>JAQMYM010000011.1:12815191-12865159 GCA_030014255.1 Parauchenoglanis ngamensis | reverse complement strand
TTGACCTGTATCTGTATGAGAGGAGTTCTGGTAATGACTGAAAGAATGTGTGAAAGAAAAAGCTGTGGTCATGACTGAAAGAAATTCAAGTAGTGCAAATGAGGTTCCTCTGAAGCATTGCTGAGTTTACTCTCTATGAAAGGTTGAGGAGTTTAACAAATAGGGAGAACCTTGGATAAGGCTACTGTTTCTCTGAAATGAGAGGAGCTAGTTGAGGCAGTTGATGTAGTTGAATTACCGATTGGAAAAATAAACTAAATGTTTAGGCACACCCATATACAAAAACACCAGGTTTAAAGCTGGAATTCTTCATTTGTTTCTTTTAATGAGTGCTAGACTAGGGAGCCAAAACAAATACATATCTATATCACTGTACAATTTATTAAATGTATCCATCGCTTCTGTTTTCTGTTCAAATCAACTAGGCATGCAAATGTCTAATGAGGTCATTTCTGAGCAGAAACAATTCGTGATGAGGCTTGTTTCCTCTTTTTAAAAAATACAAAGCAGCAGATCTAGCCATGAGGGAGCGCTCCAGTCATGCATAAAATACAACTCACAGGTCTAGCACAGATTCATGGCCAGTTGCAGGGAAATTAAACTTATGTACATAAATCTGAAATCTTGCTGTGATACTGTGCAGCTGGTCTTCAGACCTCATGTATAATTTTTTTTTTCTTTTTATGCATTTTTTTCAATAACAAGTCTCTTATGTAATTATGGTTTATAATGGCAATAGTAAAATCAATAGCATGTGCCTGGAGGTAGTTAAAGGAGGACATCTGTGTGTGGATCAGTATAATGGCTTCATGTTCTCCCTTTCAGTGCCACCATCACGTTATGCAATGATATTTGTGTGAGGCTCTCACCAAATGGTATATGATCTATGTTAATCACTGTGAAACATTCACTTGCATTGATATTACTAAACTTATGTTTAGGTCTGCACAACACACTCTGTGAAGAATAGCATGTTGTGTCTGTGAAAAAATTACACAGTAGAATTAACATTACATCTGTTCATTATTTTCTGTGGGAAGAATGTTGGGGGACGGTAGCATATGGGTGTGCACACATTGCTGACAATGGTCTACTACCCATATAATATCTACTCAGAAGAGATCCTATGGCCATCTCCTTCCACTAATGCAGGGAGTGCCTAACAAATTGTACATATCAGCAGAACGGCTACAGTTAGTAATTACATATGTACAGAATGCACCGATGTGGTAGGCTTAACTCATAAAATAGAGAGTGTAAATATAAGATTTGTTTACCTAATAAGGTAGCCACTGTGTATATACTCAAACACACACTTAACACATTTATTCTTATTTATTCACTTGGAAATAATAAATACACACTTTTGTGAATTAACTGTCTATATGCCTCTGACCATAATACACATAATACACAAAACGGCTAAAAACAACTTGTAATATCCGATATGACCCCTTTGAGGGGGCACTATATGCTGTGAAATCAGATAAAGACAAGTTTCTTACACAACTTATTTACAATGAAAAACATATTTCAGATACTTAACCATTAATATGTTAATGTATGAGAAAATACATTACTTCATCAATGCAATAGTGCATCAATCGGTCAAAAAAAACAGGACAGGCTGTCTATTCATCGGGATATATTAGGTCATTTGTAAATGCCACTGAATTTCTTACTAGGCCAAATTAAACCATGTGATGTGCATTTATAAATACCAATGTTTCATAAATACCAATTAGTCATAGTCAAGCAGTCATCTTCATGAAGGTTCCATTTCCTTTATAGGATTTAAATTGCCTTAATAATATAGCTATTAAAAACATAAATAACAACACAGTATATATAAAATTTATTTAAATTAGCAATAATAAAACATTCTTTTTCTAATTAGTAAAATCTGCAGATGAATACAGTATGTGCAGCTTATATTTTTGCCTTTATTTAGCTTTCTTTTTATTACAAAAGGTGAAATGTTTGCCTATATAAAAGTGTGGTTATTACCTCCTGCTTATGAAAAGTCAGTCATTAATGCTTTCAATAAATCATTTTGGTAACTTAAGTTAATAAACACAATTTGTTGTCTTTTCATTTTTATTTGGTCAATTTTTTAAAATATAAATACATTTACATCTAAAGTGTATAGTTGTTAAATGTTATATAGTTCATGTATAGTCTATGTTACATTGAGGTAAGTGCTATCTTGTGAGGAAGTAAATATCCTACATGTATTCTCTACTCGACAACAGGCACAAAGGCGTAATGAACGTAATGACAGACGTGCATATATTTATATACAACATTTATACAGCTAGTACTAGTTTGAGCAAATGTATATTAACCCAAACCTTTTCAGAATTTAATGAATAATTTTTTTTATTATACATGCCGAAGACATGAACAGCACAAAATCAGTTGAATCAATACCTTCAGCTTGTTTATCAATTACATGATATTGGTGGTTTTGCTGCAGCTGTTTTGCATCCATCCATGCTGTTTGGAGCATCCAAGCTTAAGAACTGAACTCCGTGGGCTGAATGCAAATTGAACACCCTTGGAATTCAGTTCTCAAAGCCAAAACCTCAGTTCACAGCAGTGTGAAATTTACACCACATTTTTTGTCCTAAACCAAAAAAGTAAAAAAGTGTGTTAAAAAAAGTGTAAAAAAAATGTGATTTCCTCACATATCTTGTTGAGATATCACCTGCTGTTTTTCTCTGGGTTTGGGAATTTCTTTTTATTTCCTTGTTCCTCATCTGTAACTGTGCATGATTTAAGTTACACTTCCTGCATATGTAAAAGTCTAAGGTCAACAATAAGTAGCCACTGCTATGTGAAACAGTTACTGGTCTCTAGTGATTAAAAAGTCTAAAATAGAATTTATTCATGTATCAATGTCAAAGGTCAACGATAAGTAGCAGTTGCAGGCTATGTGAAAAGAGTAACTGACCCTATGGATTAAAATGTGTAAAATAAAAATATCAGATAGGAGTTATATGTATTTTTAAATGTTACATGAGATAACCATATAAAGTCACTTTTAGAGATGTAAAAATTACCAAATCATCAAAGGATTATCAAAAGACCAATTCATTGCATCCTAAAGACCTAAATGAGAAGAAATATAATTATCATGATTGTATAAGAAAAAAGTAAAAAACAAAAGAGGTATGAAATAATTTTATGAAGGCATTTTAGGCTTTATAAAGAAAGCAACTGACAGGAAAAAGAACACTGAGAAAATCTGTCCTGATACATTTCCTTACAGGTTAAGAAAAAGATTCAAATAATTGATGAAAGCATTTCTAAAAAATAAAACGTCTCAACATACTTGCGCTGTGTATTGTTTAGAAAAGAATTTCATTCATTCTAAAATTCTCAAATAAAGGAGGAAAAAACACAGAACTGAACAGTACATCATGTCAATCACTTGCATGTCCTGTCACATTGTCCTTAACTTGCTGCTTTTTTTATTTATGAATATATATTTTAAAGATTTTTATGTTTAAAACATCTGATCACTGCCTGTCTGTTTTAAATATGATAACACACTGGTTGTAATAAAATTAAGACATGAGCTATGTGTGTTAAGAAAGGCACGCAACAGTTTTTTTTTTTTTTTTTTAAGAAATCTGCTATCACAGTGTAAATCTGTAAAAAACATAATAGTTCTGAGGGGGTAAGTGTGTATTTAAACAAAAGTAGAATAGAAAAAACCCAACCAAGCCCTGTAACGTGTAATGAGGGCCAGTCAGCCAGAACCAAGCATCACACACAAATTTCACCTTAACACTAAACACGTGCAAAGCCCCTGAAAAAGGTGCTCATCCCAACGCACACTGAGCTACTTAACATCTCTAAACGTCATTTATCTCTCCTCCTGTCGCTCTCACCTCTTATTTTGCTTTTTTCCTCCTATAAAGGCTCCGGTGAGTCATTCCGGTAGCAGCAGGCTCAGGATGCTGAATCATAAGTGCACTTGCTGATAATATAAAAGGCGTGCACTGGGCCGCCTACTCCTCTGGCCCAGGCCCGTTTCGGCCTATATAAACCGGGTGCTCATTTGCATATCATTTCTACCCCTGCACACGCGCGCGCACCCGTGGCCTGCGGTGGAAATTCCCGCTTTATCCTTTTCACGCGCGCGCAGGCTGCCATGATAACGGAGCCGCGTCATTCGGCGACACTCGGGTGTTGAAATCGTGTTTGTGATAGCTTGGGTGAACGCGCTGCTCAAATAACAACGGGTTGTGTTCATACCCCCCTCCTCCTCCCATCTATATGAGCTCGCTGTAAGGCGACGCGGTGTTTGAGAAAACCCCTAACCGCTGGAAACAGGAGGAAACGGCGGTGAAGCAGTCGATACACCATTTCCGCTCTGTAAACTCCGCGGGTTGTGACGGGGAAATCCTGAAGCACCACGAGCTTTCGCCTTTTGTAACCGTCCTGGCTGCTGTTTTTGAAGTTTGATCTTTAATTGATTTTAAGATTATCGGTTAAAAATCGCCTTTAAACATATAGGTCCTGTTTTATATTATAGGCGACTTGGAGCATTGAAATTCGTTGAATATTTGGTACAGGTCATATTCCAGTAACTATTTGATGCTGAGCTGTTTGGCACTTAATTTGCTTGCAAGATGACCGACTGAGGAAAAAGCTGGCTGTGTTTATCTAGATACAATGCAAAAAGTTTCAAAAAACATACACTTAAATACCAAGTCATTGTTATTTGTTCATCTCATCTCATCACAGGTCTTTATTTACACAGAGCTGTCAGCTGCCAACATCTATAGTGTAATCTTACACTTGCACTCAAATACCCCCCCCCCCCCCCACACACACACAGTGGCCCGTCTTGACCCACATAAACAATCTCACAATATAGAGGAAGTGAGTCACACTCAAGTCAGGCTCCAGAATGACAGGAACTGAACATATACATAAATATTGACCTTTGGGTGCTCAAAAACAAATGTGAAGAAGAAAATATTGCTAAAATTGAGCAACACTTTGACACGCACACACACAAACACACACACACACGCGCACATACACGTGTTGTTGCTATACTAAATTCGTATAATGTTACTGACCGTTAATGCAAACATGACCGAAGTTCTTCTGTTAAAATTACAGATGAGTTTACTCTTGTTTTAGTTCTCACTTCTGTATTATAGTACACTCTACATTAAGTAGCCTCTACACAAAATATTTTCCCCACTTGTATGCACAAAAACGTATTAATACTTTCTTCGTTTCGAAAATGTTTTATAAACATAAGGTAAAATAATATTAAAAAACAGATTTTTTTACATGAAATAGATTCTTTTTACACCTATGGGGTTTTTTTTTACTCTTAATCACTGGCTGCTTTCTAACTGGACTGAATTTGTCTGTGTTTATTGATTTTTGATTGACTATTTATTCTTAACCTAACATTGGAATTGAGGTATTGAACAATTCTAGCTATGATAATAAACTGGTCAGTGAGTGAAGGTAGGTGGAGAACTATACATTTCTCCTACTTAAAATGTAATATATATAATATATAGTATATGGATAAGGATTTTTTTAAAGCAGTTAACATACAAAGGGCATAATGTCCAAATTATTCAATAACAATACTGGGTATAGCTTATACTTTTATATAGTATATGTATTATATTGTATAAGAGAAGTAATAAATCTACAATCTGAATATGGACTTTCAGATATAATTCAGATATATAACATATTCTGTTTATAATTGATATGAGCATGCCATATGTTCACACAGAGCGTGATAAAGTGATAAAGTGTTATGGGCAAAACGTAGCGAAACGTTTCCGAAACTTTAGTAGCATGACGTCATGAGCTATGGTCAGCGGAAACACGTGACTTTGACACCTCGTAGCCAAGCTGCTTCGCTTCCGTTGATGTGAAACGGTTTGGAAGCGATATTTCCACTCTGACATTTCAACATATGAACTGCAGTCCGATATGACCATGGATTTGGTGCAACCCACGTGAATTCCTCCTGCATGGCTGCGCCTGAGTAATGGACAGCACCTCCGCTTGTTAAACTAGCTGAATGTCTAGCGCCATGCTGCTCTACGCTTCATTAGGGTTTCTTTCTTTACTATGCGCCGGCCCAGTGCTGGGGGATTCAGGTTTTGCACAACTGGACGGCGCACCGCCTTCTAAAATCGGTAGGCCAGAGTGAATTCAACGTAGTGCGTGATGCTAACGCCAGCTAGCTACGATAGCTGAGTACTAAATGGTTACTTACAAGGCATAGCCTGTAGTGCATATCATATGTTGTGGAGACTTTTTATATTTCATACCACAGATAGTAAATAGAGTGTGAAGACGCAAGTGAGATTTGACACTTCAAAGCGTTTGGCATGTTATTGAAATGACTGAAATTTGTGTTTTAAGCTGTTATTGGCGCTGGAATCGGCGGAACAGCGACAGCGCATTTCCTGCGGCAGCATTTCGGACCGGAAGTGCGCATTGACGTGTTCGAGAAGCAGGAGGTCGGTGGTCGCCTGGCAACCGTCACCGTTAACAACCAAGCCTACGAAACTGGCGGCTCCATCATCCATTCCCTCAACTTACATATGCAGGACTTTATGAAGCAGCTGGGTCTGTAGCCAACGTTCAGCATATTTAACAGTTAGCAATTTCCAATAACTAATGATTTATCATCTCTATTGATTTTATAGTAATACAGTTGTAAAATTTATATAGTTATAATAATATAATATAATATAATGATAGTGTATTATATCATATATAGGTTATTTTCATTTTCTGGTATATAAGCAACAATTATGGAATTAGGCACACAAAACCCCTTCACATGGGGGGACTACCAGTATCATTTTACCTTTTTGCTCTCAAAATGTCATGCAAGATGCTGTGCTGAAATGTCCTGTTAATTAAGTAAGGATTCTTCTAACTACTAAGTTACTGTTCTTATTTTGCCCTCATAAGAATCACAACCAGAGAGGTTTCATTTCAAAGTATTCTGAGTATATGAGATAGTTAAGATGTATGTGTTGGATGTCCTCAGGGACATGGCTGGGACTTCATTGAAAAATTTAAATTAAGTATTTGATCCAGGATACTGATCCATGTTCCATTGTTTTACTGTGGCAGGGCTGAAATATCGAAAGAGTGTTGCAGGCAAGATGGCCGTATTTAATGGTAAGGAGTTCATACTGGAAGAGACCGATTGGTACTTGTTGGACCTGTTCCGCCTGTGGTGGCGGTATGGGATCAGCTTTATCCGGATGCAGATGTGGGTGGAGGAGATCATGGAGAAGTTCATGAGGTGAGGAATAGCACTTTTCCACTGAACAGAGCAGCACAACATGGCTCCAAACTCAAGACTATCCATATCTTGAGCGAGTTTCTCATCACATAATACAGCCTGTGAAAGAAGAAATTCTCCGTAGGATGTCAGGTAGCAACAGCCATGAGTAGTAAAAAATATTTTTGAATTTAAGCAAGGTACAGTTGCAATGAGAAGTTTACATACAGTCATGTATGTCATGGACATGAATGGCATGCCAATTTGGGCTTTCAATAATTTCTTTGAACTGTTGTTTTTCTGGGGAAGAGTGATTGTACAACATTCATTTTTAATAGAAAACATGAATTTGATGCACAAGTTTAATTTATTTTTTGTTTTCTGAAATTAACACAGTGCCAAAATTATACATACACCCACTTAGATTATTAATTCATAGGTGCTGAAAGTTCCAAAATGTCTTTTTACTTGCCAAGGCGTCTTAACTTCCTGTTAGTGATCATGACTGACTACAGCTTGTAGCTTCTGTCTGCACAGTATTAAAAGGGTTTGTTTGACAAGTACAAATTACTGGGAGGTGTAGCAACTTTGCCAAGGTCTGGAAGAAGACCAAAACTGTCACCCTCAGCTGAGAGGAAATTGGTTCTGATGGTCAGGAACCACCCAGGAACCATCAAGGCACAGGCCTACCATGAACTGAACGCTGCTGGAACACTGTCTACAGTCAAACAGTTTTTACGTCACCATTGATTGAGAGGCTACTGTCGAAGAAAGAAGCCCTTGCTTCAAAATCAACACCTTCAAGCTCGACTAAAGTTTGCAACTGACCACATGTACAAAGAACAAGCCTTCTTGAGGAAAGTTTAATGGTCAGATGAGACAAAGATCGAATTGTTTGGCCACAATGATCGGTGCTACAAAGGAGCACTGTACCAACAGTTTAGCTTGGTGGTGGTAGCATGCTCTGAGGCTGTATTGCTGCCAGTGGAACTGGTGCATTGCACAAAATGGATGGAATAATTAGGAAACTCTTCAGCATTGCCTCAAACCATTAGCTAGACAGTTGAAACTTGGACCAAATTGGGTGTTCCAACATTACGGTGACCCCAAACACACATCAAAGCTGGTTGTGGAATGGATAAAGCAGGCTAACATTAAGCATAAAACAAGTTCTGACCTCAGTCTTATTGAAAATATGTGGCGTGTGCGTTAAAGTTGGGTCCGTGCCAGGAAACTCGACAAATTCTGCCAAGAAGAGTGGGCAAATATCCAATCAGAATTCTGCCAGAAACTTGTTAATGGCTACCAAAAGCATCTGGTCAAGGTGAAAGGGACATTGACCAAATATTAGGTGTGCTGTATGTGTATATTTGACCCTGTATGTATTATTTTGACCTTGTGTTGATTTCAGAAAAATAAATTAAGTTTTGTGGACTAAATCCTTGTTTGTTTTTTGTTTTAAAAATATTTTTTACAATCATTCTGCCGCAGAAAAAAACAGTTCAAAGATATTATTGAAAGCTTAAACTATCATGATATTCATGTCTATCATGACATTTATGCCTCTGTATGTAAACTTTTGACCACAACTGCATTTCTGATTAGATGTTAAAATGTGTTTGCAACACTTGCATCCAAATGCAGCCAGGTGTGCCAGTACTTTATTAAAAACAGTTTTTGTGCAAATGTTTTTGGACTTTATTAATCTAATCCTTTTTGCTATGAAATTTCATACCTGAAATGCCCTTAAAATATATTTCAAACATGAAGGAAGCTTTGAGGAAAACTATTTAGGCCAGTTGACCGTGCTGTGACCCTGAGCAACTCATTCTTGAGTAACAAGTATTGAGAATCAGTAAAGAGAATCTCAAAGGGATGAACGCATGAACAACTTGAAAAGCATAATGCCTCCACCACCTAGTGGCAGAGGCATGAAAATAAATGAGTTGTGCATTTTCAGTGGCTGAACCTCAAGAACATTATGCAGGTAGAACATTAGGTAAGAGTGCAGCTCCATTAAGCTGTACCCTGTGTGGGGAGCAATAAAACCGAGAACAGGAGATTCACAATTAGACCTCTGATCAAAATTAAAAATTGTAAAATCAAGTGAGAATTAAACATGACTTAGATAAATAAAATCAAATTTTTTAAACATTAAATTGCTGGAGAGACTTTGATGTAAACAGAAAGAGAATTTTGCAGAAAAGTGAAGAGATGTTAGAAGGCTGATTATATGATCATTTCATTTGACCAGTTGATGGTCTGCACTATATTTAGCAGGTATGTCCCAGTTGTGCGGTCAATCCAAAGACAAATGTAACAACCAGAAAGAGAATTTAAAATCTAGCAAAAAGTATAGATTGATCCATATCAATTTATAACATTATTCCAATTGAAAAGTGGGTTGCTGTGCACAATGCAGTGAAGTAACTTCATTTTGACCTTATTGTCTCACCTGTATGGCCCATGTATGGAAAAACAGACATTTCCAATGAGTCAGGGTTTGTTCCAGTGCTTAAATTCACTGTCCATAAATGTACTGTAAATATGCCATAAAGCCCAGTTCTATCAGAATAAGAAGCATTGTGACTACTTTAGCTAAAATAATAAACTGCATCAGTTAGCTCTTTATCTGGCAACTGTACAGGCACTCTAGCTCAGAAAGCTGACATGGCAGATAATCTCTAGCGATCTATGTCAGCTATCGTTCTTTGACACGATTCGCACCACAGAACTATAATCAGACACTTTCTAAGTCACAGTAATAACGACCAACGTTCTCAGAACATTCAGCAATTTTATTTCAATATTTCAAATTACTTGAGTTTTTAATCTGTGCCGTGAAATTCACTAACTTTCTTCTCCTTTCACTGGTGTGGTGGACTATCAGCTGTGAAGGTGCAGGCTGCCATCTACCATACCACAGTGTGTAACATCATGACTTTATAAAGAGAACTGGACATTAAACCTCTTTAAATGAAGCCATTTATACCTATAATTGTTTGTCCCGTCTCTATCAGACAAGTTTGCAAAATCTAACATAAGAGCGCTAACATTATTTAGAATTTTTATTTGTTTGTTTGTTTATTTATTTATTACTATTATTATTTAGGGGTGCGGAGGTTAAATTTGGGTGTGCTTGAGCACCCCTAAAATTGAATCTAAAAAATTGCCAATGGTTAGCACTTTTGCCTCACAGCAAGAAAGTTCTGGGTTCAGACCTGCTGGCCGACTGGGGTCTTTAGATGTGGAGATTGCAGGTTCTTCCTCTGCCTGCATGGGTTTCGTCCAGGCACTCCAGTTTCCTCTCACTCTCCAAAAACGTGCAGATTAGGTCAACTGGTTACTCTAAATTGCCCATAGGTATGAATGTGAGTGTGAAAGGTTGTTCGTTTCCACGTTAGCCCTGTGATAGACTAGTGAGCTGGTCAGGGTGCACACTGCCTCTACTGATGGTGTGTCCCAACACACCGCCTGGTGTATAAAGGGGATAACAACAGAAGTCACATCTATGTAACATGCGTACATTTTCCACAAAACATGTTAAAGGCTTTAAAGAACAAAAAAATTGATGCTCTGCAGATTTTTTTAATTCAAATAGTCGAGTCCAGCCTACTCACCCAAAAATAGGACTGTTTGCATGCTGATAAAACCAAAGTTTTTGCATGAACTAGTATTATATGTATAGCATTATTATCTTTGTGTGTAAGTATACACACACATAAGTGTTGGTGGTGGTGGCTGATGGTGCTACGAAGTGGGATGTTTTCATGTAACAGCCTGGTCTGGAGTGTGTTATTCCACTTATACCAGGTTTCTGATCTCACCTGTTATAGCTATAATAAAAAGTCATTCCATCACCGCTCTCTCTCTCACACACTCACTCACACGCACACACATGCACATGCTGCTCTCTTTAAAAAAACAACCCGTCATTTTACAGAGGAAGCGTAAATGCCTGTCCTGAAACTGTGCTAGGAAATTTTACATAATACTGTGACTGTTACAAAGGGCTTGCATCAGAAACCATAAATGTTAAATAAATGTCTCTTGGTAACAAATGTCATCACATCAATGATTATACGCCGTACTTTGTTAAACAGCACATTTTTAAAATCCTTTTATTGTTAGTCTGTTGTTAATAACCTATCCTACTGGTGATAATCTGAGCTGTGCTGTAATACCAATCACATCTGATATCTTCATAATTTGCACAATACAATAAAGCTTGCGTCATTAAATATATCAAATGCACAAATTTAACTGGCCTGTTAATTGCAAACAGCAGTATTTTAAGATTATGCTTTGGTCTAAGTGATCTAGGGAGCTTTCACACCTATTAGTCATTTGCAGTTTGCAGAGTTTGCAGGTTTGGTTTATCTTCACACATAAATAAATTAATCAAAAACCAAAAATTGAGCCAGTGGTGGCATATGGATGTTAATATCACTAAATATACATGTGAACGTTGAGCCACACTGTGTATGTACAGTGGAATTATACAACACTTACTGTTTGTACAGCATGAAGTTCATTTATTGCCTTGCTGATACAACAGTGTTTAAAATGTCTAAAAAAGGAACAAATTTGTTGCATGATAGTTAAAATGATTAAGATGCCAATAATTAAGAAAAATGTGATCAGGGTATTTGTGCTCTTCAGATCTCTGGCCTCACTAATTGCACTAGCTCAAATTTTGCCTGGGCCACAACAGGAGCATAAAGCAGAGCTGGAGTTTTTAATACATTAGTAACTATTGTACTGATTGACACCAATAAGCTGGGTCCTGAAAGTACAATAGGACATTTCTGTGAAAAGGGAAGGCTAAAAAACTCTTCAACAGTATGCATTATAAATACACTAGAATTAAAGTGATAAATTCACTAGTTGGGGCAGTGAAACAAAAACAGTGTAGATGGTAAACAAGTGCAGGTTGGCAGTTAAAAAGCAGTCTGTATGTAACATTTCAGACTAGGTGAAGCAAATTCTGCTGTCAACCGCACGTTATATAAGACTACGAAGAAAGAAGTTTTCATTTCTTTTCTTTTAATGGATCACGAAAGTAGGCTAATTCACTTTGATATCACTTTGAAGTGTACTGCATTAATCATTTGTTTTAATGATGGAAAAACTGACTTGTTTGCTACTTTGACTAGTAAAATTTGTGTGTGTGTGAGAGAGACACACACATGCGCGCAGGCTTGTATGCTAATAATTTTCATGTTTAATCACCCATCCCTCTTGGCTTTGTGCTCCATTTACTTTTTATTTTTTCCTCCCCAGTGTAGGTCTCTACACTGGGTAATACATTTTTGGATTCAGAGTCAATCAATGAATCACCATAAAAGTCCAGGACTTGACTAATGTTTCTGAATCATTTTTAAAAGTGGGTCTTACTTGCATCAAATGCAGATGATAGGTATTTATTGTTTTTCCATCCATCCATCCAATATCTATACTGCTTTATCCATCTTGGTCGTGGGATTCATTGTTTTTTTTTTCTTTCAAATCAAAATAAAATTAAATCAGTGTAAATTATTGGCCACATACACACAAAACCATACACAGTACAACATTTAGTGAAATGCTTTTGTACTATTGTCCAGTGACACATAATAGAATTTACATAAAGAAGAATTTACTTGCATAGAAATAGAAAAAAATTAATAAAAATTTAAAAGACAGCAAAAATTGTAATAACTGTATGTGATCTAGAATGCAGATAGTTATGCTAACAGTATAAATATTTATATTTTTAAATACGGGATATGCCATCTGTATTGACAGGAATGTTGGGGTGTGTTTTTTGTGCAAAGAAATAAAAAAAATAAAAAAATGAACCAGTGTTTCGTCCCTGTGAGATCTGAGGTCATATGCATGCTAAATAAGTTGGATTTTGCATTACATTTTGGATTTTGCATGTTCTGTCTTGCTCCTGCTTTTGTCCTTTCATTTAATTAAGAACTGACTTCTGATATCTGTACTATGCAATAATCTGTTTTTCCCCCCAGAATCTATAAATACCAGGCTCATGGCCATGCATTCAGTACAGTGGAGGAGTTGCTGAATTCGCTGGGTGGTTCAGGATTTCTCAACATGACCCGTCGCTCTCTGTCCGAGTCTCTGCTGGAGTTGGGCGTGTCGCAGCGGTTCATTGATGAAGTCGTGGCTCCAATCATGTGGGTCAACTATGGCCAGAATGTCAGTATGCCAGCATTTGTTGGTAGGTATATTCACTCATTTTCCAGAAGTGTGCATCACCAACATCACATGCAATATGGGGATATTATGTTTAGATTTTAAAATAGTCACTCAGTTAATGTAACTAGGGGACAGTCTTTTTCATTCACATCTTAATATTTCAAAGCAATCAATTTCAATAATTGTGATTAGCACAATAGTCTAATGAAATTTTGTCTGTTGTACGGATCAAGGACTTGGCAACATAAATTCATCTGAATGTAACCAATCAAATGTTTTTGAAATGTAATGTATTTTCTAGCATTTGTTTAATTTTTTTGTTTACTTTATAACTTTTTTTCATTTATTAAGGGGTTTTATTAGCAGAAATGGAATATAATATTCATACAGTTTGGGATATAACCGGGACATAACTGTTTAGAAATTACACGTACTTTTTACATAGTCCCTCCATTTTCACAGGCCCAAAAGTAATTAGACAAACTAACACAGTTATAAATATAGGCATCATTTTTAATACTTGGATGAAAATCTATTGCCGCCAATGACTGTCTGAAGTCTGAAACCCCTGGACATCCGCAAATGCTGATTTTCCTCCTGTGAGATGCTTTAGTAGGCCTTTACTGTAGCTGCCTTCAGTTGCTGCTTGTTTTGTGGGTCTTTCAGCTTTGAGTTTTGCCTTTAGTAAGTTAAAAGCAGGCTCAGTTGGGTTGACTGGCTCGGCCATTTAAGAACATTTCGTTTCTTTGTCTTAAGAAACTCTTGGGTTGCTTTTACATTGTTTTGGCTCATTATCCATCTGTACATTGAAGTGCTGTCCTGTCAGTTTTGCAGCATTTGACTGAATCTGAGCAGAAAGTATAGCTCTATTTACTTCAGAATTCATTCTGCTATTCCATCAGCGGTCACCTCATCAATAAACACCAGTGACCCAGTTCCATTGGCAGCCACAGTTCCATTTATGTCCACCATGTTTGATAGATGATGTGGTATTTTTTAGATTATAAGCTCTTCCTGTCTTTCTCCATTCTCGTCTCTTCCTATCATTCTGGTTAATCTTGAATTTATGTTAAATTAATCTTGGTTTCATCTGTCCAAAAAATCTTGTTCCAAAACTGGGCAGGCTTGCTTTCTAGCAAAGTTTAATCTGGTCTATTTTTGAATGTTACCAGTGGTTTTGCATCTTTCATTCAGCCTAATGATGGTCTCCTTCACTTGCATTAACATCTCTTTGGACTGCATATTGAGATTTCCCATGAACAGCTGCCAAATGCAAAGTAAACACTTACCCTTTTATCTCATTAATCTGTCATTAAATAATGAGGAAACAGCTTATAACTGGCTGTGAAACTGCTTGTCAGTCACATGTCCAATTACTTTTGAGCCTCTGAAAGTGGGGGGACTCTGTGAAACATGTCTGTAATTTCTGAAAGCGAAATTTAAACCCTTTAAATTAAAGCTGAAAGTCTGTACTTCTATCTCATCTTATTGTGGTAGTGTCCAGAGAGAAAATTACAAAAAATTGCATCAATATCCAAATACTTATGGGCCTAACTGTATGTTTGCATATTAGTGTATAATTAATTACCTGTAACTATGAATCGTTGTGTTTTTCTAAGCTTTGTATGAGCCCTTTATATCTACATAGTGTGCTGGTCAGCTAAACATTTGTCCAATAGACAAACCTCTTGAGAGCTTTTCATGTTTGTACAAGTGGTAGAGTGAATCTGGAAGAAAGGACCATAAGGAAGACAAGGAAGGAGAAATAAGAATTTCAGTGTTTACTGGGGCTGGGTTTGTGAACCCAAATTTTGAAAAATTAAGGATTGTAATTATTATTTAGCATGGAAAAAGGGAGAGTGAATGGGCACCTGACAACCACTGTCACCGTGTGCTAATACACGCTTGGAATGGGAGGGGTAAGGGAGGGGCATTCATTTGGTTGAATTTTACATAGTGGACCTTTTAACTTTACTAAAGCTTTGTAATGGTAGCTAAGATTGAAGCTAGAATTCCCCGGAGGGAATAATTTTAGCAGCATTGCAAGTGGCTTTAGATTAAAAATATGTAATATAGTAGTAGTATGGTAGTGTAGAAAAAATAGATGATGGAGGTTTTTTAAATCTGATTTATAGTTTCTATAATAGTAACTATTCAAACAGCATGTGTCAGGCAAAAGTTGAGATGTAGTCCTGATAGAATGAATATGTGCATCTCTAGATTGGTCTGGTATCAAATGTGTATCTCTGTTTCTGTACTAATAGGCTATTACTTAGGAACTCTCATGCTGCATTCTCTTACTTCTACACTCTTTGCTTCTTCTCAAATTATGTGAACTTTTACTTTTAGCAGATGACAGATTTCGCTAGGACATAAATCACATAAACTTTCATTTCTGTTGTTCTTTCCCAGGTGCTGTTTCACTGGCTGGTGCACAAACCAATCTGTGGGCAGTGGAAGGAGGGAATAAATTAGTCTGCTCTGGACTTCTAAAGCTAGCAAAGGCCAACCTGATCCATTCACAAGTTACCACCATTTCCCTTCAGTCATCAGGTATTTACATGTACTCATAACCACGTGTTTGTTAAATCAGTGGTTCTCAAAGCTCATGTCTCCCTAAACTGCCCACATTTGTGCAGTATCTCTGTGCTGCATTAATTTTTTTTTTTTAAATACATTTTAATAAAAATTGCCAATAATCGTAGTTTTATTTTTCAATGAATTTAATGTTGTGAAAGGTCCACAACACATTTAGTTTTTGTTAGCACTTATGCTGTAGCAGCTAGAAACAACAACTAACAAACATTTCTCTCTTCTGTATCTCTTGAAGCCAACAAGACAAAAAAAATATTGCAGCTTGTGCTGTGACAGACCTGTCCTGAAAACTATCCTGTGGCAGAAAACTTACAAAGAGCTAACACTCAAGGCTTGTAATGATTTGAATTACAACCAGAACTGGTGTCAGAAATGGTGTCATAGATAATTTAGACCTTCTGGCCGAATGAGATTAAAAAATTCAACAATGTTGTGACATCACGACACAACAAAGTGGGAAGTCTTTCCACTAAATTTTGGAGTGTGGCTGTGGAGATTTGCTCATTCAGCCATAAGAGCATTAGTGAGATCAGTTACTGATATTAGGTGAGGAGTCCTGGATTTCAGTCAGTGTTCCAGTTCACCCCAAAAGTGTTCATTGGTGTAGAAGTCAGCGCTCTGTACAGGACACTGGAGTTCTTCATCTCCAATCTTGGCAAACCATGTCTTCATGGAGCTCCCTTTGTGCATGGGTTGTTGTAATGCTGGAACAAGTTTGAACCTCTTAGTTTCAGTGAAGGGAAATTGTAATGCTACATTATACAAACATCCTGAACAATTGTTTGCTTCCAACTTCGTTTGGGGAAGGACCTCATACTGGTGTCAGTTTCAATTCAATTCATTTTATTTGTATAGTGTTTTTAAGTAAGAGATTGTCACAAAGCTGCTTTAAATCTATGCACTGGATATAAAATGTATACACCCCCTGTTAAAATGGCAGGTTTTTGTGAAGAAAAAAATTAAACTAAGATAAATCATGTCAGAACTTCTTCCACACTCAATAAATTACAATGTATAAAACATTAAGTGAAAAACACTTAATAAATAAAAAAAATGCATAAGTATGCACACCCCTAAACTAATACTGTGCTGAACCACCTTTTGATTCACCTTTTGAAACACCACTCAGTCTTTTTGGGTATGGGTCTATCGGCATGGCACATCTTGACTTATTTTCTAAAAGCAGTATTTTCCCTCTCGTTCTTTATTATGTAGACATCAAATTGAGGGCATTTCCTGTGCACAGCCCACCTCAGGTCACCGCACAGATTTTTAGTTGGATTCAGGTCTGGGCCGGAGCCAGAGCTAGGCCATTCAAATACATTGACTTTCTTTTGGTTAAATCATTCCTTTTGTTGATTTGGATGTGTTTTTGGGTCATTGTTGTTCTGAAAGTTGAAATTCCTCTTCACCTTCAGCTTACTAGCAGACACCTGCTTGTTTTGCATTAAAATGACTGGTATTTGTAGCTTTTCATGCTTCCCTCCACCATGATAGGTTCTGGCTGAAGAAAAGCAGCCCTAAAGCATGATGCTGCCTCCACCATGCTTCACTGTGGGAATGGTGTTCTTTTGATGTGCTTTTTTAATCTTTTGGAATTATAGAATTTTTATAGCTTTTGGAATTGTTCTCAGCAGACCATAACACATTTTGTTACAAGTAGTTTAGGGTGATTTAGTCAGACTTGGATGTTTGTGAGAAAGAGCTTCTGTATAGCCTCCCTGCCCCACAGCCCAGACATTTGAAGAATGCAAGAGATTGTTACATGCAGAGAGTAATCATTACTTGTCAGATGTTCCTGCAGCTCCTTTAATGTTGCTGTAGGTCTCCTGGCAGCCTCCCTGATAGGTTTTTGTCTTATTTTTTTGTAAAAATATGGAGGGATGTCCTGTGCTTGATGATGTCACTGTGGTGCTCCATTTTCTTCACTTGTTGATGATGGCCTTCACTGTGTTCCTTGGTACATCTAATGTCTTGGAAATTATTTTGTACCCCTGTCCTAATTATTACCTTTCAACAAGTGAGATACCATACAGGCTCCTAGAAGACCGTGGCTTCCGCAGTCGGATGAAACCAAGAAGAAAAGCCTTGGACACTTGTCTAGAAAGATGCATCTTGGTTGGAGTAACATTTCTGCCAACCATTTTGGTGTAATACTTGTTCAGGAACAGAAATTTGTGATCGTTTTGACTGAAAATGATTTGTAATTATTTAAAGCTTTAAATTTGGCTAAAATCTGAGGTCTGCATTGTAACTCAAATGAAACCCTACTGCACAATTACATATTACAACAGCAATAATAATAATAATAATAATAAATAAATGAATGTGTTTGTGATGTAACAAAGCAAAAATCTAAATGTTCACAGATGTTTTAAATATTTTCAAACTACAACGCTGGATGGTACACTATTGGATATACTACAGTGTAGTCTGGTACAAGAACTGTTTAAATTGACATTAAAATACAAATCAAGTACAAACACTTCATGTGAGATTCATGTATAAAATCAACAATACCTTAAGCGCATCATTGGCGATATCCATTCAGGAAACCTGCAATATTCATCATCTATACCAGCAGGGCCTTGACTGTTAAGTTAGGAATTGCTCTCAGCAATATTGTGAATGGGTTTTAAGGAAGAACTAGTTAGGAACTTTCAGTGCCTATATTTGTGGTAAGATAAGATTCTGTGTGAATATGGCCCCAGGTTTTGCTTTAGAAGTAATGTGTAAAAGTAAAGTTTGGCCCAGTCCCTATTTAAATGTACTGAGTCTCGTTTTTGTTCTTTTCCAATGCCATAATATTGTCCAGTAGTACTACCTGTGATTCTATCTAATGTGCCTTTAATCTTTTGCTGATGTAACGTATCTAATATAACATTTTTGTTCATTCTAGATGAATCCCACCAGTACAAGCTCAGTTACACCACTCAAGATGAGATTGCATCAGATACCTATGACATAGTCATCATAGCCACTCCTCTCCAGCAAAACGTCAACTCGGGAATCTCTTTCCTAGGCTTTGAACCCCAGCTAGCAGAAGTAACTGGCTCTTACCACACAATGGTGGCCTCTATTGTCCATGGTTACCTCAACTGCACTTACTTTGGCTTCCCTGACCCCAAGCTTTTCCCCTTCACGAGTGTGCTGACCACAGAAACGGCTGGTCTCTTTTTCAACAGTGCCTCTAGTATCTGCCCCGTCAATATTAGCACTAGCTTTCGCCGCAAACAGCCACATGAGGCCAGAGTCTACAAAGTCTTCTCCCCTAAACCACTGGAGAAGGATGAGCTTAAGACCCTTTTTAAGTCGTACTACTCTGTGCAGGTCATTGAATGGAAGGCATATCCTCGATATGGAAGCTCTCAGGAGATGCCACCTATGATCCTGCATGACAGTCTTTATTACCTCAATGGAATTGAATGGGCAGCGAGTGCCATGGAGATGAGCTCTATGACTGCTAAGAACATTGCGCTTCTGGCTTACCATCGCTGGAGCAGGCAGCTCGAGATGATTGACCAGAAGGACCTCATGCACAAGATCAAGACAGAACTGTGATACTTTGTGACCAACAACAGTTTTCTGTAGAAATCTGGCCAGCACTAGCTGAAGACTTTTGTGTTTTGAATGTTATCTGAGGGATTTGCTTAGGAGGACATGGTCCTTTGCACATCTATTACAAAATTTCCAGTTATTGTTTTAATAACATTGTTACTGTTGTATTAAAAAAAATGCTGGTACTAAAATGGTTTGGGGAAAACAGTACTGATTTTTTTTTTTAATCTTAAATTTGTGGTTTGCTTGAGTGATTGCTAGTTTGAATAAAGATTGGTTATGCTGTATTAACGATTTATTCTTATTGCAATGTAACACACTTAGTTTGTTCATTTAACACCTGAATTATTGTTACATTTTGCACTAACACAGTACTGGGACTTTGTACAGTTTAATTACTACACTTCCTCCCACAGTTCATTTATTTCATGGTTAATTGCTTCATTCTGAGAAATTAAATATGGAAAACATAATAGATTATTAGAATACTTTAAGATTTATTTACACTGCGTATAATTACTCGGGAAGTCATTTTAAGTAGTTGGGCTGTGACTAAACTGTTTAAAGAGCTTTACAGGGAGACGTTAATTTTGGGTAACGAAATACTACGATGTTAAACTACATTGTTTTTGTCACTTTTCTTCACCCGTATTCCGGAAAGTCCCGCCTCCTGAGCTGCTTAAGGCACCACTTATGGGGATGGACTATTAGCCAATCGCAGCTCAGGAGGTAGGATTAACGCGTGTCCCCGCTGAACTTCATCACTTCCTGGTCTGCTGTATCCCGTGTTCGCGTATATTTTTAGATAGTTTTTGTAAACTTTTTTTCACGTTAGGAAACGGAGCAGAATGGTTGAACAATCCTTTGCCATGCCAATATCTGTAGTGACATTATTCTGGCTCTTTGTTGGTGGAGCTGTGCCGTTGCTCATTCCCAAGGGGCCGAACAGAGGGTAACGCATCCTTCATTAAAACTTGTTACAAACGCAAAAAAAAAAAAAAAGGAAAAAAAAGCCTTGTTTTTTTCAATAGATTCCTTAAAGTACCATTAGAAGCCCTTAGTGATAACCTATCATGATGAAAAGAGATTTACTGAAGATTTTCACATTTCAGCTACTGGACGGGTTCAAGATTCACATCTTTTATAACTGTGCATGAAGCCTTAGGAATGGGAAATTAGTCTTAAACACCATCCTCAAGTCTGTTAATAAATGACGCGCTTTTCTGGATTTTCCTCTAGTGTTATCGTGATCATGTTGGTGCTGACTGCAATCTGCTGTTATTTGTTGTAAGTATTGTCCTTCTTTTTTTATTGCACGTGGCCTATTAATTCCTTTTTCATGTAAGCAAAATGTAAGCAAACTTAGTTTTACTTCTGATCAGCCACAGATGGCGCTACAGTTAGTTGTTTGTATTTTCTCCTCCTCATTGCCGTCTCTGCCAAAACTTGTGGAGAAAAAGAAAAGCCTTTTGTACAGCCCTGCTGTGAGAACCAGTGCGTTTCTCAAGAGGATAAAGTAAAAGACCTTTAACTTCAGATCCAAGTTTTCAGATAAACACATTGTTAGCTAATGACCTAGAACTCCTTTTATAACCTCTCAGGATAGCTCAAAAATCTTTTTTGGTACATCTACCTTTATTCACTTGGCAGACACGCTAAGAAGTGAGGTGGAATCCAATCTAAGCAAAAAGCTGAGCATTTGAGATTTACATGTCTTGCTTGGTGCCTCAGCGGTGGCTTTCTGGTCGTTCTGGGGGAAAAACTCAGAATCTTTTATATGCTAGTGTATAACTAGAGATTAGCATGTACAGATTGACACATCAATGAAGATATAATAGCTCTTGGGTCTTGACAGATCTACAGTTCTAATGTAATTAAGTAATGCCACAATGCTGCTTTGAACTCTGTTGTTCTACAGACTGTTCTGCCATATGCTGACATAATTTCATATCAAAGTAGAGCAGTTAGACTTCACATACAGAAAGATATCCTTGCAGAAAGAGAACAGTCTGCCTTGCACATATGAATCCAGGAAACAGCAGAAACAAACAGCACAGCCCTCATCCATTTTTATGGATAGTTTGTGGAATGTATTTACATAGCAACCCATTCATAAACCTCTGAGGCCATTTCTTTGTGTCACTGTACCATTGTGTTCCTCTAATTAGATGAATACAGCTGCAAGCCCCACAATTTATAGCAATACAGTAGTTCTGGGACTACTCAGTACCAGAATCACAGTTCAGGACTGAATCCAAGAAACCAACTAATTGTAGGTAAAATAAGAGATAGTGAATGATGGATATAAATCTCTGTGTTGGTTTCCCATACACAGATTAAGCCTAGTCCAGGACTAAACTGACTTTTGTATGATGATTCTTCATTTAATATTCAGTTTAATCCAGGACTAGGTTTAATCTGTGTCTGCCTGTAAGCTTTATACATAGAAGCAGGCTAAATGAGGTGTGATTCTTAATGTTCAGCTAATGGCCCTTAACTTCCAATCCATTTTGCAAGTACAAAAAGTACTTCTATGATGAGCATTTATATTTATGACAGTGCTGACCTAAAGGCTGACCTGTGATCTATTTCGTTAATATTGAGTTTAAGGCATGCATCATAACAAAAGTTTGCCAGAGGAGTCTTACAGGAATTCTGGTTCATTCTTTTCCTCTTGTAATTCCCGGCATGATTAAATGTCCTATTTTCTTTTAACCCAAGTCTTCTAAAGGTAGAGATTATTTGTCTTGTGAATGTTAATACTGGCTACATTGTCTGGTTGGCCCTTTCATCTGTGTGTTTGTGTGAAATGTGTAACCATGACAAAACGATCACTCATTTCTCTTGAATCCCAAAAATGTGGGGTTTGGCCTTATTGTGTATTGCTCCTTTTGACATCATTGTTTTTGTTTCTTTATAGCTGGTTGATAGCCATCTTAGCTCAGCTGAACCCATTGTTTGGACCAACATTGAGCAACGACACCATATGCTACCTCTGGCACCACTGGCATTAGATGTTGGCTGAACTGAGAACAAGGACCTGGATCAGAACTGCTTTATACTGAAATGCAGGTGTAAAGAGAAACCAGTAACATTCATTAGAATCCACAATTGTAAAAGCAGAGCAAGATTTTGTGCACTCAAGTTTATTTTAAATGTTTGGTCTGGTGATCAAATGATGCATCAGTTGATTAAGAACAGGTGATAAAATATGGTTCATCAAGTGCCATAGGAATACTATATGGAATGTTGTGCCTTATATCTCAGACCTAATTAGTTACCTGGTAATTTTGAGAGCTCAAGCTTGACAAATAGCCATTATGGTGGCTTTTAAGTTTTGTTTCCTTCTTGGGAGTAATAGATGCTATTATTTAGTGGAGGGCTTGGCATGCAGCCCAGGGCAACGGGCAGATCCAAGCACTCAGTGCACTGCGGTGTGTTGTGGACCGCCCCAGTGGAAACACTGGCAGTGTGCGCCCTGCGCACTGGTGGAATCTTGCACTTGTTCCTTTTTTCAATATCCAAGCACCCAGACACCTCAGGTATGTTCAAGTGTGGATACATGATGTGATTGTAAGGAAAGAATAACATATGTATACATTTAGGCCAGAAGATCTACTGTGGAACCTTGATGACTGTCACAGTGAACTTAATTGTCTACTGTCAATGTTGCAAGCTCAACATAAGTGATAAAAAGTATGCATCTGATTACTTGTCTGCTCCATTTTTAATGTGTTATTCAATGTATTTTGCTTTGTGGCATAAGTTATTACTATAAGCAATTATTTAAATGTAAGAAATTACATGACCGTGAAGTATCGTCTTTCCCATTTACAAGTACAAACCATATTCTTGTACAACAGAAAGTATTAGACATAGTCCTTTCCTTTAGTGCTATTCTTCAATCATGCAAACGTTTGGCAGAAAGCTGGTAAAAAAAATCTGATGGATAAAGTCGTTTTTAAGCTTGATTATCATTATATTCATTTGATGACAATGCTGTATGAAGGGGCTTAAATGGCTCGAGGTCTAGTTTTGAGTCAATCTAGAAGGCGAGTTCTGATTGGTCGATGCGTAATCACGTGGCGAGGGAGTCACGCGCTTTCCAGGAACCCGTCAGGAAGAAGATAAACAAAACAAACCAGAGAGAAAGAAGACAGTGTGGATTTGTGAGGAAATTTCATTTAAAGTTCTCGTACACACGACTCTTTCCGAAGCGTAAAGCATTTTTGACAACTGTAAAGCCTTGTTACAGGTGAGTAAATCTTTTATTTGCAGTTTAAGTCGCAGACACCGTCGAAGTACTCGTTAAAAATGAATACAAACATTGTCTCCTGCTGTTAGCTCGGAAGCTAAGTTGTGATAAGCAGCTAGCTGCTGCTAACTGAGAGTGGGAGGGACGGAGGCCATAGTTATCAAAGCAGCACAGCAAGTTTTAGTTCCGCACTAAACACTCCACTCTACTCTACTATTCTTGTGATTTGACAGATTTCGTGTGTTTGATGTATCAGGTAGTGACTTAGTTCGGTAATTTTTTTGCAGTTAGCGCCCCTGGAGAACTCGGATGAAGACTGCTTTGCTGTGACTATCATGATAATCACTGAATTGTTCTAGAAGGTTTTTGCTGTCAAGGTTAATGTTGCTGAATGCGGGACAGAGGGCTGGTTAGGCGTTTTGTGCATACTCATTTGCCATGTTTCAGTCTTTATACCCGCATATGAAGTATATAAATTTCCACATGAGGGAAGAAAATACTTAATTGTAGACAGAGTTACCTCAGAAAGTATGTCCATCAACCGTTTAAAGCTCGGTCTAAATTAATAAGCAACAAGATCAATGTATTTAAGAAAAAGCTAGATTGGATCAAATAAACAGTTCTATTAACCAAGCAGCATGTTTAGAAGATGATGAAATCTGGAAAATAAATTACGATCAGTATCCTCTTAATTTATTCTTATGGACTGTAAGATTTTCTTATAGTATATTGCACACATTTTTATTTCATATATCGAAAAGAGAACTAAAACCCTGATATTGAGGGAGAGCAGTCTATTGCAGACTAGTCTGGGTACACGCCCCCCTACAGCACAACGCCAAGTGACAGAAGCTGTCGAAAGTTGCTCTTCTGTGTTCATTTGCCATGCTATAATAAAATCATTTATAAAAAAGACGTTTGCATGGTAGAGAATTATTTACACCGCTAATTATATTGATTTTGTTTTTGCGATCCAAGGTGCACGACTGTTCTTTTCCCTGTCACGGAAATGTGTTTATTTATCATTAGCATGTAAATAACTAGGGAGTAGAGTGTTCATAATAAAGTACGAGACAAAAAAATAAATGAAATATATGTATAATCCACTTATTTACGTAACGTGGGGAAGGCCTTGAGTGTTGTTTGTTGCTCAGCGATCTCAACCACACTTGTTAGGTGAAGGATATTTACGAGATTCTGTGATTGACGTTCAGTCGGACCGCTTAGCTACGTGCAGGAGGCGGGATGAAGCGGCGCGTCCAGCCAATGAGAGCGCTGGAAAGCGTGGGCGTTGGCGCAGTGCGCTAGAGGTTTGGTTGACGTTTGTTTTCGATAGGGGCCCATGTTGTGGAGTAGGTCAGAGTCAGACGCGAACCTTCGACTCGATTTAAAGAGGCAGGGACTCCAGTTTCTGTAGTGTATCACTTGTAAGCGAGTGTTTCATGGCTTCATTTCTCAGAGATAGATGTGGCAGGAGTTGAGGGTTTGTAGGTCAACATTTCCTCCCGTAAACACTGCGTGGGTGGCAGCATGCTGTAAGACGAAGAGCAGCGAGGAAGCCACGTTGGTTTTCACACGAAATGAATGTTTGTTTTTAAGATGTGGCTCTTACCTTGTGCAAAAAAATTTTTTTTTCGAAAAATGTAGATTTGACAAAGATCAGGTTTCAGAGTTCAGGTTGTCTGAGCAAGCAGAGCTCTCAGACATGAGTAGTCCAAGCTAAAAACTGCACAGGTAGTTGTAACTGGTGTCGTGCTTACATTGCACACCTTTACAACGTTACATTACAGTTTGATTTACTCTTTGATACTAACCACCCACCCCCTTGTTTGATGGGCAGCTGGGGTCCTATTTGTCCTGACTCCAGAACACTCAGGGCTTTCCACGGTTCATTGCAGACTGATCTCTGAAAAGTTCTGATGAACCAAACAAGACATCACTGCACTTCTGCTGAGTGGAAGGACACATTGGGATCCAGGCTATTAAGATGAACTCTACCTGCTCAGTACAGAAAAAATGATGTAAATTATAATGATTAAACTGTTGCATTTTGAAACCTGGTTTAAAACCAGCAAGTCTGTAAATTCAGAGAGAAGGGCACTGATTTGATCAGAACATCCTCATTCTTAAGATTCTTGGTGCTTGCTGCAGAGACATGCCAGAGAGACAGCTGAATTTCATGTTGATGGGTGACGAACTGATCACTGTTGGACATTTTAAAAAGAGCTACTTTAGTTTGGCAATTAAATGCTGAAAGTGGTTGATGGAAGATTCTGCGCATAGTCAAGATTGATTTATGAAAGATATTTAACAGATTTCATTTCAGGTGATAATTTTAAAGTCTTTGATTTCACAAGTCAATATTTCATAACTTTTTTTGTATCTAAAGTTAAAACTTAATTGTTCAGTGAAACTCATGGTGAAGAAAAGTGCAAGCTAGAATTAGGGCTCAGCAGTGTGATGTTAAATTAGATGTGTGTCTATTAGGAATGTAGCTGTACAGCATATCGTGTAATCTGATACAAGGCTTTCGAATTCAATATGACAGCGTATCAAACAATACATTCAATAGATTTCATAGTAAAGTAGGCTTTTTGTTGTAAAAACTGCTTATATTACTTGAAGTATTGTAAACAGTACTATTAGCTTGAGAATTGCTAGACTGTTTTGAGCTAATAGGCTATGGTGACTCAAATAACCAATTTTTACAACCATGCTGAGCAGAAAAGCATCTCCAAAAGCACAACAAATGTTAAGACAGACAGGCTGAAACAGCAGAAAACCACATCTGGTTGCTCTGTTCTCAGCCAAAAACAGGAATCTGAGGTTACAGTGGGCATGGGGGGGGATCAACTAATATTTTCAAAAATTTTCAGCTGTCCAGTTCATGTATAACTGTGCCCATAGTAGACTCTGATTACTCTTCTTGTCTGACAAGAGTGGAACCTGATGTGGTTTTCTGCTATTGTAACTCATCCGCCTCAACAATTACCTAGTTGTGTGTTCTGAGATGCATTTCTGCTCGTGATGCTACAAAGAGTGGTTACTGGAATTATTGACATCTCGACCCAGTCTGATAAGATTGAACCACCGCTGTATTGTATCTCATCAAATTGGAGTAGAGTTGAATAGGGTGTATTGTTGCGTCCCCTAGTATCTATATGTGAAGGTATATAATTACCATTATGTATGCCCAAGACTCACCCTTGCTTTAGTGGATAATCTCACCTGTATTCCGTAGACTGCTGGACTGCTGCTGTAATCATACAGACTGTCCTGTGTTTATACCTTATTCGCATCATGCTTCTCCTAAATGTAGCGATTTATAATCCCAACATCCACGCTTCTAGGATGGGTTCCCTTTTGAGTCTGGTTCCTCTTGAGGTTCTCATGTCCTCTAAAGGAGGTTCTTCCTGCCACTGTCACCTCTGCCTAAAGCTACATCTGGATGTCTGTGAAGTTGCCTTGTGAGCATTATTGTTAAATACAAACAAAATTGATTCAAAGTTGAAAGTGATGTTGGTTGGTTGATGAGTAAATGAAGTGCAGAGACAAAGGGACAGTGTATGGCTAGTTGGTTTTAAAGTTGAGAGGTGACGATCTGATCACAACAAATATAATGTCGTTATGGAGGCAACATTGCACACCCCAAATTCATGGTGTAGTTTATGCTTCTGCAATATAGAATTTTTCCCGTTTGCTGTTTACCACTAAGTAAATTATTTAATCATCCAGAACCAATAGCATGAACAGGTAATTTAATCACTTTCGAATTATCACAACATTAAACATTATTATAAGTGTTAGAAAATTATTTGTAAAGTGTAAAGTCAAACACACACTGATAGATTTTATTTCACAGTAATGAGCTCCAGACGTTCTCCATTTGCCTTTGACAGAAAGTGAGGACTCCAACGCAAGTCCAGCCAAGAGAAGACACGAATTGTTGGGGAAAGTGGGTGGGGCTTCCGGACAATGTCACTTAACATCAGAGTTTGAAAGACCTGCATAAATCATTCCAGATTCACGTTATTTGGCTCATCTCCTGTTTTATTGGAGAGAAAATGGCTGCCCTTTTGGTATGTAATACGCCAAACCATCAGATCACTTATAACAGTGTACACTGATGTTAAGTTCAGGTCTGGTAATATAATACTCTCATGGTAAACATCTCTGGTTATCGTGGCAGTGTAGTATTGTGTAGGGATGATTTAAGCAATATCACACGAGCGATATTGGCACGTGATTGGCCGTAGCATTATATAACAGTTCTATAAACAGGAAATTAATATTGAGTAAATGACATTTCGGATACAGTATGGCCAAATGTCCTGTTTATTTTTGCTCCGATACCTGAAATGGATCTCGAAGAAGCTACACTCATTTTATGTCTCATCAGCTCACCGGCTAACTAGCTAACAACGATTTGTACATTTCCATTTAAAGGTGTTTCTAATAAAATTGTCATCCCTTCCTCCTGTTCATGTGATGAGCTTTTATATTTTAAGCCAAAATCATATTGCTGAAAAGTCTCACTTGTCATGTCACTGATGATGCCGCTTACACTGCTTCTTTAGTGACTGTTTCGAACTAGGAAGTGGAATTTCAAACAGCGAAAACGGACGAGCGGTGTGATGTACAAAAGCTGTTTATTCATCAGTGAACACGTACATCACTGATAACATTAGGATGGATTTTATAGGTAGGCTAGTTAGTGTACAGTGTGCTCAGAACAGCCATGTGTCCCAATGTCCCGTTCATGTGATAAATGTCTGTCCTAGACTCAGCCGTATTAATGAAATACCTCCAGCTGATTTAAGCTCTCTGGGTAGATGTAGGAGTGATTTCCACGATGAAGACATTCTGTGATGTGCTACCAGACGAGTGGGTGTTCCTGACTTCAGCTCTGGCTTCTATTGTGCAGACTTGAGCTCCAAACCTGACAACATGGCAGGGGAATTTTGGCTACATTTCTACAGAATGGGAGGCAATGGAGCCATGCCGTCCATGTCTTCTACAGTCAGCGGTTGAAACCCGCTAGCTAGTTAGCTTTAGAAAAGAACAGTGCGCAACATCACTATGGATAAAAGTATCTAACCTGAGACCTTCGAGAAGGAATTACAAAGTCTCTCGTTCTCTTTGTTCAGCATTTCTTTTTCTAGCCAGAGTGTTCTGTGCAACACAATCATTTCAAAAGTTGGTATCAACTTGCCTGTGATCTGTGACCTTTTGCTCCAGGATAAATTGAGGCACCTTAATTCTAATCAGGCTTCTAGTACAAAATTCACTGGAATTCTGCTCGTTATAGCACATTATCAAGCAAATGTCTCGTGTTTGTCTAACAGAATGTCAACTTTTAAATCGGTTTTATGTTTTAATATAACAGTGGGCAAGCTTTATTGTCTTTTAGGCTTAACCCGCTAAACCTGATCATCCAAATCATAGCAAACTATAGCTTTTCAGAGCAAAATAGTTTTCAGATCGATCCAAGAAATTGATTGTGCATGATCTCGTCCAAGCTGTAACTATGTATACGTGAGTTACCACAACATTGAAACAGGGCAGCAAATTGATAAGTTGCATAGGAACCCTTTCTCTTCCTCATTACAGTTCTTCCAGACAGCACAAAAAGATTGTGCCAAAAGTGTGAAGTTGGATTGGAGCTCTACAACCATGGTGTTATGGAAAGTTTTGCATGCAAATATTCCTGTTTGATTGCTGAAAGAAAATAAGAATGCAGTCAAGCACTAAAGAGGAAAATGGAGTTTTGTTGTATTTCCTCTCTGTCTTCTTCTGTGGTATGCGTACAAGCTCGGCTGTTTGCGAGAACCGAAGGGTGATAAGACAGTCGTTTGACTTGTTCGCTTCGCCAGGAGGAAATGATGTCACGTAGCACATGAAGAAGGCTGTTTTGCTCCATCTTGCAGCTGGTCAGGACAGCTTTGACGCTCTCACGCATATTTCACTTGATTTGTTATGCAAAGCGCGTTAGGCTGTTCGGGTTCCTCTGTTTATGACTATCTGTAGGCAGTGGTGAAAGGGTGCTGCGGAGGTTGTTTAAAAATAGCCCCAGCACTCGACGCTCTTGCTCTCTCCCCTTCCTCCGAACTGGCTTCAGGGCTGCTATCGTTTTCTCCATGGAGCTAAATCGCCTTTTTCAGTGTGCCTCTGTAACTTTTTTTGACTATGGCTAGACATGCAGGATCTTGCACGAAGAAATTCCATTTCTTCCTATCTCCTGTTGCTGTTTGTGTCGTCCTGCACTGAAGAACAGAGGTCTTTTAATTGATGCAGCTAGTGCTTGTTCTAATTTCAGCAAACAGCCGTTTGTGACAGTGGCTTGTAGCTACTGTTTGCGCACTGAATTGCAGTTTGTAAGTGACATTTTTTTTTTATGGACAACTTGTTTACATCACCGCACAGGCTGAGTTGCTGTCATACAAAAGTGTATCACACATGCAGATAACATGTATCATTGTGATATTTCAACCAAACTCCTATTTTCATTTGTTAAACCCTTTTTACATTTTCCTTATCGGCACAGAGAACAGAGGAGAAAAACACAGCCATACCCGAATGTGCGGCTAAGGCATTGTTATTACGGAACGACTTGGTGGTCACTTCGATTTTCTGCCAGAGACTGACCTAAGAACAGGGGAATTGTGGGAAGAGAGGTGGCAGAAAAGTTCCCGCCAAGGAACTAGGGATCCGTTCTTGGCAATGCCTCAGGTAAGGCTTATTATGCAACATGCCGACTGTATTCAGAAATGTTATACATTAAAGATTTTCTATACTTAAATTCATTTTAATTATGTCATCAATATGCAAATAATCTTTAGTATGTTTGAAATGCTTGATCACAAGCTGATGTCTACCATACCTTTCGAGATGTCGATTTATTAAAGACCAATATCAACCTTTTTTACCCTTGAATTGATAATTCAGCAGTATCTGGTTTCCTCTGTCATGCAGCCTAGTGTCAGTGGAATGGAACCTCCCTTTGGGGATGCCTTTCAAAACTACACTTTCGCTGACCAGGCACTGACCAGCACTGACCTGTTAGCCAACAGCTCTGATCCAGACTTCATTTATGAACTGGTGAGATTGTGCAGAGGTTTAGAAACACTCTAAATCACTCTGAATGTTTTGTTTAGTTATTTCTTGTTGTTCTTGTTACAGGACAGAGATATGACTTGTCGCCAGAGCCCTGGAAGAGATGTGTTTGGAGTTGAGGACTGCAAGGACTTTGACAGTATGGAAAATCTTCCAGAATTGATAGACAACGACATGGCCTACAACTCCAACTTCGAACAGTGGGACACGTATTGGGAAGACTTGACCAAGTACACTCGCCTCACCAGCTGTGACATCTGGGGCACTAAGGAGGTTGACTTCTTGGGCTTGGATGATTTCTCCAGCCCTTACCAAGATGAAGAAGTAATAGGCCGTACACCCACCTTGGCCCAGCTCAACAGCGAGGACTCTCAGCCTGTGTGTGACAATTTATACCTTCCAGATACATTGGCAGGCCAAAAGCAGACTATTTTTCCTCCACAAGCGGTAGGCAAGAAGATGGGCAGAACCACCGCTTCTGTCATGGGCACCACCTCCAACCACAGTACACTGCCGGATTATGCTGAAGGCTCCCAGAAGGCCACATGGCCAGTGCCCTCAAGCACAGAGACTATGGCAAAGGCCCAGATGCAAGGGCCTAGTAAGGTTTCATCTCTACAGCCAGAGAACACAGATTATGTACGCAAGGCCAAGGTTCGCATTAGTGTACCACACAAGCCCTTCCTAGAGAACTGTGCTCAGCAGATCAGTGTGTCTGCCAGCTCCCCGCTAATCAAAGAACATGAATCAAGTGCTTCTGTGCTCAGTAACGTCCAAACAGCCACTATTGACACTCCGTCTTCTCTGATTCCCATGGTTTGTGAGAAAAGAGTGGAAATCTGTAAACGAGAAGCTGCATGTGGCTCTACTCCAGAGGCAGGGCTGTCCAGAGGAAAGCCACCAAAACCTAACTTCCCTGTGGCCGGCAGCAGTGAAACCTTGCTCACAGTGAGTGCCCTTGGAGCTGACACTGCTGCTGCTGCTGAGAAGAAGAAAGAGGAGGAGCACAACTACTCACTGTTCCTGACCAGGGCGAGGCTTGCCGGCAAAGCTCCCACTGACGTGGAGGAAGACGAGGACGAGGAGGAAGCAGAGGACGAGGAGGAAGAGGAGGAGGAAGAGGCAGAGGGGGTGGACTTGGATGATGAAGACCACGATGAAGGATTTGGCAGCGAGCATGAGCTTTCAGAAAACGAAGAGGAAGAGGAGGAAGAAGACGATGACTATGAGGGAGACAAAGATGATGACATCAGTGATGCGTTTTCGGAGCCAGGTACAAACCAGCCTGTAGATTAGCTTTTTCAAGCATCTTGACGGATGTTTATGGTTTATATGGGTTTCCATTATAGCTCTCATTATCCACAACAGGCTAATTTCTTGCAAATGTATTTGTAGTGTAGATGTGGTGTTGTAAATTTGGCACATTGTATGATGACTTTTCTAAGCAGTGTCCTAGCGGGTCCGGAATTGGGTCATGTTTTCTCCGATTTATTAAGCCAGACTGCAGCTGAGATGGCAATGTTTTTGTCACTCTGAATCTTCAAATAAGCCTTTCTTTGTCAAATCTGCCTTTTGTGTCTTCAATTTTTTTGTCGATCTGAACACTCTCCTCTCTATTGAGCAGGATGTGACGCTGACATGGTAGAGGACGTTAAAGGCCTGACAGCTGGAATTTCCAGAAAGAGAGGCAAGCGCAGATACTTCTGGGAGTACAGCGAGCAGCTCACCCCATCTAAGCAAGAACGTATGCTAAAACCTTCTGAGTGGGACAGAGACACCCTTCCCAGCAACATGTATCAAAAGAATGGCCTGCATCATGGTGAGACGATGAGACAAATATTATACATCACAGCATGTATTTATAAAATTATAAATAGCTAACACTGGGTGGATTTGGCAAATCCTCAGCCAAAAAATGCTAAAGGAATTTTTCTAAAGGAAGGCCAATTAAGCAAATAAGATCAAGGTCTTATCATGTTAGCATTAGCATATAAAGCTACAATGTGACAATGCTATTAGTACTTGGTAAGGAAACAACAACACGGGAAAAGCTCTTAGTTCTGACGGAAACTGCTGCAGGGGCCTTCAATTCAGTTGTGGAGTCAATGTTACATATTATGAATGTAACCGCATACAAATGCACTATTTGATACTGTGTTCTGAATATATACAAATACAGAGTTGAATAGCCATTATTCACTTTTTGTTTTGGTCAGTTGTTTGCTCCACTAACCTGACCTGAATCTGTGTTACAGAGCTCCACCCATATTTCTACCATATGTCTATATAAACTGGGCTGAAATTGCCATTAATTTATAGTGGCACTTGCTTCATATAGCCCACACAAAGCTTGTGCTGTACATCTCTGCTTTTTGTCATTTAGCATTGTTATGAGGGGAAAAAAAACAACCAGAAACTCATACAGGCATTATGTAAGGAACATCACATGGCAGACATTGCTGTTATAACAACCACGACAGGGTGGGGTAGGAATATTACAATGTTTTATTTATTAATGAACAACATGTCGCACATTCCAACAGTTTATAGTTAGATTTAAATGTTTTGGAACATCTGCAAAACAAGTTAATTCCTGTTTCCACCTACAATTATAGCAGCGATGAGCAGTCATTCTCTCACCTCTCTCTAGCTTTCTCTTCCCCCTCCCCAAAATGCAGCAGAGCTTCCTGATCTGGGAAACGTTGACTGTATTACAAACCACTTACAACTGAGTCTCCTTCCATAAATGTTACATAAATGTCTCTTAATAAAAAAACATCACTACATGAACTATTAGATGTTCTACTTTGTTAAACAACACGGTTTTAGATTAGTCTTGGATTATGTTGAGCATCCTTACAAATTCCTGTGTATGAGCCGTTACTATAGAAACAATAACGCATTAGAAGGAATATTAACCTGTCATTCATGTTACAGCTGGAACTGTTGTTCAAGCCATGCTCTTATACATAATTAATGCACACTGTCTTCCCAGTCACATTCAAGAATTCAGCCACGCAGTAGTATAAACAGAAAAACTGCTTAAAGAACCTCATTTTGACTAGCAGTAGGACTGCATCCTGGCATCATGGTAGATTCTGCATTAATTTAACATTAGCCCTGTTTGTTTTCCAGTGTTTCTGGGGGCATATAGGTAAGATTCGTGTTTAATTAAACAAACCTTCCGATTTAGGCCACACCCACTTCCTGTTCAAATCCAAATAAAGGGTCGGGTACTTGGAGCACTAAACCAGTACAGATACAGTCAGTGGATTTGCTTTACACCACTATTATGTACATAACCTTCTGTTTTTCTTTCTCAGGAAAATACACACTAAAGAAGTCACGGCGGACAGACGTAGAAGATCTCACCCCCAACCCACGGAAGCTGCTTCAGATTGGGAATGAACTGCGCAAGCTTAACAAGGTGATTAGTGACCTGACCCCTGTTAGTGAGCTGCCCCTGACTGCTCGCCCTCGCTCTCGAAAGGAGAAAAACAAATTGGCATCCAGGTAAGCTTTTCTACAAACCACTGTTTTCAGGAGCTGCTTTCCTTCCGCTCCACTGTATTCTCATCACATGCACAATTGTGCTCCAAACAATCCTCACCAGGAGATTGGAGAAAGGTGTGCTAGCACAAAGTTTCACCATCTTATGATAATGGTACTCTTTCTTATCTGAGTATAAGCAACCAAAATCTTGATGAGGGACAGACTGAATTTCCATGGATTTGGTATCAGTTGATGAAATGTATTAATGAATATGAAAATGAAGATCAGTGATGAAAGGGGTCATTTTCGTTCCCATTTCATACACTTTTTAGACAGTCTCTTAATGATTCGGTAATCTGAGTATTTAAAGCATTACCTTCAGCTAGGTTTAAAAGAATACTTGAGAAATACATTTGCTCTGGTTTGTTCCTTATCTTCTCTGGAGTGAGATTGAAGTGAATATAGGTCATTGCATGTAGGAAAACAGTATGTGCCACATCAGCTGCTGTTCCTAGCAACTGTGGTATGTCAAAGCAACCTCCACATGGAAACAGACCAAATTCATTGTAAACCAGTGCAAGCCTAAGGAGCAATGCAGGGTTACTCAGATCAAATTAGCTGTAACTTCATAACTAATTTTTACTATTGTAAGTTACCTCATTATAAACAAACTTAATAAGGCTTTAAACACATGGCAGCAACTATAACTTCCTTCTAGCTAACATTAGCTACAAGTCAGTAAGCCTCTCGTGAGAAATCTAGAGCAAAATGACCATAACTACAGAAAATTGTTAGTGAATTACAGTAGTGTAGCTTCAGTTTGAACAAGGTAATTGACAATAATGCACATAACTTTCCAATGATAATGCAGAAGCCTGTTTTTCCTACATGTGAAGTCAGTAGTATTTATTATAGTGAAAATGGAAAAGAACAAAATTGAGTGGTCCAAGCATCAACTCAAAACAGATCTTGAAGATAAAATTGGATTTTGCACCTGCAGCAAATAATGAACTTAAAGGTGCAGTACAAGATTTTCATTACAAAAGACACAATTGGGTAAAAAAAAAAAATCCTCTATATCTTGGTATTCCTGAGCTTCTGTAGATTGCCCTGATAGTTCTGAAATTATAATTCAGGAGCGTTGGCTCTGAATTGGCAGGAAATTTGTATACAAATTGCAGTTGTATGCCAGCTCCAATGTGTCAGACATCATGATGCCCCAGCTTCGGAAATCTGACTCTACAGTTATACAAACCAGATTTTACTTCATTTGCTACTCCAGCATTTGTTCCTTCTGAGAGATATAAACAACCGTAACTGAGAGTAGGGAGTTCTTTAGCTTACCCCTCGTTTTGTTTGGCAACACAGCAGGATGGCTGAGAGCGCAGAGAAATTGGTGCCTAAAAAAATTCTACATTGGTTATATGGAACTGATTTGAAATGTACACAACAGACAAGACAAGAAACAACAATTGTTTGTAAAATATTTTTTGCAAGATTGGCACTTCATCCGAACATGTTGAATCTGCACCGCAACAAGAAACAGCTTTGAAGTAAACACATTCATTTTATCCTTATGGGAAAACTAGGAGCACAGATGCCATGACCTAGCCAAGGATATGATACCCATCAGAAAGGTTGATATCAGGGGTTCTAAGCAACCTCTAGAGAAAGTTCCTCGTTACAACTTACTGAGTTCCAAATATATTTCGAACACCGCCAGTCCTCAGCTGTACACAGAATGCAGTCAGAGATGCAATAAAAAACTAAACAGTGAACCACGAATCACCTCTTTTAAAATTGTTTAAAAAAATGTAAACCAACTTGTTTAATGTATTCAGTATTTAAATACTCACTTGTATGTCAATCTCCTTTCCATTTATTGAACTTTTAAATATTGAAGACATTAGTATGGGTGATTCACTGTTTAAATTTGAACATTTTTAGATGTACTATCTAGGTTTTGTATAAGTTCTGTTAGATCTGCATATTGTGTAGCAGCTACTAAACTAAAGACAGAAATACTATATAATCACCAGCAGTGTTCAGCAATTTGAGCCACTCGAGTAAGCACTGCATTCATTAATATTTCCTAATACTGGTACAGTGAAATACTGCTACCTGAAGCAGCATGATTCAGACTTGCTCATGTGAGCTCTCAAATATACCTGTTCATTGTTCTGTTTCTCCAGGGCCTGCAGACTGAAGAAAAAAGCTCAGTACGAAGCCAACAAGGTCAAGCTGTGGGGGCTTGGCACTGAATATGGTACGGTAGTTTGAAAGTTACTCTAAAAACATGAAAATAAATGCTTGAGATCATTAACTTCTGTGCTGGAATTTGATTCACTTCATGGTTGAGCTTGTTGAGTCTTAACAGTGATGTGAAATTTAATGGCCATCATTACCTACCTGGAACCAGGCCACCACTATTATGTGTTATGTTTATATTATTATGTATGTGTTTTCATCTGCAGATCGATTGCTGTTTGTGATTAATACAATCAAAGAGGAGATTGTGAACCGAGTTCAAGATAACTCAAATAGCAATGGGACAAGCATGGCAGAGAAACTTGACAAGCTCATAGAGGAGACACTAGGTAAGAAATTGTCTCAGATGGATATGGTTAGGAATTTGAATTAATTATGATTTTTTTTTAATAGTAAGCAAATACTGTGTGAAAGTTAAGCAACAGTTTCCACAAGTATTTTTGTGGTGTTTGAATCTGGGTTTTTTTTCTGTATTCAATATCTGTATCTCTGTAGGATTGTGATGTATAAAAGTTACTTCTATATATTAATGGACAAACAGGACATTTGAGAATGTTTGAGAATTAAGGTTCTTGCTTAAAGATCCAGCAGTGTCTCTCTGGTAGACCTTTTATCAGCATTATGACTACTAGTGCAAACACATAGTCAGTGCTTATAGTGTTATAATAAATAATATGCCTTTTCATATTGGAGATCTGAATAATGGCTAGCTTTCAGTTCTGTTTCTTCTTTCTTTCCCCTTGTGCAGTGCAGTCACCAGTAGCTGGCCAGACTTCAGAGTTTGTGAACCAGATCCTTGAGAATACAGGCAAGGGTGACCCCACTGGAGGTCTAGTGGGACTGCGTGTGCCCACGCTGAAGGTCTAGAGGCATACAAATAGTATTCGGAAGCACACTCGAAGCCATCCGCGCCATTCCTGTCTCACACTGTAACGGCCCAACACTCTGCATGCCCATGTCGGCAGGAGATGCTCAAAATGCTTAATGTGGATACATGCATACGAACACCTGTCCGTCTGTGCTTACGTATGTATATTCACCTTCCACGCACCTACAGAAATCTCTGCACTCACTAGTCTGTTTCCTTACCACGTGTGCATGTGGCTGGTAAAAAATGTCCATCTGCAAGCCGCCATTTTGCAAAATTCAAAAGCCAATTTACGAGATACCTCCCGGAATGTATCGTCATTTGTAGAGATGAAGACGCAACTGGTTCCTGCTGTAGCCATTTTTTCCTTACGTTCAGCAAATGCTCCTTCACTGGATTCCGAAAGCAGAGGTGTTTCCTTTATGGAATATAGTTACATTATGATCATTGATTAAGACTCATGGGTAGAAAAAGACATTTTAGAGAGATTAACTAAATGTCATATTTCACCTGATCATTTAAACTTTTCAACATGAGCTAAACCTCTGCTTTTGTTTTAGTGTTGTGGCATTTGCAGGATTAAACAAGTTACACCCTTATATGCCAACTCTGACAAAGCCAATGCAAACACAGAAACATGTTAATCATCTACCTTTATTGGAAACCAACTCAAAGATTGACAATGGGTGTATAAATTTAGGACAGGGATCCAGCATGACAATTAGGATAGGACTGGGCTTGAATGTTCTGTTCCTTTTGTCTTGGCGGTCTCAGGGTGACTAGAGAGATTATTGACTTACTGGAGCATATGGTCCATTTAAATCTCCTTCCTTAACTGGGATGGACGGTTGTTCTGTACTGGGGACTCCACCCACGTCGATCAAAGTGCCCTCACATCAAACGACCCTGGACGTTTTCCGAAGTCGCATTGAAGGGGCTCAAAAGTTGATTTCCGACTTGGGCTTGTTCATATTTGTACTTATTAAAAGTAAGATTCATTGTGCCTTGTAGATGTTGAGGGGATAACGAATCTCACTTGAAAGCAAGTGGACCATGTTTCAAGGAGAGGAAGAGCAGTGAGGCAAGTCAGACTTGCAGGTTTGTTATGTATTTCAGCTTGATGAAGATACTCTAAATGAACGTAGGAACATGGAATAATATTGATTTATGCCACAGAGTCTGTGCTAGGTAAAATAAGATGGCTCTGACAAATATTTCTTTCCTCTCTATTTTGGTACTTCATTTAAGTGGAGAATGGATGTGTGTGCTTGTGCGTGTGTATGTGTTTTTTTTGGGGGGGGGTTATTTTAAGACATCTTTTCATATATTAAATATGAAAAAGACGTTTGCACACTATATTCTGATTGTTTTGTTTTTGTACCAAAGACACATGCAACGTAAATTGGCACCTAGCCAGTTTAAGTAAGGTTTTGCACAGCTAACCTGACACCGTATTGAATGTAGGAAAAAAAGTTGTAGGGTCAGGGATTTTCAATGAACTGTGAAATTTGCTTGGGTCCAATTATCTACAGAAAGAAGCATTCATTCGCATCCTCCTAGAGCTCTTGTGCTGTTCTTCAGCTCTCAAGTTGAAGTGTTGCTTTGGAAACCTTTATGCTAGGATCAAGCAGTTCAGTTTCCCACCATTGCAATTTTGTCCATTAATGCTTTTAAAACTGTAGAGCTGAAGATGCTTTTGTAATTGCACATGTATGATGTTATCAGAGAACCAAAATGTTCACATTTATTAATATCCTTTAAATTTATTGAGGAGAATAAGCATACAACAAAAACTTTATTTTGTGTATGTCATGTATAATCCGTAATTCATGCGTACACACACTTGCATATGTATTGATAAAATGGTACCTTTTCAATGGATATGTTAATAAGCATGAGACATTTCTAAAGCTTTATATTCAGTGAGTAACCTGGAAATAAGAAGAAAAACTTATTCTCTGTATTTTTGTAATGGTTACCTTGATGTTTTCTGTTCAATGTTCTATGAGCATATCTATAAACCCCTTTGGAGAAAGGCTTTGATGAATTTATCATCAGCACCTCATACTCAAAAATATTTCAGACCTTGACCCAGTCATGGGCTCTTCCTTGCCCATACCTAAAAGAGTGCTTAAACTTTGAGGCAGGAAAGCATTCCGAGAGAGAGCTTTATAGTTGCACCATGATGGCTAGCTGCTGCACCTTCATACTTGTCCAGTGTGAAAAGCTACTGCACTTCCCAATACAGAATTGCATGTAATCTGAGAAAATCCCAAACAAACAAACAAAAACTTGATTGGTTTGTCTTTGGGTGTTCCTGGAGCTCTTATTTTTGATCGAATTAAAGAAGGGAGAATATTTTCCTCTACAACCCCTAGTATATTTAAGCTAAAGATTTTCATACATCATAGTAGCATACTTCTTTTTTTTGTTGTTTGTTTTTTTGTTTTTTTTGTTTGTTTGTTTGTTTTTGTTGTTGGTTTTTTGTTGTTGTTTTTTTCCTTTTGGACATGTATTAGATTTTGTATATACCATTCATGTTAGAGGCTATTGTAATTTGCAGTGTTCTCTTTATACATAGAAATGAGCTATATCTTCTATATTTATCTTGTGTATATACAAACATACTATATTACATGTAAGATAACTAAAGCACTTTGTCTAGACAAAAAGTTAAAAAAAAAAAAAAAAGGAAAAAAGCATTCTTTTCCTTCCATCTGCTGCTAAACTGGCCTTGTTTGAATGCTGCAGTGAGTACTTGACTTTTACCATCTTAACCAGGACAGGTTGACAGTGAAGTCTTGAGAGGACAGGCCCCTGTGTGACGACAAGTCAAGCGTCACAAACTCCATTTGCCTTTAGTAGACATTTCCTATGGAAAAGTGCAAATTCTGCTTTGTGTTCTTCTTCAGGTCGATGTACAGTATTGACATGTTCTCTCTGGACATTGCTAGAGGTGAATATTGTTATCAATAATTTTCTTAAAGTAATTTGTACTTAATGGGGGAAATCTGAGGTGTTTGAGGAAGTGTCAGCTACTTATTAGTGGCTCAGAAAAAAAAACCTATATCGTTGTACTGTAAGGCAAATCTCGTTTGCCATAGGGAATTAATCAGACTACATCCTGTTTGCCTTTCCAAACACCCATCCATTCTTGATAGAAGGCAAGGCTCTAAAAGCTTTGTTGCTATGACAACTTATCCTGGCCTTCGTCGTGCCATCTTGAACTGAAGTTTCTTAGCCTGGCGTTGGCTTTCTCAATAGTTATGACCAATTTGTAATTAAATATGAAAAAACCACAAAAAAAACAACCACTTGGCAAGTGACAATGAGCATGGGGATTTAAGGTGGAAGTGCACGTTTAGAAGTCAGTGGCCTGCTATAGTGGGAAAGTATCTGTGTTTGTCTTCGACTTGTGGTGTTCTTTCAGGTTCTTAAGTTTGATGTGACATTGTGAGTTTAAGTGTTCAACCCGGAGACTCTGTGGCATTCGAACAGTTGAGGAAATGGTTGTTATTCAAAGCCAGTAATTTTTTTTTTTCCTGTTGTTTGGTTTTTAAATTAAAGCATGAAAAGAGCTATTGCATCATGTGAATTTTGCATATAGTTTAAGTTAGCGTTAATAAGGGGCCTCTGCTGCAAATCTGGTTAATCTTCAAACTTCAAAACTTGTACATTGTTTTATTATACACACTTATCTTAAGCTATATTTAAAATACCAGTTGTTTAGTGGAGTACATACCATTTATTTTGCATGTGTTCCTTTGTTGTATTTGCTTCATACTCCAACTGATATAAATAACGATCCAACCAGCAAGTTGCTGTTTGTTTATTTGATATATTTGTTTTTGCTTATTATCCTGAGTCTCAGTTACCATTTCAACTTTACTATTGCCAGATTGCAATCTTAAACTGAGTAAGCTAGCTATTGAATCCAAATTGTGCTTCTGTTTGTTGTCTGCACTATATATAAAATTAAATGAATGTTTGGGTTGAAGCTGCTTAATTATTTTGTAAAATTGTACAGAAAATCAGTAACCATTCCTTGTTCTGTCTTGTGTGTGAGCCCACTCCTAACTAAAAGATTTTTTATTGTTTAAGTATTTGCCACTGTATTTGTACAAAGAATGGCCAGTTGGATCCCAGTAGAAAGTTACTGAAACATTTCTTGCATAATTTTCCAAAATGGCTACAGTACACATTTGAAAAGAGAGATGTTTGCATTCATGTGTTTCCTTTTCATTTGTATAATTTTGGCATGCCTAGTTTTTGTAAATATGTGTCCTGAGCATGTGAAAGACATTGCTCTAAGTGGTGCATTTTGTACGTCTTTGTAGTAAAATGGGATGTTGCTTTAGTTTTCAGCTTTCCCAGTAAAAAAAATGTTTGCTCCTTTATTTTGTTTTTACTAAGAAATTGTATCTAATAATGTTCAGGTTAAGTCTAAAATTTGTTCTTTATGGTGGCCATAACTTGCTATTAAAGAATTATGAATGGTTTAGAGGATTTGACAAACATTTTATGAGCGGCAGCCTGTCTTATTGTTCCTAAATAAACATGCCCATTCTAGTGTGTTTAACCTATTGGATGGTTGTCTGTTATGTTGTTTTGTCTGTTTGTTTCTCATGTAACGGACCTTTACCAAGCATTTTTGCTTTTATTTTGTTACTCATTAAAAATCTAATAAATGTTTCACAGAGTAGGTGTGAAACTAGATTACAGATTAGATTAAGATTGGAGACACCGTCGCTTCAAGGGTGCTGTAGAATGGCATTCCTTAAGCTTACCTTTGCTTGTAAATGTTCTTTTAAAGCTTTGTTGTACCGTTTCACAAATATGTCATTTGAGCATGATGACGAAGTATGGACATTGTGCATGCTGACTTACTCACTTCCTACAGTACAAAGTTATCAACCATCCACTGAGTCTATGTTAAGGACATTATGAGAAGAGAATATACACACTGATCAAGTCACTGACCTTAATTGATGAGCACAAGGGGGTGTATTATATATGCCGCACAGACTTTGATGTAGATGCAATTCAGTGGCGCTCCAGCTGTTTGTGATGACAAATACTTAGAAAAAGACCCTTATTGCACTTGATTTAACTACAAATTACGAAATGATTTTTTAAATGATGCCTGCAAAATCAGGTGCCTTATTCAAAAATTAAATATCCAAACTTGATTTATTGATGTTTTATAAGGAAACAAGACTTCAGCCCATTATGCCAAGAACTAAATCAAGTTGTTTTTTTTTTTTTTTTTTCTTTTTGTGCTGAGCTTTCTGCAGAATGAGAGCTGTTGCTGCTTTGCCTCAGACAGTTTTCATGTAAAGATGAATGTAGTCTTCCTTAAGTGAAGTCAATTCAATATGTTAAGCTTGTACATTTTGACTTGTGGAACATTCTGGTTAAGAGACTATCCAAAGAGTGCTGCAGTCATGATGTAGATTTGTTTAAAATGTTAATGTTAATATACACATGTTTTATTTCTTAGATTTTTTTTTTTTATTCCAATCAGTCGGTGAATGCACAAGTCTGAACTGTTTTTTTTTTTTGTTTGTTTGTTTTTGTTCTGTGATCTTTAACTTGCCATCACACTTCCTTTATTTTTTTCCTCTCAGCTTGGTAACAGAGATATCTTGAAAATCCATTTTTTCCCATAATTCCAGCATGATACACGAGGAGGTCCTGCTGAAATACATTTAGCAGACCTGTAGTGGATTAAAGACTTCCATAAGGCCCTTGAAGAAGCTGGTAGATCAGCCTTGGAAAGACAATGTCAGACCGTGTAAGCATTGTGTCCCCTCACCAACATTCAAGATTACTGTGCCTCTTGATTCTTCTGGTTCTACTGTTCCTCTGATTACTATGTGTGACTTTACTTGGAACAGTATTACTCATTCACCAACAGAAATGGCCTTCATCACTTTACTCTCCAACGAACAGAAATCCCAGTTTTCCAAATACAAATCAACGACACAAGTAGACGTGCATTGTTTGACATCGATCGATCTGAGATCCTGTTTCAGTGGATAAGAGGGCAGGAAGCAGAAGACTGTATTGTTTTTGCTCATGTTAGTGAAACAGTTGATGTTTTACTGGTGTGAGTTGCCGACAGCATGTTTTCCCTGTACCTGACCGCCTCCATTGAGAAGTGCAGAGTCTTCTCTCCATAGCCGCATGGCTTCTCTCCATGCTTTTGGAAGTAAGGAAGCTCTTCATTTGTGCAAAACAAAACATGGACTTTGGGTAGGAGTCCCGTCTCGCCGCCCATTGGTGCTGAATTTTGAAAATACATACTTGAACACCCTTAGTGGCATGAGAGCTGTGACTTAGCATCTGTTGTTAGGCTCATAGACTTTTTTCTTCCCCCTTGCAAGAAACTGTGCTGGACAGTGGTCAATTTGACATCAGCTGGAGCCACTGTAAACACCCGTGCCAAGGCCTCGTCCTCGTTAAAGGATGACCGTGATGGGCATGGACAGAACCTGCGGTCGGGTGGGAGAGGGGTGTGTAAATGTAGCGGTGGTAGCTCTTTTTGTTTGTTTGTTTGTTTGTTTGTTTGTTTGGTTTTTTACTTTAAGGAGGACATTGGAGCGCTAGTAGGGTCACCTGGACTGTTGGCCCCAATTTTCTTGACTTCGTCCTGAACACGTTTAGAAGACAACCACACAACCTGATAATAACAGACCCCTGTGTTTTTTCTGAGCACCACACTCACACATCACACTGCAATGATTTACATCTCCTTCCAAACTTTGCCAAATTTCTATTGTTCTTGCTAATTATTGACCTTCAGCGTGTGGTTTGCAAAAAGGTAACAAAAGCCACAAAGGTTTTGCTTGTTTTGAAATCCATACAACGTTCAATTTTCAATTGAAGGAATCGTCACCCATTTGGAAAATTCATGACCTTGATGTAATGCTTCTGATGTTGTATGGTATTCTACTAGATAAATTAGCATGGGATCTTTAAGTAGCTAGTACTGTGTGTGTACTCCCCAAGTGTAAAATCTCTTTTGTCACAGTAGGAAGGCTGTATTTCATTGCTAAGTGCTCTGTTCTAGATCTCTTGGTGATTCTAAAGCAGAATTCTGCAGTGTATCCTACTGAAACTAACAGTTACTTGATCCTATTAGCAATGTCTATATTTGTAGTTCACATATATGCCTGTTCAAATACAATATCTTAACAGTTGTTCTATTTATGTTTCAGTGTTGTGCTGGATTTTTTTTTCTTTTTCAAGTTTTTTTGTTTTTCATTTTTAGAGGCACAACTGGTTGGAAAACAACTTGGTTTCTTGAGCATTGTTAATGTACAGATATGAAGTAGGCTTAAAATCAGTTGTGACGAATTGTGTGTCTACTTGTGCTATTGTGCCTCTGTTTCTTTCTCATTTTGTATTATCCGTAATTATGTCCTCTGCATTGTATCAGCCCGGAGTTGGTACCCCAATTTTGCTTGTAACCATGATACAATAGTCTAATGCTATTATTGATTTTAATATCACAAATAAACATTAGATACAGCAGTATTTGGTTGGACAGATTTTATTTTAAATTTCCACCCTGATATCTAAATGCTCCAGACATCCCAACCCTTCTTACTCCATAGCTTATTACTGCACTCACCTTCTGTCTCTCTTTTGCACTCCTTCAACCAATATATTTTTCAGGATCGTTTGCTGACCACCTGATTATCATTGTCAGTATGACACAGCAGTCCTTAACCTAAATTCCTGTGTGGCCCAGTAATACAATAAATCAATAGTTATGAACTTGACTCACTGCTCCAGGACTGTCTCTAAGGGACTATCATATTGTCCCTTACTAACATTGTTTTCTCCAGTCTCTACAATGCAACTACTTTGATCATGCAGTTTGTCTGAATAAAAACAATGCATGTTTTTCCCTACATATTTTAGTTTTCATACACTTGGAACAAAGTGAAAACAAAGTCATATTAGCAAGGTATCTAGTATTGTAGGTTTCACAAACCATTTACAATGTGATAATAGTGAAAAAATGTAAAATGATAAAGCTTGTATAGAGAATATATAAATATTCTCTGATAAATATGCAGAAACCAATGTCCTTTATTGACCTGCCTCTTACACAGTTTAGTATTTCAGTTTAATATTAATCTCAGTTTAATATTTGCTTCATTCTTGCTGACCTATCTGTTCTAACCCTGCCAGTTTGCTGGCCTAATCTGTGATCTTGATCTAATTCTGTCAGATGTCATAAAATGCTTTTTAAAATCAGTCCAAATCACCCATCAGCCGTAACATTAATACCACCTGCCTAGTATTGTGTAGGTCCCCCTTGTGCTGTCAAAACAACTCTGACGCATCAAGATGTAGACTCCACAAGACCTGTGAAGGTGTGCTGTGGTATCCACCAAGGCTTTAACAGGAGATCCCTGAAGTCCTGTATGTTGTGAGATGAGTCCTCCACGGATCTGACTTGCTTGTCCAGCACATCTCACAGACGCGCAATCAGATTGAGATCTGGAGAATTTGGAGGCCAAGTCAACACCTTGAACCTTATGTTCCTCAAACTGTTCCTGAACATTTTTTGCACTGTCAGGTCACATTATCCTGCTGAAGGAGGCCACTGCCATTAGGGAATACCATAGACATAAAGGGATAAACTTGGCAACAATGTTTACGTAGTTGGTACATAAGTTTCCCAGCAGAACATTGCCCATATTTGTTTATACACACTTTTTGTTCATATTTAGAAGTACAACGTCAAAAGACATTGTGTAGATATGTAGTGGATATACACACTGGAAGAATATTATATAACAAAAACGAAATGGTCTGAATACTTCTTTCTATTCACTATGAGAACAAAGAGGTCCACTTTCTCCACCACGTGGGATGCAAACTTTTGCACTCAGCTGGACACAATAGAACACGTTTTTTCACTCTTAGACCTTTTGATAATGACTTATGGCTGATATTTATTCCTAAGACAAATGTGAATGGTGAAGTGAAAGTCCATGTATTTATTTTTGAACAACGTGTTTATGATTTTTTCCCTTAAGCATTAGCGGGGGAAAAAGAAAGGAAAAAGTATTTCTATGCGTATCTAGACTTTAGACTGGTGAAGTTTATAACTGCTTTAATGAAACTCTCCTTTCCTTTCGGCTGAAAAATGCGTTTTCGGTTTGTCCGGACCTTTTCGCTCTACGTACCACAACAAAGATGGCGTCGTCCTCTGACGTCTCTGTTCGAATATGTATGCAAGAAATCATCAAATATGATTTAGAGGTTAAAGCACTCATTCAGGTAGGATGCAGCGATCAGATTGTTATTTATCCGTTGTGCTAGTTAAACTAAAACTGTTTTAGCCGTTCAGTAAATAGGGATAACTGTTTGCTAACTGGCTGACATGAAACAGGATAAGAGTTGCTCGTGTTTCCACTTAGCTGTGTGTTTTTCATACCAGGACATAGGAGAATGTCGCGGTCCACACTGCCTGTTAATGGAGCTGAACGCTGCAGTGAAGGAAAAATCCAAGCACTTAATACAGCGAATTCAGGTCAGACTGTAGACACGTTACGATTAACCCACCTTATAAATGTACTAACACTGTACAGTCCAAATCCTTTAATTATATAACTGTAGTGACTTTTCTAATTAAACCGCTTCCGGAGAAACGGCGTGCATCATCAGCTGAATAAAATGCTTCTGAAGCTGTAGGAGATTCATATAATTCAAATGACTACGTTTAAAGCATAACATTTTATTCAGCTCGCGCTGAAGTTTGTATTATATAATGTATTCCCAATGCTGTGAACAAAGCACAGGAATGTGAAGACGTTTGATTAATCTTCTGCTGTGTAGTTTACTGGTCTTGTACCCACTGTAGCCCCAGATTGCTGTTTTTTGGCTGACAGGAGGTGAACCTGATGTGGTCTGTGGTCTAGGTTTGACCTGTTCACTCTGAGATGCTTTTCTGTTCCCCATGGAGGTGAAGAGTGGTTATCTGAATGACTGTAGCCTTCCTCTCACCCAGTGGCAGTTTTAGCTCGAATGGACCTAGTCAATACAATCACAGAAAACCTCAATGAACGGAAACCAAATCGGTAATGTTATAGTTTGATTGTAATTGTATTGCTGCTGGCTACACACATTACAATGATGAAACTATGTGAAATTATATCCAATGTTATGTAAGCTAGTCGGACAGAAAAGGGAATATTGTGTGTAATAGCACAGCATGTAACATAGACTAACAAACCGAAGTGTTATACTAGGCTGTTTCGTTACATGAGTAACACTGAGACTGTTGACAGCTGCATATCTTCATCTTTTGTGCATTTCTCCTCTTCTTCTTTCCTCGTTTTCCTAAACTGTGCACCTGACAGCTTAGACCTTTTCTTATCCATTGGTGTTGATTTGGCACTCAAGAATCAATACATTACCAATCCCCCAACCAAGGCCCTATTTACATTTGATTATAAAATCATCAATGGTGACATCGCCATTTATTCCTGTGTCTATCAAGCATATCCAAGGTGTCCAGCTGACCACTTGTGTTTAGATTTCCTTACTGTCTACGTCACTTCCACTAGAATGTGAAAGGTCGCCATGCATAGTTATGCTGAACCTGCAACATACCTCCATTTTTTTTCGACCATTGACTACCACCAAACAACCACCTTGTCCTGCATTAATGACATTTTACTGTTACGTTCTCATCAGGGACACATCAGGACCCATTAGTCTTTGCACCACAAAAGATGTGTGGTCAAATGCATTCCACACCACCTGGGCAAGTGATTTGAGTGAATGTGTCTTGAATGTGTCTTGGTGGTCATTTATTGCCCAAGACACATTTTAATACCAAGTGTAAACAAAGCTAAACCAATTCACCTTCATGGTGTGCAGACTGGCTTATATTATTCTTAACCATTTTGCACAAATCAGAACCATGCTGTGCAAAAGTTGGTGTGCTATTTGATGGATTCCCCTGCTCCCCCTACCTTGGGCTTCCAGTGGGGAGACCTCAACCTACCCCCACCCACTCCTCATCTTGTGCTTCTGAGTGGGAGACCTTCCCAGGAAGTAGCCTGCCTAGCTCACAAACTAGAATCAGTGCACCCACACAGACAAGGTTAATTGACCCACACAGTGACATAATATCATTGACATGATGTACAAATGAGCAATATAAACCTGATCACAAAATTGTCACCATTCCAAAAATACCTTTGTCAGCTTCCAAGATCTATAACCTTCTTCATTCCAGTACAATCTTTGTTGCTTTTGTTGCAACATTTGGTCAACTGATCAAATTACCCTTTTTGGTGGTAGGATATGGACCAAATGGCTAAAGAACAAGATAAAGAGACTGATAAAAACATTATTATGGCTGAAACAGAAGGTCACCGTAAACAAGTGTTAAGGTGAGTGGTTCAGAGGACTTGATGTGCTCTTTTCATTCTGTACTTTTAATGGAGCCTGTATGTTTACTGTCAAAGTTGTTTTTGCACCTCTGTACCAGTAACCAGACAGCGTGGAGGAAAGCCAACTTGGCCTGCAAGCTGGCCATCGATAACCTGGAAAAGGATGAGCTACTACATGGTGGGGACTCATCAGTAAGGCAAAGGTAATCATGGTAACTCAGTGCTGCGTGTTGAGGGAAACAACCTGCTTTCGAATGGCCTTAAATACTTGCTTCTTAACTGAACTGATCAGATACCCATTCATTTCTTTTGGGGGTGAGTTGGATATGAACAAAGCCAGTCTAGAAATAATGGTCTTCGATTCGAGAACACATATCGGAAGGGGGAAATTGTGAGTAGGCTTTAAGACACAAAACTGTAGAACTGCGGGTTGTTTATGGCAATGGACAAAGAAAAAAAACCTGCAAATTAATGGTACGAGACTACAGAGGTGGATGAAAGTCTAATATACTGACTTCTTAGAACTTGGATCCATTCTTTTTGAGAACATTAATGGCTTCAGGAATTTCAGTCCCTGGCCTCATGAGTACTGAAACTTAAACTAAGCAAATAAAATTTTATATTAAGGAAAGATTAAAAGGGTGAATTAATGGGGAAAGTATAATTAAGCAAAAATTTATTTTGAAACAGGCTGTAACCAAGGTAACTGACAAACCCATTAAGCTACAAAGAATTGTATTCAGTAGTTAATTTGTGGTAGCCTTCAGCCATTACCTGAAACCGCTGCAATAAGAGCACTGCTGTGTTCGAATCTGGATAAGAGTCAAAAGCTTATTTCAGTTACTGGGAATGTATGAACATTGTATGAACAATGTTGCTGCATAATGGACAATATGGT
>JAQMYM010000011.1:12786793-12799056 GCA_030014255.1 Parauchenoglanis ngamensis | reverse complement strand
AGGAAAAAAATGAATTTAATCCATTTTGGAATAAGGCTGTAATATAACAAAATGTGGAAAACGTGATGCGCTGTGAATACTTTCCGGATGCACTGTATAATGTAAAAAACCTCAAAAGGTTATTATATTAGTATCTGTAGTAGTATTATATTAGTTCTCTGATATAGTTTTGTGATCGTATTAAAGAAGCATGCCTCTGTATTTTACATTTCTGTTTTTAGTAAAACATGCCATAACTGATAACTTAAATATAGTTTGGTTCATGATACCAACTTATTTTTTGTGCATTTGCTAATTATGACATGCTCTTTCCAGTGGCATAATACTCTTTATAGGACTTCGTCATACATGAGCAATGTGCATTTGAAATATGGACACAACATGTTTGTTTGTTTTTTTTCATTTTTAACGCATCATAACTTTGAAATTTCGTCTAGACAAACATTTAGTTACCAAAAGATTATTCCAATCTGAGAAAGAAATACAAGAATTTAAAAGATCTTATGTTTAAATGTGGAGATACATAGGGTCAAAATGCTCCAAAGCATAAAATGGAAATCTTTTTATTTATTTATTTTTTTTAAAAACATATTTCCACAAGCTATAAAATGGTAAATATGCAGTTGTGGAACTTAAACCTAAAAGCAATTCCTGAAAATGTCATGCATCTAGCTTAAATAGTTAAAAAGATATGGCTTATGGAATTTCATAGTTTTTTCTTTAGCAATCAGTTTTACAGTTTACACCTATTCAAGCCCCTATATTTACAAAAACTAACAAAGGTCCAAGGCTGAAATTCTGCACACCATTTTTTGGGGCGAATGACATTTATTTTTTATGTATGAAACAAATCTGAGATGGTCAGTCAGGAACATTTTCTGAAATCTGTTGATTTGAGGCAAATTTACCAAATTGTGAAGCAGACTGCAGCATTTTACATCATTTCATTAAGACTAAAAATACATTTGATTGGAAATAAGGGGTTTAATTCTTGACCTACTGTACTACACTCTGCCGTAGACCATTGCGCACGTGGTTCTTGTTGATGGAGGGACTCCACTCCTGCGTGCTCAGATGGTTAGCTACGAAGTTGTCCACCTTCTGCCGCAAATTCTGATAAGCTGGCTAGAAAAGAATTAGACGGGTCAATTTAGTATAAATTTGAAGAATGGGTTGTTTTTTTTCAATTCACCATAGAAAATCACTTAGGTATGCAGATTACTAGGCAATGCAGTTCAAGTTAGTTAATCTAATTATTAAAAGTTTTCATGTTTTCCTCACCTACCGTATAAAGCTAATGACAATTTGATCAATAAAAGGCAAAATACTATATTGATGCTTTATGCTCTGTATCTTTATGATGTCATATCCAGATGTTAGATCCTGATATCTATTGCTACAAATATCTGACATTAATTTATTCATTCATCTTCAGTGACCACTTACTCATGGTGGATCCTGAGCCTATCCCTGGAACACTGAACATGAGGGAGAATACAACCAGGATTGGATGCCAGTCCACCGCAGGGCATCATGCACCCACATTCATACACTCATTTACTCCTATAGAAAATTAGCATAGCCAATCTACCTACTTGCAGGTATGTGGGAGCCTCAAATACATCCCCAAGCTCGGGATTAAACCAGGGACCATGAAGCTGTGAGGCATCAACACTACCTTCTGCAACACCATGCTGCCCATATATCTGACATTAGATACATTTTGTTTTTATTTAACATATTGTGACAACTAGCAATTACCAGTTTGCATAGTTAGCATGCTAACTAAGGTTTTAGAGATAGCTAAAATCTATCCAATTGAAAAAAAGTGCTGGATACTCGGAGTAGAAGAAAGTCTTGTATTCATTTTTCCACTGTGGTCTTTAGTTTATAGCTGCTATAATTGATCTGTTCTTGTCCTCTCTGTTTTCGTGCTTTAAAGTGCCAGATATTTTTTACTGGTATGATTAGGAGAAAGCGACTATAGGATCACCACATTACTGATCGTTTTGTCTTGTAAATTTACATATGCATGAGCTCTGGACTGTTGCTCAAGGTAGCAATAAAAGCTACATTATTTAAATTTAGTCACTTGGCAGACACACTTATCTACAATTGAGCTGAGAGTTGAAGGTTTAGGGTTTTGTTCATGGGCCTAATCATTGCGGGGATTTGATCACTAGCCTAAAGCCACCACTGCAACTTTCAGTTGCACAATAAAACATCAAGAAAGGCTCTTTAATGCATTTTTTAAATACATTTAAAGGTCCACTATGTAGGAGAGTATCTATTAGCACAAATGGATTATATATCCATATATGTAACTAGGAATTGTTTCCTTTTCATAAGCTTCAGAATGAGCCCTTTATATCTACACAGAGTGCAGGTCCATCTCTAGGGAGCCGCTATGCTGCGCCCCTACAGTTGCCCATAATGGACAAACCTCTAGAGAGAGCCTTCCATGTTACATGTTTTTACTAATGGCAGCATTAATCCAGAAGAAAGCATCAGAAGGATGACAAAGAAGAAGAAAGGAAGAAGAAACAAGAGGAATCAGTGTTTAATGGTGCTGGCTAACATGTTTGTGAACCAAATTTTGAAAAATGGAGGATCATACTTATTATTTAGAATAGAAAAAGGAATGGATTGTGAATGCAAGTAGTTGGACGAACACTAAGGGCACCTGGCAGCTACTGTATGTTTTAATATGCACTTGGAAAGGGAGGGAATAAGGGAGAGGCATTCAGCTGGCTGAATCCCAGATAGTGGACCTTTAAGTTTGCCGTGAGTGTTCTCTCTTCTAAGCCTCTTTTGTAGGAATCCATTAGTGCAGCAATTCCTAATGGTAATGTCTGATGGAACCACTGACTGAGACATTACGATATAATGCTGTATTGGAGAAAAGCTCATAACTCAGAATTTCCCACCAGGACAAATCAAAGGAAACGCCCCCTCAACACGGAATTCCTACTCGGAAAGTCAAGAAGTGTCCTCAACGTCGAGTTCAATGAATGACGTCATACTTGGCTTATCACGCAGTTCACAGAACCACTGTCTGAACCAAAGTACCACTTCTCTACTTTAAACGAGACTATAGCACTATTGCTCCATATTAATCGGCATACGGACACGTGAGCTGGTGAACTTTAACACTGCTCATGCAGCTTCATCACGAACTTTAAGCATCCTTTTCTCCACTTAATGACGTAATTCCGAGTTATGACTTCCCACTTCACAACCTAACGCAGTATATCACTGGCTTTCACATTCTGTTTAAATAGAGAGAGAGAGAGAAAAGAAGCACCCTAACAAGTATGATATTCTGAAAATCCACATTATGTAATGAAACGTGTCCAATTTTACATTTTGTCTCTATTGGTATACCATGATAACAGATGACGCTTTTTCTTTTGGTAAAAGAATAAGCAAATCCCACTCTGCAACACTGATGCTGGCTAGTCACATTTAGCAATGCTATGCTAGCTCACCTTGGTGTCCACGTCTGCCAGGCAGTCCCTTCTGAACTCGTCGAAAAGACCTCGACTCTTCAGATTTTCCACGATTAGTGCGATGAGCTGAGGATCTCCTGCAGGAAGACCGGCTGCACTGTTTGCGTTTTCGGCCATATTCAGTTAGATTAACTTGATTATGAGCGGACTGGAAATGTGTAGCCAACAGTAGCTAGCAAATAATGCTAGCAAAACAAGTTATGAAGTTGGTTGCTTGGTTACGAAATCTCTTTTTCTTGGTAGATAAGCGGAGGACGCTCGCCCTTTTTGTAAAAGAAAATGCGATAAGCATTCAAAAACTATCAGCAAAGTCAAAACAGCACTGCTAACACATTGTGTTAACAACACTTTCCAGTCCTTTGCTTTGTTTTGGTGGTTTGCCTCATGAAAAGATTTTACCGCCACCTACCGCATGAAACGGCCAAAATACACCACAGTGGTGTCTCGTGCTGCTTGCCAGACTGAGCTCCGAAATTTAATATACTGTACCTTTTTATACCCGAATAGCTCACATTCGTGAGCCTTCCATGTCATAACTGGTAAAAAGTTTTAATGTAAATCAAAATTTTAGTTTATTTGAAGTTGGCATTACATTACTTACTAAATAACTAAAATATAAATAATACATACAATAATACAGTAAAATATAGCCTACGAAAACTGTTTTGATATAGGCTATATTTATGTGTAAAAGCTGTTATTGCTGACACACATTACCCAAACCTCAAAAACAAAAATGACAGACCATCTAAAACTATTTCCATCCATCCTCTATACCGCTTTATCCTTCTGGGTTGCGGGGGAAGCTGGAGCCAATCTCAACAGACTTCGGGCAAGCAGCGGGGTACACCCTGGCCAACACAGACCTATGGGCAATTTAGAGTAGCAGTTTACCTAATCTGCATGTCTTTGGACTGTGGGAGGAAACCCACGCATGCACGGGGAGAACATGCAAGCTCCACACAGAAAGGTACCCTGGTGATCCGGGGACCGAACCCAGGACCTTATTGCTGTGAGGCGACAGTGCTAACCACCACACCACTGTGCCACCCTCTAAAACAATTTTTGAATATTAATTCATTTTAAATGATCTGTTTTAACAGATGCAAACATTGCTCTCATTTGTTTGTCTTCACTGGATTGTAGTGATGGTGAGGGGAAGCTTCATGAAGTATTCAGGTTTTCCATCCAAATCTGGTTTGTTTCTCGAGGCTTCAGGTGTCCACTAGATGCCTCTAGTGGTGAAAAAAAGGCCTGTGTAGCATGTCAAACTGTTAGATGACAGCTCTGCATGTGTAACATTTGGACCAGTAAATGTCAAAAATAAATAAATGGCTGATGTATGCAATGTAAAATAAAGAAGCTCTTGAAAGTGGGTTATGTTTCTATCATAGCCACAACATAAATAAATAAAAGAAAAACATCATAAGGGCATTGATATCTTTCTGCATGTTGATCAGAATCAGAATGTACATTGTGTGATCAGAGACATACAGACGTGTATTAGAATTTTTCTTGCTGCGATTGGTGCCATAGACATCTTACAACAAAGTGTCTCAAATTAACCTACAGACATTAAACAGTAGTACAAATGAAAACACAGATTCAGAGACAGATCAGGCTTATAAAGTGACACTGATGATAATAACACTGATATACATATAAGGTGCATAATATGAACGATAATCGTACTATTCATATGTGGTAGTGTGCAAATAACATGTAGTATATAATTAATGTGTCTAATAAATATAGTATTAATAAATTATAGGAAAATAGACATCAAATCAAATACATCAAATTATGCAGATCCAGGTCAAGAATGAGGTCAAAGTGTGATCTCTGTGACTTTAACCATGGCATGGTTATTGGTGACAGATGGGCTGGTTTGAGTATTTCAGAAACTGACGCTCTCCTTGGATTTTCACACACAAAAGTTTCTAGAGTTTTCACAGAAGGGTGCAAAAAACTAAAAACATTGAGTAAGTATCAATTCTGTTTGCGGAATAGATTGGCTTGAGCTGCTAGCAAGGATACAGTAACTCATACAAGTACTCTTTACAACCGAACCCAAACTGAACAGTTGAAAATTAGAAAAAAAATGACCTGGTCCTTTTCCAATCTTCAACTGTCCAGTTTGGTCAGTCTGTGCAGCCCTTCTGGTACAACACCTTTTTCCCATTCTGATGTGTGACATGAACTGAAGCTCTTCACCAGTATGTGTCATGAATGCCAGGCTTATGGGGTTTGCCTGGCTGGTTGGGTTTGGCGGAACACATGTGCAGGACAGGAGGTGGTTTAGTGAAACTCATATTGAGTTTATTATATACACTATATACACCTTACAGGCAGAGGTACAAAAACGTCAGGGCAGAAGAATAATCCAAAAGCATACACTGGGTTGAGGGATCAATAAACAGAGCATCAAAGGCAGTCCAAAACACGAAAGAGAGAGTCCAGGCAATATTCACAACGATAAGCAAACAGAGCATCAGAGGTAATCCAAAACACAAAAGGGAAAGTCCAGGCAAAAGTTCGAAACACGGGAAATCAAACACGGGAATTCAGACACGAGAATACAAGGTTTGGCAAAAGCGTGACGTGGTCAAACAATGCTTCGCGAAATCCGAAGTGCAAACGGGCGTCCTTATAAACGCCGCTGATTGTCTCATGATTCAAAACACCGGGATCCACTTGCAGGTCACGAGACCTCGCTGGGAGGGCGTGCGCACGTGAGTTGTAGTTCAGAGTAGTTCGCGCCATAATGCGGAAGTAGCGCTTCCGCGCTAAGCGCGACGGAGACAACGAGAACAAGGCGCGCGCAGCTGAGTTCGTGAGCCTGCCGTGTTGCGGAGAGGGGCAGAGTCGTGACAGCTCTATTTTTATAGATGATTTATTGGCAGAGTACAAAACTCAACTAATTGGCTTCAAATCCACTCCCAAGCATGCAGACAATGCCAAACAAGAGGTGTCCCATGTGAAGAATGTTTTGCAATTTATGTCTGGTGGATGTCCTAAACCATCAGGAAACCTGAAGTTTCTAGATAACACCCAACAGATCTTTGCCTGGTTTAGGGCACTAACAGAGACGTACCAAGTTACAACCTCCAGGCATTATCTCATGGACACTGCTAAATTTCTGCAGTATTTACTTGATTATGAGCCTGCACATGTGCGTCTTGGGCATAAACGTATACAAGCCATTCACAGACCCCTCAAAGCACAGCTGAAGTCCTTGGCCTCAGAAGTCACAACGCACAGACAGGAGGTGAAAGCATTAAAGAGCCAAAAAGTCCTGTCAAAACAAGCTCTGCAAGCATTAGTTTGCGAATTCAAACAAAAGATTCCTGATGTCATAGGTAAGTTATGATCTATAGTAAACAAGTTAAAACATTCATTTAGAATTTTATACTTTTAAAATCTATATCTTAATTCAGACATTTCTGTAAAAATGCTTTGTGACATGATTTTCAGAGGATCGTTTTTGAAAACCCACGTGATGACGAAAACATAAAAATGGCCATTGGTTGCTTGGCAACATATTTATATGCTATTAGTGGCCACAGAACTTCTGTTGTGAGAAATATGATTTAAAGAATTCCAGACAGCAGAGGAACATGAGGGGAAATACATGATAAATGTAAAGTCATTATTTTACGTACAAGTATAGACACAATGGATGTGTTTATTTAAAAAAATGTAAATACAAATCAAAATATAATAGTTGATAAAATTACAGTAAAGTCTATTCTCACTGTTCTAGGTTAAAGAACACAACACTGCTGCAAGTTTCAGACGGGCGAAGATAGCCCTGACCGAGAAGGAGTACAAGTGGTTCTGGAGATTTTGTAACCTCAGGTCAGAACTGTCCTGGTATGGCTCTTACACTGAATATTTTTTCTTGGTGACAGACATCTGCCGCATGTGCAACATAGGAGACCACGTCACGGTGAATGACATCAGATCTTCTGTTGCAACCCATTTAAGTTACAACAGTCACATCCATTAGTATGTTAGCCATTAGCACATTTTAAAATGCAAATGTGCTAACATCACGAAGAAATTACCACTTCTGTTTGTTTAAAGACAGCTTTCAAAAGATGAGAGAAAGCGTGTGGCAAATTTGATGCGTCATAGCGAAGCGACAGCAAGCAAGATTTATGTTGCAGACTAATGTTCAGGAGATGCATGATGCTAGACATGCACTAGAGTGTGCCCTTGGTTTGAGCAAGACTCCTGTCAAGAGGAGGACAGGAGAGACAGGGACCACAATAGAAAGGAAAAGTAAGAAGAGAAAGGCGGTACATTTTGTATACACATCTGAAGAGGATGACGCACAAGAAGATGAGACATTAAAGTATCTGGTTGAAGCAACACCACCTTTGGACATCACCGAAGGGGAGAATGAGCAGGCGGACAAACAAGAAGGTACACCAGGCAAGGGTGAGAGTGAACAGCCAGCAGCCTCTGACATTGATGACTTTACAGACAATATTAGCAATCGTGTTGAGCAGAATGATATGGTAAGCCTAAACTTTAAAAAATTTAAAAATTAGCAATAAATAGTAAAAATCCAAAAACTTGTATTTCCCTTACAGGGGCCTAGTCCTCTTCCAAAAGAGAGAAGAGACGAACCACATGGAAAAAAGGTATAAAACCTAACTTTAAAACATTGAAACCTTACTAAAAGACATTTTAAAACATTTCATATGTTTACATGCTGGGTTTTTGTTTTATTTCATAGGGACAAAAAGCTCGAAGAAAGCACGTCTACACCGAGGATTTTAAACTTGCAGTCCCCCAATCTTTTTTGCCACTGTTTGGTGAAACCATAACAACTGAAGATGTAATTTTGTGATTTATTTCTTTGTACAGTTGAAGTTATGAATTTGAACCGAACATGATTCCATTTATAGATCAACAGGGTGCTTGCAGAAAATGAGTATCTCCTGAAATTATGCAAGAAGATGGATCTAACCATCAATAATGTCTGCAGCCTCCTCAAAATCTTGGAACAGTAAGTAAAGCAACTAAATACTCCAAGCTTTGCTTTTCTATTGTACTTACTTGGTAATTTATACCACTTTTAAAACTATTTTTGGGTTTTCAGTGATCTAGAAAAGAAAGAAGAGATGACACCTATGGAAGAACCTAAGTTATCATAGGTTGTTTTCATACATTTTTACAATTCCTCCTCTGTTAACAAAAGCAAAGGTTTGAGGATGTTTGCTTTTGTTAAATAACTTTTTTTAGTTAAAAAATTTTTTTAAATGTTGACTGGAAATTGTTGTAAAAGATTTCAAGAAAAAAGTGTTTAAGTAAAGTTTAAAGAAAAGCAAAGGAAGTAAGTAAAGTGAAATGTTTGTGTTAATAAACATTTGTATGTTTGGCAGTATTGCAGTTGTCAATTTCTCTTAATTAAGTGCCATGTTCATTCGGCCCCATATTCAGCGCATTTGAACTAGGCCACGACATGACGAGGTGATACAATTTTGGTGGACATATGCCACACCGTTGACAGTTTGTGACCCCTTAATTAAGTTATTTTAAGCCTGAACATGTTGACTGGATGCAATGGCATTTTGAGGCCCCTTCCAGCAATCGTGGGTCCTGGAATTTCAATGGATGCTTGCCGCACCCTTGGCACGTTATGAACATTTCTTTAAGGCATTTTAGGCTGAAAACATGGAAGTAATCGAGTAAATTTTGGGAGCCCTCGGAAGAGCCGTGTCTCCTAGGGGCCCCAAACTTGGCTAGCTTGTAGTAGTCCATAACCTCATACAGCATGGTAATTCTGGTCCCTGTATGTCAAACCCTTGGCAATTTATGACCCTCATGAGACATTTTAGACCCGAAAAACCTGGAGAATTCGAAAAAATTTGGGGGCCCTTGCCAAGACCGTTGATCCTGGGGGCCCCATATTCAGCAGACATCAACTAGGCCATGACCTGAAGAGGTGAGTCAATTTTGGTGAACTCACGTTGCACCTTTGGCTGCTCATGACCTTTTCATTGGGGTGTTTTAGGTGCAATCTCTTTTATGAGTGGTATGATAATGAATTAAAATATTCATATAAAATCAAGAGATAAAGTTACATTCATGTGCTTCGGGACATGTCATCTACACATACAACAATATCCAAATGTGAAGTTTCAAAGCTCTAGGTGCTTTATTTGCATGTGTAATTAGGGAAATAACAATTAAATCCTTTGTAGGCCTTTAGGTTGGCTTTTTAAATTTAAATATAAATGTCAACCAATAAACTTCTCTCGTTTTCCCGCTCTTTTCTTTTAAATATTCCCCCCAAAAAGTCTTATTTTTTCCTTTACAGAAATATAATGTAATTCTGATGGTAATAATATAAGAATTCTGTCATGTTTAATTAAAAGTTTGAATGTAATTAATATTACATTTATAATTAAATGTATATGTTAATATGTAACAATTAATTGAAAATGCCTTGGAGTTAATAAAAACAAGAATTACATAATTCCTGTGTATGAATTCTGCACGAATTGAATTAGAATTACGTGTTTGGTAGTAGAATGATGTAATATTTATTTTCTTCATAGAGCATTGTTAAGAAATAAAATAAAGAGCATGTACATTATGAAATATCTCAATAGTGGCATGCTCCAGAAGAATTATGTAATTACCACCTTATAAAAAAGAAGGATTACATAATTCTTATATTGAAGGTTGTTACTCACTACATAAGAATTCTGTAGCTAAATATTAAATATGTAATTCTTCTGTCACAAAATATAAGAATTACGTAATTGATATGTACGAATCACACATTAAAAATGCACTGTGGGTAATCCTCCTGAAAAATGAAATATGAATGTAACTGTACTTCTTGATCTGTTATTACCATTTTAATTAATTAAAGCTAATTTCAAAACATTTCCTAACTTTCGTTAAGTTATTTCACTCCCAAAGAACTCGAATGGATGCAGTGGCATTTTGGGGGCCCTTCCGGCAACCATGGGTCCCGGAAGCCCCATATTTGGCGGGCGCGACCTAGTCTGTGACCTCATGCGGCAGTCAGATTTCGACGGACACTCGCCGCATCCTTGGCACATGACATTTTAGGCCCAAATAAATGGAAGAAATCAAGTTAATTTTGGGAGCCGTCGGAAGAACCGTGCCTCCTGGGGGTCCCAAGCTAGGCAGACAGGAAGCTGTCCACACATTCGTACAGCACGGCCATTTCGGAGCATGTATGGCACACCGTTGGCAATTTAGGACCCTTTAGACTTCTTGTGAAGACACCTGAGGTCCAAAATGCCTGAGGAAATCCACTAAAATTTGGGGTCCCTTGCCAGAACGTTTGCTCCTGGAGGCCCCTGATTTAGCAGACACAAACAAGGCCATGGTGTGATGAGGCGATACGATTTTGCTGGACATACACCACACCGTTGACAGCTGGTGACCCTTTCATTAAGTTTTTCATTTTAAGCCCAAAGACCTCGAAGGGAAGCAATGTCATTTTGGGGCTCATTCCGGCAACCGTGGGTCCCAGAAACATCATATTTTAAGGACGCGACCTTTTCCTTGACTTCATGGGGCAGTCCAATTTCAACAAATGATAGCCGCACCCTTGGCATATAATGAACCTTTCTTTAAGGCCTTTTAGGCCCAAAAATTGGAAGAAATCGAGTAAATTTTGGGAGCCCTCGGAAGAGCCGTGCCTCCTGGGGGCCCCAAACTTGGATAGCTTGTAGCAGTCCATAAGCTAATACAGCATGGTAATTTTGGTGGCTCATGAACGTTTCATTGGGGTGCTTTAGGTGCAAACTCTTACAGCAGTGGTATGACAATGAATTAAAATATTCATATAAAATCAAGCGATGACGTTACACTCATGTGCTTCAGGATATGTCATCTACATATTCCACAGTATCCAGATGTGAAGTATCAAAGCTCTAGGTGCTTTGATACTTGTGCTTTGATACTAGATCTGATTCATTGTATGGGAAGGGAAACATCTTGAAAATCGGTGTAGGCTTCATGTCTCCCATTCATTAGTATAGATGACCTTAATGAATTAAAATATTCATATAACATCAAGGGATAAAGTTACATTCATGTGCTTCAGGACATGTCATGAATTTTAATGTCAACCAATCAGCTTCTCTCATTTTCCCACTCTTTTCTTTTAAATATTCCCGCCAAAATGTCTTATTTTTTCCTTTACAAAAATATAACGTAATTCTTATTGTAATGACATAAGAATTCTGTCATGTTTAATTAAAAGTAATTAATGTAATTAATATTATTATAATTAAATGTTTATGTTAATATGTAACAATTTAATGAAAATGCTTTGATGTTAATAAAAACAAGAATTATGTAATTTCCACCTAGTAATAATGAAGTGTTATGTAATTCTTATATTTAAGTGACTATAGTAAAGCATGATGAGAGTTAATGTCACATGACTATAGTAAAGCATGAAGAGAGTTAATGTCACATGACTATAGTAAAGCATGATGAGAGTTAATGTCACATGACTATAGTAAAGCATGATGAGAGTTAATGTCACATGACTATAGTAAAGAATGATGAGAGTTAATGTCACATGACTATAGTAAAGCATGATGAGAGTTAATGTCACATGACTATAGTTAAGCATGATGAAAGTGATATATTCAAAGTCCGACAATGGCTCATAGATGAATTACAAATTTTACCGTGGGAATTATGAAGTTCTTATTTAAAGTGGCTACTTCTACATGAATTATGTAATTA
>JAQMYM010000011.1:12745751-12774328 GCA_030014255.1 Parauchenoglanis ngamensis | reverse complement strand
GCTGCAAAGAGGAATGGGCGAAACTGGCCAAGGACAGGTGTGCCAAGCTTGTGGCATCATATTCAAAAAGACTTGAGACTGTAATTGCTGCCAAATGTGCATCGACAAAGTATTGAGCAAAGGCTGTGAATACTTATGTACATGTTCTTTCTCAGTTTTTTATTTTTAATAAATTTGCAAAAACCTGAAGTAAACTTTTTTCACATTGTCATTATGTTGTGGGTAGAATTCTGAGGAAAAAAATGAATTTAATCCATTTTGGAATAAGGCTGTAACATAACAAAATGTGGAAAAAGTGGATGCGCTGTGAATACTTTCCAGATGCACTGTATACTAGGTGGCTAAAGAGTGAAAGTTAAAAGGACTCCTTCCCTTCACCTCTGTCTAAAAACATGGCCTGTGAATTACACTGCATCTCATTTATTTCCACTCTTTACTCTGTAGTTACAGGTCAGTCTAAAATGACCTTCAATCGTGACACTAACTATAATCCTTCTTCTTAAACAGCACTGTCTGTCTCCCTCAGTTGCAATTTTGTGGTGTTTCAGGGTATCCAAATCAGTGTCTTTCATTTTCCATGCTCATTCTTATAGCCATCCAACCCAACATCCATCTTTTTTCAGAAAGAAGGTTAAATGAAGAGCAGCCACTGTCACAAATCCATAAATTCTTCCCTTCTCCGTGAAGCAAAATCCTGAATATTCAGCTTTGAAGTGTTTATTTATTTATTTATTTATTTTATTTATTTTTGCTTTAATCACTCAAACTGCTGATCAGGAGATTTTGCAGGTGTAATCTGCTCTGCTACACCCCTTGTATCTCTCTCTGGCAGCCATACACACTCTGTGGTGTTATCCTGCAGGCGATATGCTATTAGCTAGGAATCCTCACCCGGGCAACTGAAGTGTTCCCACAGCAAGTGTTATAGCCTACCATAATATAAAAATGCCATAATTTAGTATCTGACATAATGTCTGTCTGATCTTTACTCTTATTTTCTCTTATTAATGGTTCACTTTGCACCAACGCTCTTCGGTTGGAACTAAAGAAGAGGCAATAGTTATTCGAATTCTTAAGAGGCCTGACCTAGATTCCACTGTGCTAAACTACAGAACCATCTAATTTACCTTTTGTAGCTAAGGTCATGGAATGAGTTATAACTTTCCAGCTGCAAGCCACCTTGTCTTCAATCTGGTTTTCATCCATCTTATAGCACTGAGACAGCCACTCACCACTGTTTGGTGCCCTTAATATTCTTATCCTCCTTGATCTTAGCCAACATTTGACAGTTTATAATGACATACAAATTACTTCTCTTTGTGCAAATGGTACAACTGGTTTAGCTCTCTTTTGTTTTAATTCTCTTTGTTATTTATTTGCCTCCTATTATCCAGTGTCACAGTCTCACTTTTCACTTTTATGCTGATGACACACAGATTTACATTTGCACCTGCCCTTTAACAGCCATGTCACGTCCCACAGTAAGGTGCCTGTATCGGTGACAAAGTACTGGATGCACTCTAACTTTCTCATACTGCACTCTTATAAAAGAGAAATCCTACTAGTTGATTCAAAAGCTCTTGTAAACAGTGGCTTGGATTTAAATATTGATATAGATGGAATACTGCCGAAAGCCTTACAAATATTCAGAACCTAGGCATTTCAAACCACTACTCACTTTCCAAGCCTATAGCAGCTCCCTGTTTTGGTCTACATTCTTTCATCTCCATGATATTGCAAACTTTGTTACATTCTTAAAGAGAACGATGTGGAAACTTCATACGTTCATCCGTGATGGTGTCATGCGCGTGGCAGCAGCTCTTTTTTTTTTAGTAATTTCTGCTAGTACTTCTGCATTTATGCATATTTTCTGAGCGGACTGCTACTTTTTTATTTTGGATTTGTATACTTACCATGCTAAGATAGTGCCGTTTATAAATTATTTACCATTTCTTAAATATTCTTCATACAATCATAATATCTTGCCTTATTTACCATTCAAAACCCTTGGCAGATTATAATATCTTCAGATTTCAGCAGCTAGAGTACTGACACACATCAATGCTCATATGTCTGCCCTTTATAACATATACTGGCTATAGTTTACAGCTCGACTTTATGAAAGTTATTCTTTTTCTTCAAAATTACGCTCCTGACTGAACTACTTACCGTATTACCATTGTATAATTTGTATATACCTGCTTATACTCTCATATCTTCTTGGCATAGTTTGGATTCTCCTAGGTGATATATCATCCAGCATTGGTACCAAAACTCTGGAAACTACTCTATAACAGCCTTAAAATTCCTGTTAAAGACAGAACTTGTGTCACAGTCCTCAGCTAATTCTGCTGATTTTTTATTTTTCACATCACCATATTCTCTACAACCACATTTACATGTGTAGTATGTTTTTCCTTGTGGTTTGTAATTTTTGCAGCTGTTTGTTGTTTACATGTTATGTTGATACGCTTGTTTTCGGTGTGCATAGGAAATTTGAGCTTGGGAAAGGTGCTATATAGCTAAAAATAGAAGAAGAAGAAGAAGAAGAAGAAGAAGAAGAAGAAGATAAAGAAGAAGAAAAAGAAGAAGAAGAAGAAGGAGTAGAACATCATCATCATCATCAACAACAACAACAACAATGATAATAAATTTTATTTATTTAGTAATTAAGCAGTGATGGGTCCAAGCACTGAAACTCTGCTTGGTGTCTCAGTGTAAAGCACTAGACGTTTCACATTTTCTTATATCCTCATTCACTGCCAGACACAGAGCTTATTTAAAGAGCTTGAAGTACAGGTTAATGCAAGGGTGTGCTCATTCTATAATTACTCTCGGGAGAGCCCTGGTTTGTTTTCAGCACTGTGGGTGAGGGGTGGCTGGTTTGACTTGTACAGAAACGAATTTCCGTAATTGAAAGACAAATTAGGGAAGTATGTTGACTGTATGATCTCTGTTATTTTATTATTTTAGAATGTTTAAGCAGCAGAGATGGGTGTGGATTCAAGTGCAATACATTTTTTCAGAGCCAGTCAAACAAATGACTTTGGAATGTGCAGAAACAGTAAACAGAAACAGAAGGAAGCACTATATTCAGCACTTTCTTAAGGCTGACTAATGCTGACCAGTCACAGCAAGTTTGGCACTTGTCAAGACTCAGACTGAATGCCAAAACAGCTTAATCTCTGCAAGTTATCTGTCCTAATCAATTAGCTACTATGGAGTTTGCTTCCCTTGGCATACCCACACATAGGGACACACTCCCCCTCCCCTATTAACCCTTATTAGAGTATTGGTGAGTATTCCCAATACTCTCTGCTGTGTGTGTGTGTGTGTGTGTGTGTGTGTGTGTGCACATGCATATATGATTCTTTCCTGACACACCCATTAGGTATGTAATAAAGTGGGAGTGACTCTTCAAAGTTCAACTTCAGTTTCAGTGTCTGTTTTCAAAGATGTATATTGCAAATCTTACAGTTAAACTTTGGTGTGATCAGGATCTTTATGTTGTATTTCAGTGGCCAATCCACAACATCTTATGTTCATTTTACTAGTAAATGCAAAGAAATACTCTAATAGCTTTATGAACCATGATGCTAGAATGGGTAAAGTATTTTGTCTATAATGTTTCAACTAAAGGTCATAACTGATCATTTCCGACCTCTGATTAGTAAAAAAAAACCAAATATACTGTACATTGATGGCTGCCGATACACGAAGTGAGCACGAATGAAATTTTTTTTTTCATTCCATATGTGAAATCAAATTGTGATATAAAACCATTCAAACATGCAAACGAAATTTTTAGGAATTGACACACTGACTATGTAAAATACTTACCAATAAAGCATAGGGCGTATTTGTTTTATTTGGACTGTGACACAGTCATTGTCCACCACTTCAGTCCCTATGGAAGATCATGAGCCAGACCCAGCCTATGTATGGTAGGATAGCAGCTTAATGGTGGGCTAAACATTTGAGGTTAAACTTCAGTGGCACACACACACAGACACACACACACACACACACACACACACCCAGGGTGTTACCCACTTACTCCTCATTCCACAACAGTGTGTGAGGGAGAAGGCACTTATCACCACTGGTTATCATGCACACACCACACACACATGCATACAAACTGCTCATGTGACTAAGGCAAGAATGATAAGACACAAACACACACATTCTGTGCCCCACTCACATATAACCAGAGATGGAAGTTTACATTGATACATTATTATTTTATTATTTATTTCTATGTTTCTACATTTCATTACTGTACTTAAATGTAATTTGAGTAACCTACATAATAATACATGTAATCTTATTCAATAACATTATTTTAAAAAACATGCATCTTATTTCTTTCACTTTCATTATATTCCAAGTTCTCATTTCAAGTCTAAAATATTTTTTACCTACTACTTTCACTACTGATCCAGTAAATTGTGTTTTAACTTTTTTTTTTAAATACATAAATATGGTTTTAATTTGGAGCTATGAATACTTATGAAGCAAACCAATGACAAAGAAAAAGATTCGGTTGCCTCTAATTTGTAATTGAATGTTCTCTTTGTCTCATGAGCTTCATAATAATGCCTTTATGCAAGTATGAAGTATGAAAGTGAAAATCTCCCACTCGTGTGACTTTTTTTTTTGCATCCCGTGGGATTCCATTCTCAATGTACACATCTAGTCTGAACCAAATGTCCTGTAAACCTTTCTGGCTAGCTTTCTAAAAACAAACACTATTCATAACTGTGTTTATGTTAGCTTAGAAGGTATTGTTTGTCAAATATGAATAATATTTTCACATTCTGTTACAAGCCTAGTATGTATGTGTGTGTGTGTGTGTGTGTGTGTGTGTGTGTGTGTGTGTGTGTGTGTACTGGGGATTAGGGACTGAATACGAAGACAGTATTAGGATGGAACAGATAATGCATCCTAAATGAATATAAATGCAGAACCAAAGAGTAGGTGAAGTATCCTTCTTTTATATTCTAGCTATGTAGAATGGGATTATAAGTGAAAACTGTCAACGCTCATTGCGGAACAAATACAAATTATTATACAAATTATATGAACGAGAGATACACTGTTTGGTTTTAACCCTTGCCTAACCCTGGCTTTACTGAACTCCAAAATAAAACAAAATTTCTGCCATATTTCAGTACAAACAAAAGAAATATAGGCGTTTATATTATGAGCTTCATATAGCTTGTGCAGATCACACACCATGCAGAGAACTGAATATATATATATATATTTTAAAAGAAAAACTTTTCAGAAAATCATATTGTTATTATATTGAAATTCTAAAACTGAAACAAATTTGGTAAAATATTATTAGATAGCTGGCTGTTGTTGTCAACTGCAGTTTCTTGATTTGAAAAACATCAGTTCTTTGAAACATTCACATTAGATAGAATATATAAAGAATAGAAGATATAAAGCCAACCATCAAGCTGCCACTCGTGGGCCCTTGAGCAAGACCCAACTGCTCAGTTGTATAAATGAGATCCAGTCACACTGGAGAAGGGCATCTGCCAAATACCGTGAATGTAGGTATGCATGCACTGTCTGTGTGTGTGTGTGTGTGTGTGTGTGTGTGTGTGTGTGTGTGTGTGTGTGTGTGTGTGTGTGTGAGTGAGTGCACATCTATTGAGTCATATTCTCTCTTTTCAGTGATCACCATTTTAGTGTTAAATAATGTACCTTACACATATTGTTCTATTCTTAGTTATAACTGTGAATTATTAGGTGTTATGAATTACCATGTAACACTTTTTTGTAGCACTAATGTGTTTACTTAAGTTATTGCTCCCTCTGTTCTTCCTGTAACTATCTTGCTCTTGCATCAGATGAACTGGTGAGAACTCTGCACAGCCAGCTGGTTTACATAAAAGCACAGGTATAAATAAATACATGTAAATGTCATACACACTTTTTTGGCCACTCATAGCTTATGCATTATAAGAATAATTAACCGTGTAACAACCTATATGCTGTCCTTTATTAATATGAATGAGCAAGTGTGGAATGGGATGTACAGCAATAAAGTATAATAGTGCTGTTTTTTTGTTGGTCTTCCTGCTAAACTCCAAACTAAACGACAATGTAGTAAAATTGGCTGGGGTCCTTACTCACTGGAAAACCAGCCTACATTACACCTATTCTGTATAGACTGCACTGGTCACCTGCCCCTTTCCATTCTCCATATAAAGAACTTATATTAACTTTCAGTACCATTCATGACTCACGCCATAGTACACTGATACATCTCCATACCCCAGCCCGCACCTGTAGATCCTCTGCTACCAGTCTTCTTGTTCTCCATTGTAGACTAGTCTCAGTAGGTTATAAGGCATTTAGTGTCCAAACTTTGGAATTCATCCATCCATCCATCCATTATCTATACCGCTTTATCCGTCTGGGTTGCGGGGAAAGCTGGAGCCAATCTCAGCAGACATGGGGTGAGAGGCGGGGTACACCCTGGGCAGGTCACCAGTCCACCACAGGACAAACACAGAGACAAACAGTCACACACGCTCGCATTCAGACCTATGGGCAATTTAGAGGAGCCAGTTGACCTAATCTGTATGTCTTTGGACTGTGGGAGGAAACCGGCGCACCCAGAGGAAACCCACGCATGCAGGGGGAGAACATGCAAACCCAGGACCTTCTTGCTGTGAGGCAACAGTGCTAACCACCACACCACCATGCCACCACTTTGGAATTCATATTTCAGATTTTGAAGCTGAACTATAACCACAACATTTCGCTAACTATTATTGCAATTCATTTGCATCTAATGCTGATGTGTATGGTGGCTCCCTTACTGTATAGTTACAGTACTCCCACATATGTCCTTCGGTTGCTGTGTTTGCAGATTTGTCATGTTTAATTTTCTTTTATTTTGTTCTTTTTATTTTGCCCTTTTATTTTGCCATAGAAGTCAGGCCTTGCAATGTAGAATATAGTGATAAGGTGGTTATTTATGATGACGTAATATGCCATATCAGTAAATTGTACCAGAGGGACATGCAGATACTGTATATGGTTTGAGTATCTTTTGCATTCACACATATTCACTTTAAGTTATAGCTATAACCTAAGACATGCCAATAATTATGTTGTGTAATGATAGAGAAGCCTGTAGTGAATGTGTTTTTGTGTGTCCATGTGTGTGAATGAGTGACAAAGTGTATACATCACTGTTTGCAAAGAGTTTTTCCTAAACCCTGCTGCTACAAAGTTATTAGTTTAACTTTATTGAGGCCAGCAATGTTTTGATGTTTTGTACATAATGTACTCTCCCAGAGGTCAGTAATAGTGAAAGAACAAGCTGTTATATATCTGTCATGTAACCTTTTCCCAGTGACCCATGCTGGTTAAAGCTTGCTCTTTATCAACCCAAGCACTAATAAAGCGTTGAAGTGCAATGACACTGAGGTTGAGAGTCTGTTTTGTGGGGAAAATATATTTAAAATAGATAAAATTAGTTAAATATAAATATATCGATGTAGATCTGTCAAGTATAGATAAGGAGGCAATTCAGGAAGAAAGTGACAATATATACTTTGCCTGCCTAGGCTTTGTCGTGTGTGTGTGTGTGTGTGTGTGTGTGTGTGTGTGTGTGTGAGTCTTTCCCTCCTTGTGAGAGTATGAGAATGCTGGTGTTTGTCATGCTGTAGGCAGTCCAGGCTGAGAGAGAAAGACAGGGAAAGGAGAGACTCACATGGCCTAACTATATGGTCACATGGGCTATCCATGTGCAGCTGCTGTGTGTGTAATTTTGTGCACATGTGTATACACACATACACATAAGCAACAGATTCCACAAATGTGTAAGATGATGTTCATGGAAACCCTTAGCTGTCTGGGGTCAGAGATCCGACTTTCACCTGGCCTGCATAGCATTAACGCTTTCATAAGGTGGAATACTATGCATGTCAGCACAATCATTCATGTCTCCATACCAGTAAAAAAACATTGTTTCTGTTATGTCAACAGCTTGATGACGTTTTTGACGATGATCAGTATTTACTATTGTGTCCTATTCAATTAAGTCTTGCAAACATTGTTACTGATACTCTGCCTCATTGGGTGATCCAATTATGATTAACTTCGCAACTCTGTGTAGCGTAGCCACTGTATCCTGTGCTACAATTTCAACTGATGAGGTGAAATTAGGAGGTGTAGGCTGTGTGTTATGATAAATCTTTTTTGCTCAGTTATTGGTACCCCTGTTCCCTGCCCACTCCATTGTTGGTAATAATACAGATCAATTTCTTTAGACCTTTTTGTTCACACAAAAACAAAAACAACAAAAAAAATCCAAACATATAATATACAAGTGGTATGAAGGTAATTGCATCCTTGTAGCCTGTTTTTTAAACTTTGTTATTTGTTAAACCAACCAATGCTAATGTTGCTAAAAATGAACACAAGCTACTAGAAATATTTAACCATAATGGTACAGATAATAAATTCAAACAAGTTAAGGAACCATTAACATTATTCCTGCTAACAAGTTAACAGCAGAATGGTTTCTGAATGTTATGCTTACAGGAACTTTTGGTTTAAAGAACTTTAATTTTCTGGCTGTTTTGAGAACTTGTATATGTAACTTTATAAATGTAACTATAACATGACTGTATACATGTGAATTCAGACAACAAAATGAGCAACCTTCAAAGAATATTGTGAAGAAAACTATTATATTACTTTTTTAGACCATTGCAGAAAACCATCCACATCCCAAAGTGTTTTATTCCCTTATGCCATAGCAATTTGGAAAAAGATTACAGTTTATGATTTATTACTAATCAACATGTCATAGTTTTTATCAGTTTATAGCTATATGTAATGTTGTGCACTGTCCGTGAGACAAGTTAGTTTCTGTTCTTACTTATGTTATAGCAGGTTTAAACATCCATTCCCAGTATTTTTTCTCTCTCTCGAAGTTCATCAAAAAAAAAACAAAAAAAAAAAACCCGGAGCTTGTCATGTTAATGAGAAAACCATAAAGCACAAAGTCTTCTGTCATGAAGACTCTCTCATGGTGGAAAAAAATTACTGATAAGTACTGACACCCACAGCTCCTTCCATAAATGTGTGCAGAAAAGCATTCACCAAGTCATCTGTAGATTGTTCAATTAAATCCCAGCCATGCCACAATCACCCATGCAAATTGGCCAGGCTGTCTGGGTGGGAGGAATGGTATACTGTTTCTCCCTGTCAATCACAGCAGCACTATCTAATCGAGGGTGTCTGTGAGCTCATGTGTGCAGAAGAGGGTAGATAGCACATTCCTCCAAATGTGTTACGTTGCCCTGTGAGCAGCAGTAAGAAAAGATGCCAAGGTTGGCTTCACATGCCTCAGAGGAAGGATGTGTTTATCCCACCCTCCCTGGTTGGTAGCTGTCATGTGATGGGGGAGAGTTAGCTGTGGGGTGTGATTTTTTTTTTAAATTCTGTTTACTGCTAGCCCTAAATTATGTGGAGTGTTTGCCACACAAGTCCCTGCAAATGAGCTGTTAATATAGAAATGAAAACATATTAGAATGACTGCATTAATAAAAACATATCATTTAGATTACAGCTGGCATTATCATCGGAGTGGTGATGTTATGGGAAATTAATCACCAACATCTGACTAATATAAATTGAGAATTCAACAGCTTGTGGTATAAAATTTGTTAAACAGATTGTTAAAAATTCTAATTTCTTAATCTCATAAGATACCTCATATGCCAAATTTCATCCAGTCTCCACAAACCTATAAACATTACACTGAAATGGCCTGTAATAGACCATTACTCAGCATTTTCACATTAGATCAGTTTGCTGTAATATCATATTCAACTCCAAAATTTTAAGAGAGGTTGGTACGTCAGTACATGTAAGCTGGTATGATGAAGCTGAACCAATTATGAAGCAGTTTACTACTATTATGCAAAGCTAAATGTGCCAACCTGATTCATGCTTAGACACAACTTAATGTGCTTTAGGCAAAGATTTTAGGAATTTTTGGCCTGATGCTGTAAATGGTATATATGGTCGGTCGGTCGGTCGGTCTATCTATCTATCTATCTATCTATCTATCTATCTATCTATCTATCTATCTATCTATCTATCTATCTATCAGGCCTTTATTTGAGATTAGCCAGACAGTAGCCACTTCTCACTAAAAGGAATTATAGTGACCCTCAGGACATGAATCTCTGGAGAGACCTTGAAGATAGTGAAGATAGAAGATAGCAACAGTCCCCAATCAACCTGACAGACCTTGAGTGGTACTGAAGTATGAAGAATGGGAGAAGAATGCCTAATCTGGTTTTGCCATGCTGGTGGTATCATACCCAAAAGCCTTTTCAACATTGAAATGAATGGAGTTTCTGAATCAAAGTCTTCCTGCTCAGTTATGCTTCATCACAGAGCCAGATCATTATTTCTATGATACACATTCTGGCCTTCATAGCTCTTTGTGTATGGTGGTGTAGGGTGGTGTTGTTCCTACAAGGATAGGAATATCTGACAGTTTTGACCTTGTGGGAACATGTTTATTAAAAAACTTGTTACTGGTTTAAAAGTGGTTACTGTTGTCTGTGTGTGAATATGTATGTGTGTATGTATGTGTGTGTTAATACCCTTATGAGGACTAAATGTCACCACAAGGATAGTAATATCTTATTATTTTGGGCTTGTGAGGACAGTTGGATGGTCCTCATAAGGAAAGTGTTTGTTTTAAAACAAAAATTAGAAAAAAATAAATGAGTCCTTGAAAAGAAATGAAAAGTTTCCTTTTCATTACTGTGATTAAGGTTAGGGTTAGGTTTAGGTGCAGGTGCAGGCATAGTATTAATTAGCTGCATTAATAATTATGTCAATAGAAGGTCCTAACAGAGATAGTAAGATAGATGTGTGTGTGTGTGTGAGAGCAAGGTTGACACAGAGTAAAGGAAAACAAACCACGAGGCAGATTGTAAACAGCAGCTGTCAGTAGACTCTAGGCTGAACACATTGGAGAAACCCTTTCAAACAAGCTGGACTGTGTATTTGCGTGTGAGTGTTTGCGTGTGTGTGTGTGTGTGTGTGTGTGTGTGTGTGAGCACATGTGCGTGTGTTTCTCACATTACTGACACTCTGTGCCTGCTTTGGGACATGGTCTACCTGCACGTTATTGTTACCTGCCTTTATAATTTTCTAATCAATCTCGTTCCATAATTCTCCCTGAATCACACAATCTATGTCCACATTCCTTAATTTGTGCCCACATAGTCCATATTTCCTCTAATGAATGTTTTAAAAATCACATTTATAAAAGTGACAAGTTTAAAGAACTGTTCTTGGTAAATATAACAATGTGATTGATTTTTGTCTCAGCCACATGACCTGCACCTTATTTATACTCTGACATGTGCATGTACAACTGGCATCAGAATACCACATAATAGTCTGAAATGAATTAAATGGACTTAATTGAAAATTGAGACCGAGTGGAAATTGCAGCGAGTGGAAATGAACCATTGGTATAATACTCACAGTTGTGTCCTACTAAAACTCCCATCTCTAAATCCTGTTGTCTCATAGGCTCGTGTATTACATAAGCAGATGAGCTCCAGGTGTTATGACAGAAGTCTCATCGGCCTTTGTACTTATTTGTGTTTGGTTAGTTTTTACTTACATGGTTTGGTTAGTTTTTCTCCTCTATCAGTGGGGACTCTGGTAAACAGTCTCTTTGGCATTCAGTGGATAATAGCACTTAATTGTGAGAGCTGAAGGACATTAAGGATTACACTAGATTAAGTACTCTACATCTCAATGATGGTAAGTGCATTTTATGTTGGAGAACAGAAACCTTCTGTAGTATATGAGGACTGGAGTTATTGTGTGTGTGTGTGTGTGTGTGTGTGTGTGTGTGTGTGTGTGTGTGTGTGTGTGTGTGTCTCTGTGAAAAAGAGAGAGAGAGAGAGAGAAGGGAGTGAAACACATTCCTCAGGGCAGAGTGAGGACCGTGTATGGAGTTGATTGTTTCTAATCTGGTCATGAGAGCTACAAGATCACATGAAGCAACAGGATTCTCTTGGACACACAAACCCACACACACATGCAGAGGTGCACACACCCATACTTGTCTTACTGTACTTGTAAGGACCTTCCACTGACATAATTATTAATGTAGAAAATTACCAATATGCCAACATGTATGCTAACTCTAACCCTAACGTTAACCTTAGTAACCAGGTAAACTCTCAAGGTCTCTAATACACACACACACACACACACACACACACACAAACACACCTTTTGGCATTGTTGGATTATTTGTTTAGATTATGTTTGATACAAAAGAAGGATAAGAGCTAAGTGGAGAAATTGAGCAAGGGTTCTTTTTGACTGTTTGCTATTGTTGCTCAACCAGGATTGTGATATTCAAACACATTGTCATTGTTAAAATGGGTCAAAATGACTTTTCATAATTTTATTTATTTATTTATTTATTTTTGATCATCTTGTTGAAACTTGGCTCAGTGTCTAATGTAAGTGAGAATATGTTTATAAATAAACTTTACATAATAGAGATTATGTCAAATATGTCTTATAGGAATATATGAATAAGGATTTTTTTTTTAATCTAACACCTGAGGTTTTGTGTAGCTACATAAATGTTGTATATTTTGCTAATAATTGAAAGAAATATAAGATAGGGCATTTTAGAATAAATATTGCTATTGTGTTGCTCTAAAGTGGTGGCTTTTATCATTTCTCCATTGTCATCCATCATCTTATTACCCATTGATATGAAAGAAACAAAATATGGCTTAAGAAACAGGCTGTCATGGGCAGATGTGTCAACCATCTTCCCTCATTTTCATTTCTCTGCTCGTATCTGTTGAGCTGAGTATTCTGGATGTGGACTAGTTCTCCAGTTGCCATGGAGAGCAAGCTGGGGGATGGCAGTCGTGTGACCTCGACAGGAAGAATTTGGCGTCAGTGGAGTGACTTTGCTGGAGTGTGACGCTTGTCTTAACGATGACTCACGCAGGGGCTGGAGCCGCAAATACACTGCTCACCATCCATGTCACTCCACTGATATTATAATGGTAATTATGGCTTTGCCAACAGACTCCCACTGCTCTCCTAATGTATTGTTGATTCATCATGATAGAGACAAACAACACATTCGATGCTTTCTTAGCATGATGTCTGGGCAACATCAAACACCTGTGAAAATAATTTTCTTTCCACAATCCATTGCTCTACCATGCTAATGTTTTTTTTGAAGCTGAAAGAGTTTATAAGGTGTTTTAGGGTGTTAATTAATGCAGGCTGAAACATTTTTGGAGAGGAGTAACTTAGATGTGAACTTGACACACTACACCAGTGAAGCATGACTCTGGAGACAGAATAGCCTTGTTGTTGAGGATGACTGTGCAGTTTCTTGGCCACAGCACTGTTTGTAATGTTTGTCTCTCTTGGTGAGCCTAGGTGACTTCACTGTGGTCAGTAGAAATGGGGAGAAACTGCATTGGACACTTTGTTGAGAGGATTGGTGCCGTTTAAAAACCATTTATAAAGATAAAGATCTTTATATTCCAAGAATATTCCAATGTCAACCTAAAATCTGTGTGTTCCATGAAAGCTGCTTGGAAACAAAGAACCCTTTATGGTTTCGTAACCATATCAGAAATAAGGCTTTTCTCTTCTATAGTGTTTTTTTTCTAAGGCTTTTCTCTTCTATAGTGGTTGGACATAGAGCTTGACAGGTTACTTTTGGAAAGCTGTTTCACACAGGTCCCTTTGGAGAGTTGAATTTAATGCCCATGATTCCTCAGTTCAAAAAGAATTGCAAATTGGCTGATTTTTTTAGTTGCTATTTTGTCAAACAGCATAGCAGAGTGGCATGATGCAATAAAGGCACTCTGATTTTTCATCTCACTGTGTGCAGTGAACCTCTACTTCACTATCTAGCTTTATCTTTCTTCCTCTGTAATTTCTGTGTACACTGATGAAACCAAGTGCTCAACCAAAATGTCTGTCTCTTTCTCCTTCTGAGCTACAATTAGGCTTATGAGAGGGAAGTTAGTCTTGTATGCCTTGTGTCTTGTACTTCCTGTGTTCCTGGTAAAGTCCTTTGTATTTCTTGCATATGTGAATTTGAACAATGTAGAAGTAGTCAGATGTGTGGGTTATTGCGTGTGAAGACAATATATGTTTTTAGACTGCAAGGGTACTAAAATTTGGTATCAATTTTATGGTCCATGCATCTGATAATACATACTAATAAAGCACACAGGGCTTTTCCTTTGAGCATAGACATTGTGATCCTAGGGATAAAATGGGTCAAATAATCAGGACTACCAGCTTCCAGATTTGTAGGCACACAGCACACCACATAGCACTGGACCATAAACATTGAAGTAAAGGCATGATGAGAAGATGCTTTAAGTGATTCTCAGTATTTCATCATTTAAGTATTTTATGGATCTCTCCTTGTCTGCAATTCAATATTTATGAGTAACTAAACTGACCCAAGTGAGGAGCTACAGTAAATGAGCTATAAGTTAATAATATGCAATATACAATATAAAGTGCTCTACATAAGTATTTATGTAATTTATCTGGAATACATCAACAGGAGTGGGAAAAGTACTGAGGAATTATATTTACTGAAAGTATAGATAATGTGACAAAATCTTATTCAATTGAAAGTGGAAGTATCTAGCAAAAAACTACTCTACTTAGGATACTATTTTTAAATTGATTATTCTATTCTAAATTAAACAATTTCAAAAAGAAACAGCAATAAGGAAATATTTTAACTGGTGACATTATTGTATGCTAATGTCATTTACAGATGGAACAGAACCATGGAATTGTAAATGACCTGGCACAATTCTTGTTAGATTTCAGTAGTCTACAGTGATGGTGTTTATTGAATGCCAAACTGAAATGTTGGATGCCAAACTGAGCCCATTCCATTGATATACATTGTAGTGTACAGTCATTGGCTTAATTGGAGAAGAAGAGACCTTCTAGATTAACTAAATACTCTGAAGGTCTAAATAAAAATGTAAGAAGTAAAAGGTACATTTTTTTCTCTTGTAAATGTAATTAAGTAAGAGTACAAGTATTCAAATCCCATAATACTCAGTCAAAGTATAAATATAGCAAAATAATTCTTAAGTATAGTAACGAAGTACAGTTACTCCAGTACCTTCCACTCCTGTCAGTTTTGCATGTCTTCTTCTGGCCAATTCTTCTTGACAAAATTGCTCAAGCCCTGACAGACTGAAAGGAGAGTTTAACGGAACATCAATTTTCAAGTCTTTCCATAGATTCTCAGTTGGATCGAGATCTGGCTGTGACTGGGCTGTTCTAACACGTTCAGGTTCCTGGTTTTTAACCACTGCATTGTAGCTTTACCAGTTTAGAGTTGCTGTCCTGGTGGAAGCTGAATTTTCCCCCTCTTGTGTACACTGGAACAGGTTTTCTTTTGAATTGCTATGCCTTTGGTTCTATAAATATTACTCTCAACCCTGACAAGTTTCTCAGTCCCTGCTTATGAAAAGTACCCCATAACATGATGGTACCATCACCATGCTTTACGGACTCATAGCTGTGCAGTATTCTTTTTTTTATAACTAATACCTGATTGATACTTTTCAACTTTGTCCTGGACTTGTTTTGATAACTCCTTGGTCTTTATGATAATGTTTGATTAGGTATGTTGTCTAACAAATTCTGTGGCCTTCCAGGAATAGGTGTAAATACACCTTTTCCTGGAAGGCCACAGAATACTGAATACTGAGATCATGACACCTCACAGCTGCACTCCATTCAATTGATAAAATGAATTCTGTTGGCAACTGGATGTACCACAACTAATTCAGGGATTTTACAGCAATGTTGGAGAATGCTTATGAAATCACAATTTTTATATTTTTATTTATAAATAAATTTGCAAACTATTGATTTCCCCTCACACTTTAATATTATGAGCAGTTTTGTGTAGGTTCATTACCTCAATATCAGGTAACACTACAAAATGCAGAAAACATAATAGGGTGAAGACTCATGAAAGGCATTACAGGTAGCAACAATGGGACCTTACTCTTCAGTATAAGCACAGTTTACATGGATTAAAAAACATCGGGCTTGATGTCTTTGCTACATTATTTTGCCTGAAATAATCCTGTGGAAAAATGAATGGGGGTGAATACATATGCAAGGCAGGGCAGGTAACAACACTGGAAGCTTATTGTTGAACTTAAGCATTATTTATCATTATGTTGTGCTGTGTGTCTTTGCTTGTTGCCTATACTTTGAAATTTACTCAAGTACAGAAGTTGAACTAATTACCTTTATCAGTAATTTGATTACAGTACATTTGCCTGGCATCCATTTGACACAATAATGACTGCTTGTGAAAGTGAGTTGGTCACTTTTGTCACAAAAGCCTTTAGTAATAAAAATACTTTCTAGCTTTTAAAAGCTTTGCTGCTTTTGGCTTTGCTGTGTCTAACACAAAGTGTTATAAAACAAAGTGCCCTAGGTAATGATTTGTTCCTAACAAAATTTTAACCTCAAATACAAGCAAGACATCCCTCTTTTATTGTTATTAAAGGGGAGAAATTAATGAGGTTTGTGGACTTAACCATATGAGGGGTTGGCTGGCACTTCATTTATAGTAAAGGAGCATTCATGTTTTTATAATGTTGGCTGCTTAAGCCACTCTTATTTAATTGCTCTTGCCATAATGAGTCCTAGAGTGATGGAAGTTGGCAAGCCTTTCTTCAGCACCAGGCAGCTGACATGTACCACGCACTGTCCTCCTCTGTGCCGCTCACAACGATCTCCATCCTGCCGTTGGCACACCAGCCTTCAGCAGCATCAGAGGCCAGTCAATCCCTAAGGGGAAGGATGCGAAACCTGTAGCCAATATTCCAGTCTGAAAGTAACAGGGAAAGCCAGTCAGATAATATTATAGTTATTATTTAATATTTTAAAAATTGTATTAAATATGTATCAAGCATTTCCCTGTCTAATAAATTCCAAAACTAAAATACAGTATATGAAAGATTAATATTAAAGGGAAATAAGCTATTCAAAAAGGGAATCATCTAACACCACTTCACTTTAATGCATTTTAGATTTTAATGAATGATTTATTAGCCATGAATAGAGAATTTCCTATAGAATATAGGCATGTGTTGTTAAGCTTCCTGCACATCTTATACATCAAAATACATGCAAAATGCACCAGTGTGCATACAAAATGCACCAATGAAACTCATATATAGACATACAAGTTTTCTGTGAGTTACTATGTGCTACACTGGTAATTACTGAAATAACATGCTCTGGTCAAGGATATCCATAGTGTAGAAAAGAAAGAAAAGTGTTTTAAAGACACAGTTTTTACCCTTGTGACAGACATTAGTTCAAGCAGTCATGGCTTTATTATTCATTCTCTAATTAGGTATTCTTCATCCTACTACTATGTATAAAATGGAGCATGCCCAGTCCTTTGGGTCAATATATATGTGCATTTATGACCATCTACGGTGATAAATTTGATAGCTTTAAATATTGATCTAAAGCAGGGAGACCTTTGAATGACCCATCCATGGCAACATCTACAAAGGAGGGTTCAATGTGTCTACTTTCCAATGAAGAAGACATGAAAATATGCATGAATGCTAGTAGGTGGAATGAGAGGGGGCCATTCATGGAGATCCAGAGCTGTTACTGATTATAAAACTGGGATTTGTTAGGGGTGCTGTGCATTGTTAGCTTTGATGAAAATTTTTTTAGATGCGTTCTTGGAGTGTATGTCTATTTGAGTTCATCTGTAGAATTCTTTATGACATGGATTATAGGGTTCATAACATATTGCATTGTGCTTTGGTAATGACAAGTTTGTGCATTGGCTAGTGTCATTCCAGATCTTATTGTGTTGTGCTTGAGTCCTGCTAGCTCAAGAATAATACAAACCACACAAGAATTCATGTTACTTGTGGTACCATATTTGAGCCCAGACCAATAAATATGATCCTACTGATCATATATGATACTAAAAACTACTAAAGGATAATGTGATTTTCTGCAGATACAATGTCATAAAGAAATATCTGTTTTCATTTTAACAGGAGATAAAGACTGTGTTTTCTTTCTTCATTTGACACAAAATGAGTAATATGAGTTACTGATATTTTTTTTTATTATTATTTCTGGTATTGATCTTAACTGAAGAACATTGGCTATGTGGTTTATTTTTGCGGGAAGTGTTATTTGATCCCCCAATCATTTTATGTGTTATAAGAGAATTTTAAAACCGTTTGTGATTAGGTCAGTCTAGTTGACCACCTTTTATATTCTGATCTCTGCAAAAAAAAAAAAAGAAAAAAAAAGAAGAGAAGGATAGGACCAGAATGGAAAATAAAATATGGTTTCTGATTTTTTTTTATATGCCTGAGAAGTAATTGTAAAGGGTACGCTTAAAATTATACTTCACTATTTAAATTTATACTATACTTTTTTCTATTTTTCTGATTACCTTCAAGTCTTTTTAAAGCAGTAACACCACAGTAATCCATACACTAGTGAATGAGCTGCAACATTCTATGGGCAATGAAGTTGTGTTAAGTCAACATCAGGATTATTAAGAACGCATGTTAACTTTGAGAATAGAAGGACTTGAAAAAGAAAGCTACTGAAACATCCATCTTTTTAGCAGCCTTTTTAAATAATTTCAGACCATCACCCTAACCCCTTTTTTAACTTTTAGGAGAGATACAAGCTCATTCTGTTCTAAATCAGTTGTCTTGTATCTAAATTAGTTTGTCCACAACAGGACTGAATGTTTATCAGAATGGCTTGATGGTGTGGATATGCTTTTGCATTTCATTGGGCCTGCAACAATTCATCTTCATATATGCCAGCGTAATCTCAGTGGAAACGAAACACTGCAGTAGGTGATGATAAGGCATTATTTAGAGAGAGAAAGCGAGACAGACCCTGGCTGGAGCAGTTTGACAGGATGTTTCATTATTGATGAGGCCATACACAGTGCACCTCAGCTGTGGTGGAGGATGGTGCAGGCTGACCTGACTCAGCGTTTTACCATCTGAAGCCTGGGCTGTTTAGCTACATCAGCACTATATATGGGAGCAGGGGGTGGTGCACAGTGCAGGGTGGATGAGGCCTGATCGAAAGGTATCTTAATGACTATGTTCACTGTATGTGAGTTGCTATAACCATAAAACAACAAATTGTCTGAGAAAACCTAGGCTTTAATTTCCAACAGATTCAGTTTTCTTGGGCGGCATCATGTTTTGATGCATAAATAAATGCATAAATATGTAGCTTCCATCGGAGCATGCACACACACACACAGACACACACACACACACACACACACACACACACACACACACACACATCCAGCTGCTCCTCTATCATTTATCTATCCTTCACAGGACCCAGAGGACTAATGAAATCACAAATGCCTCTCTGACGCACGCACAAGCTGAGCCACATTCCCCTTTCCCCACAAACAGGGCCGACATGCTGCCTCTTTGGCTTAATTAGGATTGCGTCCCTCAGGGAACCCTGGGATAACAAACACACAGAGAACAATATGCACAAGTTCAGATTACTGTGGTGAGCAATTTAGCCAGACAGATAGATCACATAACCTTTGAGTGTCCAGCTCTGATAAAGTAGGATTGATTGTTAAAGATGAACCTCCAGGAATAAATAAGAGACAAGAGTTCAGGACTCCATACACTGAGCTTCTGCAAACTCTAGATGATTAAGTGAAGAGCATAGTGCCATTTCTGTTGCAACAGCATGGAAAATGCTACCTGCAGGGCAGCCATTTTGACTCACCCTCTCCCTTTGGCTGAGTGATGATGGTGGCTGTTGGAAGCAGGAAAAGGATCTGGTGCCGTTTGATTCATTTTGCTTTGTTTTGCCATGCGTACTTTTCCTAAATATTTCAGACCGCACAAACTAAATGATATTACAGAATACGATGATAGTGTGTCATATCTCTACTCTTCCCTCTCCAGAAGCATATCACACCATAATTATGCCTTAGGTAGGGATGATTAATTTTTAAATTGGCTTAATGTTTTATTCATAGTCATTCTTGATCCACAGCCACATAAAAACAAAGCTGCATTTGCAAAGAAGGAATATGGGCTGTGAAAGAAACAATGCAAACACTCCAAGCCCCATGTCACTGAGCGTACGTATTCAAATAGTCCAGATGCATGTAAATGTGCTTTCTAATCTGCATATGTTTGCATGGAAGTATTCCAGATGGGTTGGTGAGGAGAGACGTTCCTGAGTCTAAAGAGAAATGTCCATGTGATTTAACCTACCCTCTTGCAATCTATACACCTCATATGCATTCTAACCCTGGAGAGAAATATGGATTTCAAATAACTATGCTTCAGTCATTACAATGAATGATTAATCATGCTTGGCTATGGCTTGGAGGGAATTAGAAACTGTGGTATGTGACGTAGACTGGTAGAAGTGGTTGGTCTATTAACTGTCAGTTTTAATATGGTGACTATTAGACTCAGCTATAACACATTTTCTGTAGTTAATGCAGAGAGTACACAAAAATGTAACAAAATAAACTAGAGTATAATTGCCAAAATGAATTGGAATATTGTGAATGGATTTACACTTTTCTTTAGTTAAATGACCGTAATAACCACATATTTTACTATGTTCTCAAGCTTTTCTGTATGTGTCCATAGGTTTCCATAACCTTGAACCTTATATTATGTGCATTGTCTTTGAACCAAAAAATGCAACCAACACACTATTTTAAGAGCCTAGCATGGCAGTTCCAACATGCCATTCCTGGATGAAAATAGCAGTGGTGGCGGCAGTTCCAGGCCCTAATGAGATCTCTGTCTGTGAACACAGCTGTTGGGTATGGAACTCCTGTTCTTCCTATTCTTCTTCTCTCTGCCACATCAGTTTGGTGGCAATGAGACTGGTCCAGTTTGCAGAAGAACACAAACAGAGGGTTATCTACTCCTGCTGTTTTACTCCTAATGCCATAGCACAACACACACACACACACAGACGCACACACACACACTTATTATCAGGGGAGAATTTTGTTTTTTAGTAAACCTGCAAAGAAACATTTACAAAGTCGAATCATTCAAAGTGTCAAACTGAATGATTAAATAGGCAAAGATACATTGATGTGTAAGATAAGAGTCATATTATATTAAAAAAAGAATTCTTCTTTGGACAGGCATGTAATGTAAATTGAAATGATTAGGAGTACAATTAAGTACTTTTAAGCATTCTATGTAAACATTTGAATCAATATTATATGTAATGTAAAGATCACAAAAATAGCCTAAATACTGTAGCTGCTTGGCAGATTTTAAAATGTGCATTATATGATTTTATCTTGCATTAATATTATAAAGTCATCCACTATATGGCCAAAAGTTTGAGAATCCCATTCCAGATTTAGTCCCCCCTTTGATGTTATAATAATCTTCTGGGAAGGCTTTCCACTAGACTGACTGTGGGGGTTTGCTCATTTAGCCACAAGAGCAGTGAGGTCAGGCGCTCATGTTGGGTGAGAAGGCCTGCGGTGCAGTCAGAGTTCCAATTTATCCCAAATGCGTTAAGTGGGGTTGAGGTCAGGGCTCTGTGCAGGCCAATCGAGTTCTTCCACACCAACCTTGGCAAACCATGGGGTGTCATGGAGCTCACTTTGTGCACAGGGGCATTACCATGCTGGAACATGTTTGTGCCTCAGTCCCTGTGAAGAGAAATTGTAATGCTACATCAGACAACAACATCCTAAATAATTGTGTGCTTCCAACGTTGTTTGGAGAAGGACCACACATTAATATCATGGTCAGGTGTCCACAAACCTTTGGCCTTATAGTATACAATCATTTCATATAATTATATGAGCTTATCTGACTCAGATTCCCTTAAAAGTGGGAAGCGCCTCATAAGACCTCACCAGGCGGAGATTTCAGAAGGAAGGGTGGGACCTCAGTAGTCAAATTACCTTAAAGGGCAGAGAGATCTTCATGAATCGCCACTAAACTAGAAAACGAGGGGCGCGGTTACCTTTTGTCCTGACCAATCAAAAACAAGGATGAGGGGAAACAGCGCGTCTCGTGTCTTTTATGGGCGGGGACATAAACGATGGGCGGGGCTCCTACCGGAAGTGTCTCGCGACCAGTCTCCTTGTCATCTTGGCTACGGCAGATTTCTGTTGAGTGAGACGGACAGCAGCGGCGAAGCAGGAAGGGAGAGAGACCACCGGCTCAAGAATAGAGAAAGCATTAAAACAATGAAACCATCGATGTATTTCACTGCAGCCCTTGAGTAAAACGAATTAGACCATTTATATCGTTAATTCAATGACGTAACGTTGTTCGGGTGAAGCCTGAGGTTAGCAGCCTGCTAGCGAAGAGAAGGGCTGTGTCATTGAGAAGACAGGACACGTCAAGACGAGGAAGAAAAATCTGGGAAGCTGTCGCGAAGCCAGACTCGTGGGAGATACAAAAGAGCTGTTTGACTAACCAGTGGCATAAATCAAGTTGCCATTTAACAAGCACAGAATCGTCTGCGGTTGTCGCATTGGAGCGGATCTTCTTACAGTCATCGCCTTGGATCAAGGGTAGCCAGTAAGGTGAAAAGTGCATTTAATTATTTACTTTTATCAACGCAATGTCAATATTCTACCTGTCGGTCTTTTGTTTTATCACGAAGCAGGTGTCGCTTTATGCATTCATTATAAAATTTGTGCTACGAAATGCCTGTGAAATTAGAAGACGTCATCATTTTTCTGAGCTCGCGAGATAACCAACGTCGCTCGGCTGTGAAAAGGGAAGGAAACTCTCATGACCGTTAACGCTGTAGCTACCTCCGTGTGTTTCTCTGTAAGTGTATAATCTGAAAGTAAAGTAATAATGAGCTTTAGTATTTGCAACTAGGTTTTGTGGTCTGGCCTTTTCTGTTCAGCTAGCCTATTAGCAGGCTAGTCGTGTCTAGCTGCCGGGTTGAAGCAGTTAGCCGGGTGCTAGCAGCAGCAGCAGCAGCAGTGGAGACGTCACGAGCCTATAATTAGTGCTACGAGGCGACGAGCAACCTGCACATTTAAACATCTATCTAAAGTCTATACGAAAAACAATTCGTGAAGAAGCTAAACTACAGCTCGGTATGAGTGTTCGTATTTTCGAGTGTACTCTACCAATATGTTATTTGAATTATGTCAACGTAGTCCAACGGCTGATATACTGTCTGTTTTTGTGGAAATTAACTGATCCATTTTGGTTTCTTTCAGGATAAGAATACTGTGTGGCACTCTTGACTGGAAAACATAAATGGGGGATTACGGGTTTGGAGTCTTGGTACAAAACAACACTGGCAACAAGTCCGCTTTCCCTGTACGAATTCACCCACATTTGCAGCCTCCTCACCATCATCAGAACGTAACGCCGAGCCCTGCTGCTTTTATGAACAGCACCACAGCTGGAAATGGCAGCACCGCTGGGTCTCCCTGGCTGTTCCCAACAGCCACAGCCCATAACATGCAAGATGATATGGGCACTGACAAACCCAAAGTCCAGCAGCAGGAGCTGCAAGAGACGCAAGAGAAGCAGCAGCAGCTCTCCCCAGTGCACCAAGAGGGTGGCATCATCTCAGAGCTTGAGAAAGCTCGCTCTGAAGAGAGCAAACCTGAGAACGGCACATCTGAGGGCACCAATGGTAAGGAGAAGCTGCGCCTCGAGTCCCCTGTCCTGTCACCCTTTGACTATCAGGAACCATCTGGTCTGGGCACAGCTGTCCAGTCCAGTACTTCCTCATCCTCCTTGACCAGCTTCAACAACTGGTCCGCTGCCATTGCGCCAACCCCATCAGCCATTGTCAATGAGGATGTGGGTTTCTTTACCCCGGCCAGCAATGGCCCATTGTTGTTCCAGAACTTCTCCCATCACGTAGGCCCAGGCTTTGGCGGCAGCTTCTCTCCTCAGATCGGTGCTGTTTCTCAGCACCATGCTCCACCACCCCACCCGCACTTCCAGCACCAGCAGCACCGTCGCTCCCCAGCCAGCCCTCATAACCCTCCGCCCTTCCCCCATCGTGGTGCCACCTTTGGCCAACTTCCTCATCTTTCCAGTGGCCTGAGCAAACCACCCTCTCCCTGGGGTGCATACCCGAGCCCCTCACCCTCGCCCTCTTCAGCCTCCTGGAGTCCAGGCGGTGGTGCATATGGCTCCGGCACTGGCTGGGGAGGGTCTCGGGGCGCTGACTTCCGTCGTGGCTTGAATGGTGCGGTGACTCCACTCAGCTCTGTCTCGCCACTGAAGAAGACCTTCCCAAACAATCACTCTACTTCGCAGAAGTACACCCGCCCTGGCACTACGTTCACCCCCAAGACCTGGATGGATGAGACTGTTGGCCGCAACGACAATGTCTTTCCCTTCCAGGTATGTGTAGGAAAATTAGTGAAATGGGAATTTAAACAGATCCTTAAGCATGACTAATCCACTCAGTTTGGTTGTTTTTGAGTCAGTTTGCCTTTCAGTTTGGCTCGCAGTATTCCTGACAAAGGTGTAACTGTTATAGATGGTGGCCTGAAGACAAAGGCACTGATGACTAATAGAGCTCTGCCTGTCTAGTTTTGCAGATGGCTGAATTATGACTGTCATCTCAAAATTCGAACCCCTTCCCTGGAGATTAGACTAATAAGACTGTGTGATCACATGAGCATTAAACGAGTCCTCATCTAATTTCTATTATTTTTATGTTATTTAGGTTTGCTCGGATATAGATTAAGGCACAGTGGCACAGTGAGTAGCCTGATCAACTCTCAGCTCCAATGTCCCCACTTCTATTCTCAGCTCAGGTTGATGTCTCTGTGTAGTAGAGCTGGCTGGAATAATTTGATTACTTGAGTATTCATTCGTTAATTTGGTATTCGTTTCTCTACATACTGTTCAGGCTTTAGCCTTTGTAGGAATATTCCTACTTCCTTTATAAGTGCACCCCTTAGGCAATGAAATAATGGTTTTCCTCCCTATACAGAGCACCATGTGTTCAAATTTGGATTCAAATGTATTATTTCTTAAAGTAGCTGTTGACAGGTGGAAGAGAAAACACAAAGGTATAATGTAGAGTGGGCTGAAGTTGGACAAGCTTGAGGTTAACACCTACAGCCATTACTTTTATTTCTCATCTTTCTTTACTTGTTGCACAGCTCCTGAAGTGGGTGTGTCACAATATAGGCAAAGATCCTTGAAAGTAAACAGCTGATGATGATTTTTTTTTTTTAAAGTTGGGAAAATGACTTGATGTTATTTGTGTATGTGTCGTCTTCTGTACATCTGATTTACATGACGTTCATTTGCACTATCACATATACATGGTTTCTGCTTCCTGGCTATATATCTGAAATGCAGTTAGAAACATATTTGATATTGTAGAAGGCTTCAGAACAATTCTATTCTTACACTTGTTTCAAAACTCCAAAAAGTGTTCAAAGCCTGTAACAATGTGGCTTGGGCCAGCCCTAATATTAAGCTTAGTTGTCAAAATGGGGACCTAATGCACTGTGAGACCAAGGTTCATACTAGTTTTATAGTTTACCTGGAAGCACTGACACATGTGACCTTTTAAGGTCCTGGAATATAAATTGCCAGCGTCAAGGCTGATTGGTTGTGGTTCAGTAATGCTGTAACCTCATGCTGAATGTCACCCTTATAAGCTCACTGCTCCATTTCCCTGCTCCTATGTGTTTATACCAACCAGAGAGGATTTGATTATGGATGCTGGGGATGGGGTGATGTGAAATGATGGTCAAAAGAGCCTGACATACAGGAAGCTTATTATTATTATTATTATTATTATTATTATTATTATTATTAAAGGAACATTTGCATTTATCAAACTTGGTAGTATTCCTTTCTAATGGTTAGGTTACATTGTGATGAAGCACATACCAGCCAAACTGACATCACTGTAACAAGGCAGAAGGGCAAAACCATTACAAGGTCTAATTTTGCACATCATTAATTTATGAAACTGTTTTTTCCTCTACCAGTTCTGAACTTTGTTTCTGTTTGAAATGCAAATAAGCATACTTGCTGCTGTGTGTGTCTTTAAGTTCACATGCTGCAGTTCATTACAGCAGACCGCATTACAGCCTAGAGGTTCTTATTGAACTGCTTTTCCAAACTCCCTAAACCCTGTGAAGTCCATGCATATTAACATAATCATGTTAAAATAATGTTGATATGGGGAAGAATATCATTTAAAGCGCTCCTTCGGTCTTATATAAGGTTTGATGGACACACATGGTCCATGACTGAACCATTGTGAACCAAACCGAACTAAAAATATACAGCAGATTTTTGTGAATGCTGATTTTCTTTATATTCGCCTGTGTGTGTTGATCAGTGACACCCATAAACGATCATGCACATGCACGCTGCAGCTGATCTGCATTTGGTGATGCCCCCAGAACTCCATAAAAGGCTAAGTTCACAGGTGGAAAGTGCAAAATGAGCAGAAAATAGTATTTTTGACCCACATCTACTAGAATTGAAAAAAATAATAATTTTTTTCCCTCATCACATATAAGGGGGTGAGTGTTAGTGCAGTGCTTAACAGCAGTGGACAAATTACTCACTTGTGAAATTGATCATGGGTCTAGGCTATAATTATTTATTTGTAGTTGTCCGGCGGATAAGTGTGTTCAGTGGGCTGCTTATGTGGAGGTCACGGCGCTATTTATATATTTATTTTAGTCGAAAAACTCCACTTTCTGTTGCCTTTTGTAAAACAAAATCTTTTATTTGATATGTGTTTAAACTTAATGTACTGGTATGAATCGACAATCTCAAACAATATCCTTTGTGTGTGCTACCTACCATAGCTCACAGCTCTTTAGAAACAATGTGCTACATTACAAACTTCTTTAGATGATGAGAGTGACAATAGCTACACCACGTCACTCCCTCCCCTGGAATTTATGTACTCGCTTGGGTCCCTTAGTCTATATTAATACACTTAACTTGCTAATTAGTAGTTCACCATACATTATAAAATTATGGCAGCAACCGATTTTAGCCTAAGACTGCCTTGAACAAGTCCTTAACTAAATGTTTATTGCCTCAATTTCGTGTGTGTGTGTGTGTGGATCTAGTTTTTAATTTCTCTGCTTCAAAATACTGATATGTGATACAGTATGCAAATTGTTTCATAAAAGTGTTAATTTTGTACTGACAATGAAATTGTTTGCAAGTCAGTATGAGTTCAAATCTCCCATCACAGACACGCATGGTGGTGGTGCTGAAATGTAAAGCTAATTAAGCAGTTTTTTTGGTGAGGAAATGGGAAATGCGACCATCGTTGCAGTGGAGACCGATCCCATAGGCTGGTGGAGCAAAGACACTAAAGGCCATAAGAACAAAATATGGTTGACAGAAGGTGTGTCTCTCTTGTTCACATGAGAACCAGTTAGTCCTATTAATGTGGTGTAATATGTTTAAGGTAACTCGTAGTGAGATTCTGTGTGATCAAAACTGTAATAACTGTTTACTATCACCTGATTAACTTTTAATCATAATCTTTGTATACATTCTGTGCATGTAAATTTGCACCACAGCACACGTTGACAGACACTGTAAGTGTAATAAATCATTGTAATACAGCATGGAGTACGTTTCGCTGTCTATTAGCAGTTTATGGGGATTGATAAATCTTTGTAACATGGCTGGTGAGATTTGTCACCAACAAATTTTATTTTGAAGACAGATCATTCATTTGTCTGTTGTAGCAAGGGTGTAGGCTCGGAGCAGGCAAAATGTGTTGCTCAGGTATTTTCAGTCCTCACAGTTAGGTGTATGCAAACATTTGTCAAGGCAGTTGTGCTATTTGCATGGTATGTTCCACTCAGTTAGCGAATTCATTGTTGTGCCTTTAAGAGCTTCTTGTCACTACCAAAAGCAACTGCTCTTTAAAGAGTATGCTCACCCTTGATTTTTACTTGTATCCACTGTTGTTGGGGATTTGAAAAATGCTGGGACACAGGATTGGGACCCAGTCTGTGATTATTGTAAAGGGGCAGGGAGGATATAATAAGATATGTTTTTGTGAACCATTTAGTGTTTTCTATGTTTCTGCATGAATATGAGCTAAAACATCAGATTTACACAAGTCCTAAAAGAAGATAAAGAGAACCCATTTAAACAAATGAGACAAAAATATTATATTTGGAAAATTTATTTTCCTTGCTATTTATTTAGAGAGGAAAATGATCCAATATTTTAGTCTGGGAGTTTCAGAAGTTTGTGAATCACTAGGATTGGCAGTTAATTTGAAGGTGAAATCAGAGTCAGGTGTTTTTAATGACACACATGGTGGCGTGACAGTCAGGTGTGAGTGGACGCCCTGTTTTATTTAAAGAACTGAAGGATCTGTCGATGTCTGATCTTCACAACACGTTTGTGGAAGTGTATTATGGCATGAACAATGGAGATTTATGAGGACTTCGT
>JAQMYM010000011.1:12728380-12739430 GCA_030014255.1 Parauchenoglanis ngamensis | reverse complement strand
CCCCCCCCCCCCCCCCCCCCCCCCCCCCCCCCCGCCCCCCCCCCCCCCCCCCCCCCCCCCCCCCCCCCCCCCCCCCCGGCACAGGAACGGGAGCAAGCACACACTTGTCATTGTGGTAGAGCATAGCAAGGAAATCCACCCAGCCTGTTCTGGGGTTAAACTTTAGAACCGTATTAATAGGTTATAGAACAGGGGCAATAGGTGAACTTTATATTACACATTGTAATACTAGTGATCTCTTGTTCTGTCTTGAAATGCAGTATATAATATGGTAAACAGGATCATAAGAAGTGAAACATGCTTTTCTGTGACTGATTTTAGCCTCGATGTTTTTGTGAAATGTTACCTTGTGATGTCATATGATAAAAGGCGCGTGGCATTTAATGATGTTTAATTTCTGCCACATTTTTCAAACTCAAATATAATCAGAAGGCTTTATCTGAGCAGAGATTTGACTGTTAATTTGAGACTGATTCATATGTTTGTGCATGAGCCGTGCTTATGCATGTTTCTGTGCATAGAATATGATTTGTCAAGATATTCTTGTGCATGAGGAAGTGCATATTTTTAGAACTACTCCTGACCATGGGTATGCAGAATCTGCTAAGCATAAAATCATCTAGGAAGTTGTTTACCTTATATGGCAAATTGGAGGCATTCCTTTGTGTAAATGTGTGTGGCCATGCATGAGCAGTTTTTAATGTGTAGGATTTCTCAGACTTCATTGTGCACCACTGTGCATAGAAGCTTGTAATAAATGGCAATTTTGTTTGTGCATACTGTTGCTTCTTACGTACAAAATGAGAACTTGTTCTACGCATGCTTTGATTAATGAGACCCCACATATTTCTGTTTTCCTGCCTTGTATTGCATGCCTTTTACTAATTTGTTCAGCTTTTGAATTGCTTCCAGCAGTGTCCCATCAAGGTTTGGGATTAAATAAGTGTCTTTATAATAGGAGCTCCAGTAATTAAAACATAATTGCCTGCACTGTAACCCTCTGTTTCCGTTTCTTTACTCGGGCAGCAGGGAGGATGCACCCACTGGTGTTGGAAAATACATGTTATACAAGTGATGGGATGAGGCAGAGAGAAACTCTGGTCTTAAAAGCTTTGAAAGGCTCCTGGCATCGTCAGTATTGTCCTGTGCCAGTAGAAAGGGTTTTCTGTTCTCTCTGCAGCAACAGAACATTGTTCTGTCTCCATCACTGGCACTGGCCTCACTACCTCACTGCTCCTGTAGTGCCTTGCTGGAGGAGGAATGGGAACATTTGGAGCTTTATTAAAAGGGGAATTTCACTGGTAATTCCATTGACAAACAGTTTGCTTTTTGATAAATGAAGATCATCATAATTCATAATAATATGAATTTGATGAGAAAAAAAGTTGACAAACTTACTGAGGCAGATTGTTCACCACCATAATAAATAGGAATGAGACTTTAAAAGCTACCTAACAGAAAGTCATTACACTAAATGGTTATAAATTGTTAAATGGCATTTTTTTTTTGTCTATATAAGGCTGCGTGATATGATTATATATATTGTGTGACGATAGAAAAACGTCTATCGTTTCATATTATGCGCTATCATTTATTTCGTCGTGTCACCATTCACACTCCTTACGGCAATAGTTTTTATAATTTGGGCATTTTATTATTTGGGATGCGGCCGCCGCTGTTGGTCCGAATGACCGGTTGCTAGGTACTGTTAAGGCCACGTTAGCACGGACCTGGTTATTAGCTGCAGGTTAGAGGTTGAGTTTTCCCTCCCATGGCCAAATTACAGGTAAACACGTTTTTTTTAAGAATTAATATTTCCGTGATCAAGACCAGGATGTATGTGTGAAATAAGGACTCTCATTCGTATTAGTAGTTTGGATCAAAACCTTTTGTTTTGGTAACTCGCCATTTTTTTTTAAAACACTGGATGGCTAATGCTGACAATTTTACCACTGCTTTTATTAACTCCCTTGTTTATTTAACTATTTTTTTATTTTGATAATCTGAAAATGCTACATTCCTGATATTTTTTTATAAAAAAAAAGTTTATTTGTTTGTTTATTCTTTGAATTTACAGAATATGTGCTGTATTGTGAACTGCATCATTATCTGGATATGAAATTACGTACATCGGGATATGAAATTTTGGCCATATTGCACAGCCCTAGGCCTACAGCGTGCTCCTCTTTATCTAGCAGTCTCTAGTGGCTCTACACTGCTTCTACACCATACGTAGTCTATAGAAAAGAGTCAGGCAGCACAGTTTTGTGATTAGAAGTTTACTCTTTCATGTTATATTTAGCTATAAAACAATTGTCCATAACTCTTTTAATGTTGGTGATGGCATGCATGGTAGTTTTCAGTAGCTAGTCCGACTTCTTGCAGAGCCTTTAATTTATAGAAGTAGCCTCGAGTAAAACAGCTTCTATTTTTGAGGTGACAATTTTCTGACTGTGTGCAGCGAAAACCTGTCACAGTAGCTTGGGGAAATGCATGCTGTGTGTTGTAAAGAAATCCAGTCCGTAGTTTCTCCAAAAATGGGCAGCTCCTCTTAAGCTGTCTCTGCATGACTTTTCCCAGTGGGCCAATAATGCTGAAATTGTTCAAAATCTGTACAATATATGATGTGCCTAAATAAAAGAATGTTTTTTAATGAAACTGACTGAAATATTTATCACTTTAAAAACAGTATTAATGACCATTTTTACAGCAGGCAGGCCTAAGTACAATGTTTATAATGCAGTTTTTTTTTTTTACAAGGTTCATTTACAAACCTTAAGTTGCCAGTGGACCCAGATGTTCTGTATTGCTTTTCGGACATGGATTAAATGATTTATATCCTCCTCTCCCAAAGGTCGCCTTGGATTCACCCATCCTGGAGGAGACAGCCCTTTGCCTATAAATGGTGCGTAGATGATTTTATTGCTTTATTGTTTTAACAGCTTAACCCTGTACAAGCAGATGGACTGACAGGCAAAGCAAGCTCAGTGTTGACCGAGTCAGCAAGATTAACAGTATGTTTGTGCTAGGAAGCACTTTCCCAGTGTTTTAGTCATTGTTACTAAAATGGTGGGGGTGTTAGCCCATGCTCCCTCGGTAAAGCTGATTTGCATAGATTCAAGACACTTGCTGATGGAAATATTTATAATTACCTAACCTTACCCCATGGTGGAGGGTTAGCTGAAGTCTACCCATTTCCCAATGTAATGAGAGTGTAAAAGGCATTTTAAGGAAGCTAATAATTCTGCAATTGTTCCTCTTATTTACTGTATACTGTTCTATAGACAAGCCTTAACCTGTCTTATCTTTAGCACTGTTGATTTTCTAATGCTATGATGTCAGTGAGTTAGTAACAGCTCTTGGCATTTTGTCTGGGGCAAATAAGATCAGCATTGTGTACATAATATCACATGACAATTGGAACAGTGTCAATTAGTGAAATTTAGTGTGGAGATTTTTCCGTAATTGGTTGGGCAGATACTCTTCAGTAGTCACTAGGGTTCCAATTAGCATATACTGTGTTACTGAAACCAGTTGGAATTTGAGCTGTTAATGTACACAAGGATGTATAAGCTGAGTTATTATGAAGCAGTATGAGGACAGGTATCATCTCAAGGGATTTTGGCTAACTGCGTTGCTAGGAGAATCCATTGGTGGGCCAAATAGTTTCTTGCCGGTACGGACTCCGGAGCATTGTTGTAGGTTTTTCCGACTAGAAACTGCAGTAATAACATGAAGTGATTAATATATCAGTGTCTATGATAAATATGTGGTAGTAGTTAAAATGTGTCACTAAATTATGTTTGTAAAAATATTTAGTTGACTCATAAGAAATTAATGTGGTATTGAGAACAACTGTGCAATTTGCTTGAAATGGTAGTGAATGTATCATACATGGCTATTAATGAGATGTTATTAAACTGTTGGATGATGTTACTGAAGGAAATTCCACCAATCAGCCATAACATTAAAACCACATGCCTAATATTGTATATTTCCCCGTTGTGCTGCCAGAACAGCTCTGTCCTGTCAAGACATGGACTCAAAAAGACCTCATACATGCCACGAGACCTTGTTTTTCCAGTACATTCCACAGATGCTCCATCAGATGAACTATGTTATGTTCCACAAACCATTCCTGAACAATTTTCGCAGTATGGCAGGGCACACTATCCTGCTGAAAGAGGCCACTGACATTAGGGAATAGCGTTTCCATGAAGGGGTGTACTTTGCATTGTCTTCAACAATGTTTAGGTATTTCAACGTTACATGCACATGAATGTCGGGACCCAAGGGTTCCCAGCAGTACATTGCCCAGAGCATCACACTGCCTCCGCCAGCTTGGCTTCTTCCCATAGTGCATCCTGCATTCCCATAACCCCGCTCTTCCCCAAGTAAGTGATGCACACGTACCCGGCCAATTACATGATGCAAAAGAAAATGTGATTCATCAGATCAGGTCACCTTTTTCTGTTGCTTCATGGTCCAGTTCTGATGCTCACATGCCCAATGCGGTCACTTTTAAAATAAAGTCCCACCTGACTTGAGATTTGGTGTTGGACAGGGTTCAGCATGGGCAATCGGACCGTGCTCTGACCCTGTGGTTCAGCCAGCTCAGTTTGGCCCGGTCAACGTCGCTCAAATCCTTACACTTGCCCATTTTTCCTGCTTCTAACACATCAACTTTGAGTACTGACTGTTCACTTGCTGCCTAATATATCCCACCCCATGGCAGGTGCCATTGCAATGAGATAATGGGTGTTATTCACTTTACCTCATAGTAGTTTTAGTGGTATGGCTGATTGGTGTATATTAAAGCTGTCGAGCTCTAATTTGGTCAAGAAACACAACAAATACTTGAGTGAGTAGTGGTGTGGTCTGTGGTGAGTAGTGGTCTATCATGACAACACCAATAAATTCATGTTTATTTAATTAATTAGCATTATTTAGCAGCCAAGTTATCATAAAAGTGTTGTTTCTTCAATGCAGATTAACAAAATAATTTTAGTAATATTTTGTAATGGGCCAAAATATAATTGGAGAGGCTCCATATACCTGGAAGCACTGCCTACGTTTAACAAATGTGTGGGAAACACTGAAGTGTTGATGTAGTTTTATATGCATACTGGTCAATAATATTCTTTGTGATGCTGTTAATAAAAGAGAACATAAAGCATGTAGACAATTTTAACCTGGGTAACTGTAGAGAAGACAGAATCATTTTCCCACATTACCTTACGTGTCATCTTATTTTACATGCAGCAAGGAATTATGGGAGGAGACGAGGTAAAGAACAATCTTTTAAAAAAATTCAAAATACACCGAAAGAGTTCATGGAAAAAAAACAGTCATTGAGCAGTGTTGAAAATGATGCCAGTGCCAATGAATGCATGATGTGTTGTGGCAAAAGTTATATGCATGCACATATACAGTCTTCATCTCCATTTGTGACTCCTTGGATATCTTGTGTCTCATTTCCTTAATTTCAAGAGAAACACAAATATAATTTGGGCTTTTAGTTCTTTTTGAATTTGGCAAATGTACACATTCATTCATTCATCATCAGTGACTGCTTTATTCTGGTAAGGGTGGCGGTTTATTCAGAGCCAATCCTGGGACCACTGGGTGTGTAGCAGGAACACACGCGTGCGCTTGACATTTGGGGCCTGCACTCTGTCATGAAAGTAGCAGTTGTATTTTAAGCCCAGAAGCAGCCAGCATAGTCTACCAGTAACAGGACTACACAGCTGTACCATGGCTTGAGTCCAAGCTAGGAAGTCAGCTGGCATTCTATTAAGCTTAAAGTGATCTTGCACATCTGAGGTGAAACAGAACCTGTTTATGGCTTGTGTAAAAGCTGATGAAAAAGAAAATATTAAAAATGCACAATTTATTTATCTTGCCTATACTCGTGGGCCTGAAACAAATAATTACTCGTTTCACTTGTGCTTGGCTTTTTGTAGACTTCAGTTAGAATAGCCAGACAGGTACTGATCTCTCGGTGTGTGTTTTTTTTCCACCCAGGTCACTCGTCCCTGTTCCCAATGGAGGACGGCTTTCCTGACGAGGAGAGAGCGGAGCAGAGCCTGCCCGGCCTGGGCTCTCCCCACTGCTTTCCTCATCAGAATGGAGAAAGAGTGGAGCGTTATTCACGCAAGGTCTTTGTGGGTGGTCTTCCCCCAGATATAGATGAAGGTATTAGGCCATTTGAGTAACCGTTGCAAAAAGTAACCTAACCATGAGACCTTGGGGATGTTTTTTATATGTGGCGTCATCCTTTCTAGACGAGATTACTGCTAGTTTCCGTCGCTTTGGACATCTGTTTGTGGACTGGCCTCACAAGGCTGAGAGCAAGTCTTACTTTCCACCTAAAGGTATGTGAAGGTTATTAGGTATTCTTTTATATTTTAAAATGCTAAATGAATTTCAAATTATGAGTGGTTTTACAAAAAAGATTATCACAAATGACTGTTTTATAGTTCTGTTCAAATATATTCAGAACCGCTTGCTGTTAACATACCGGCATTCTATAGTTACTAAACAAATTAGCGGATAATAACAGAATATTAATAGATTAAATAGGTTAACGTAGAGGACATACCGTTGACACATTTCCTAGTTTAGCAGAATGCAGTTTGAATGTAGGCATGTAGGCACTCACCGTCGCTGACGGCTGATAGTCACTGTTGCTGATGTTGAGCAGAGCGTCGTGATCCCACCCGTATTCACACCAACAGGATGCGCACACTATGATTCCAGTGTCTCTGCTATAATTTAGAAATATATATTTATTACTTATTTGCAGGGATTTTCCCAGGGATCAAGTTGAGCCTTAGAACTGATGAATGTGTTTTACGGAATGTCAGCCAGATACCTCGAAAATGAAGGATAGGTTTATTCTAATTATTATAATAGCTCCTTCAACCTGATTTACTAATAGAAAAACAGATTATTTAATCACACTACTTGTCACCCATTGAAAGTTTTAATTTTAAGTCTTAATTTAATGTTTTTTAAATCTACCTGGTTCGCGCTTGCCTCAGTACATCAGGGGCGAGTCCTCACAAAACTGAGGATTAACTCTCGTATGATCTCTGTCATACTGGTCTTTAAACGAATAATTCTGTAACACTTGTTTGGGTTTGAGAGGAAAATGAGGTGGAAGGCATGCTTGCAACAATTCAAATGTGCGCTTTATTTTCATTTACTTTTGTTTTTCAGCGCTTTTTGTTTATTCAGTGTGCACACACCTTTTTGCCTCTCACTGCAACACTGAACACTGATTAGCACAGATCCCTCACACGTTACTCCTGTGTAACCACTCACCCTTCATCCATTCACAATCCAGCGCTCGACCACGCACCTGCTTCCACAAATAATCCACCAAAGTAATCGTCCAACATGATGATTCATTGTAGACCTCGTGATATACAAATTCGGTTGACATCTCCCAACACTAATGGGCACTGTCTCGCTGTAATGGCAGCTGGGAAAGCTACTGCTAAACCTTCCGCTAGGTAGCTGAAACTATTCACTAAGTGCTTTGTAGCACAAGTGCCATATTACATTGGCATAACATTTAGACCAGTGGTTTGCAGCTTGCGTCTGTGGATAGACTGGATACATCAACTCGGGTAACAGTATATTTCCATACGCTTTTCATTTCGTCTTTGCACTTTATCAAATTAAAAAAAAAACCTTGCAATTTTTCCCTTCATATTTTTCATGTTTATATACTTTTTATGCTATTCAACAATGTAAACAAATTCATAGTAACGACCAAATTGGTATGTTATGGTTCTAAATCTCGGCAAATTAGTTTTCTACAGACCCCGTTACAGACTTATCTTACCTCAACAGTGTATTCATGCACAGTTCCAGGCCTGATATTATTTTTTACAGACTTTTCAGTCAACAGATTGTAGTGACTGATCAATATATAACATACTTGGCACTACCACATTAATGGTTTTTTGTTTTCCCTTAAAGGTTACGCATTCCTCCTGTTCCAAGATGAGAGTTCTGTCCAGGCTTTGATTGATGCTTGCATTGAAGAAGACGGCAAGCTTTACCTGTGTGTGTCCAGCCCCACCATTAAAGACAAACCTGTAAGTTCTTCCATACATGAAACATGTTTTTAAAGCTTATGTATTTCACCTTTCTTGAAACATAGCTGTATATGTATAATGATGGTTATACCACCATGACTATGATAAAGCCATTAGAGAAGCTGAATAAATAAAATTATTATATGCACACATTTTCTTAAATCAATTATTTAATAATGCCATATATAAGGTGCTCCACCTAGAATATTTTAACTGCCAAGTACTACTACCTGCACAAACAGTCGATACTGAGTAGCAGCTATGCACAGTGTACCAGCTGTGTTCTAACATTAACTCACAGCTACCCTTACTATCTACGCTCTTTTCATGCTTGCTAAGAACTTATTTGAAGAGTTGGGTCTCCCAGATTGACACTGTTGTGTTAAGAACATAGAACTTGGACAAATTTGTGCAGATGTGTTCATGATATTCACGAGATATTCACATGATATATTCAGGAGTTCAGCCAGCCGTCTCTTCTCTGCGGCAAAAAGACAGCAACAGGGTGCACACGTGAGAGAGAGGGAGAAAGCGCAAGAGCGAGCAGGGGCTGAGCAAATCAATGCACTGCGTGCAGCTCTGCAATGAAATAAGTTTTACCCATTTTAAATAGTTAAAAAAATTGAAAATCAATGTGTGGCGGTCAATGCTGATATATTGTTGGGCTGCCACATGTAAATCAATGTATGTGAAACACTGTAGTGCTTGCAGCTAGAAAATATGCCCTTGCAATGGACAGCACACAATACTGTGATTACAGCTACACGTTGATTAACATAGAATATTGGACACAGTGATGCTGTGCTCTGGGGAAAATGCGCTTACGAGGAACTTCCAATTTGAATAAAAATATTTAAAAATGTAATTATTGGTTGGATTTAATTATTATTAGTAATATTATGTAAGTCAAGTTTTCTGCATAGAACTCCATAATAAGGGGTAGAACCTATCGTTTGGCTTTTCATAAGCTGTTGGCCATTTTACAGAGCTGATCTTCTCTACAACAACAGGTCCAGATACGCCCTTGGAATCTGAATGATAGTGACTTTGTGATGGATGGATCTCAGCCTCTGGATCCTAGGAAGACCATTTTTGTGGGTGGGGTACCACGCCCTTTACGTGCAGGTATTTTAGGATGGATTTTAGGGTGATTGCCCTGTTTTAACAGATATTCTTAATCTGCATATCATGTGTTTCTAGGTAATTCATTACTAAATTCAGAATATTTGTTTTCCTTTGTAAAATCTCTCTTGATTCTTCACTCAAAAGATGTCTGTGTGTGTTTTTTGTTTTTTGTGTTCATAGTGGAGCTGGCTATGATCATGGACAGGCTGTATGGTGGTGTGTGCTACGCAGGGATTGACACAGACCCTGAGTTGAAGTACCCAAAGGGAGCAGGAAGGGTTGCCTTTTCTAATCAGCAGAGCTACATTGCTGCTATCAGTGCTCGATTTGTACAACTGCAGCATGGAGAGATCGATAAACGGGTCAGTTCCGGCTGTCACCAAAACTATACTCTCCATCCTGCCTCCAACAAAAGAAGCAAAATATTCCATTTTAGCTAACATAATGTATTCACATAGCACTTTTTTTACTTGTTGCTTTGAGCTGTAAAGTTTGAGTACTTTAGGCTGCATACTAAGGGGGATCACATTGAAAACAAACGAAGCAGATTAAATAACTAACCTTCCGTACAACAATCAAAATAAACTTGGAAAAGATCATCATTTAGTACAGGATCATACTGATCATGTACATCTCTGGGTGATTTGAGATAGGGTACTCGGTCTCTCCGTGGTGTCCGTTAAATGTTCTTAATGTCATTTCAGAGGTCCTGCGTGATACTTACTGCTTTGATTGGTCAAAATGCCTGCAACATTCCTAGGATACACTAAACTAACACTGATGAGCATTGCATTACACTCAGAAAGTTGAACTTGAACCAACGCTTTCCTCCTACGTCATTAGCATAATGCTAGCAGTGTCAAGTGTTCCACTGCTGAACCGTAGCCTACAATAGAAAATCTGCCACTTCTGCCAGTGCTGCTGCTGGTCAGTGCGTATATATGTATTTAATCAATTCCAACCATGAAATGTTTGCTAAAAATTTGGTTTGTCATTCTTGCTGAAAAGAAAATATATTTTGTGCTATATTATTATATGGTATTAGTTATTACTATGCATTTATTTCACTTTAGATCCCTGACTTAAGCTCTCCCGCTCTCTCGGCAGGTGGAAGTGAAGCCATATGTCTTGGACGACCAGCTGTGTGATGAGTGCCAGGGCACACGGTGCGGCGGCAAGTTCGCTCCTTTCTTCTGCGCCAATGTCACATGCCTCCAGTATTACTGTGAATACTGCTGGGCGGCCATCCACTCGCGTGCTGGCCGAGAGTTCCACAAACCACTGGTGAAGGAGGGTGGCGACCGACCTCGCCACATCTCCTTCCGCTGGAACTAAGGTTACACAGGCAGGGAGTGTGAGAGAGACGAGGGAGAGAAGGGTAGGAGTCGCAAAATCATTGTCTAATAAATGCACTTTCTGTTGCTGTTTCCTTTTTAATTTAATCTGAAAAAAAGGTCATTAATTATAATTTTTTGTGGATGTTAATCCAAAAATGGGTTCAGGAAAAAAAATACAATGTGTGATGCAGCTCTACTATTTAGGTAATGCCATTAGATTTCATTTTCTTGGTGCACAGACATGAAATATTGAGTATTGGTAATTTGTTATTCAGTACCTGTTGTGGCTCAATTAGAAGTATTACATTTTATTTTTATTTGATTCAAAAGGCTACAAAGCAGACATGAAAAGGTGTTGCAAAGAGTGCACTTATTTCTTTTCTGAATAGAGTGCAGATGCAGTGTAAGAGCCCAGTGTTTAACCAAAGCGCAATTGGCTTTTAAGAACAGCAAAATAACTCAAATTTATTTATATATATA
>JAQMYM010000011.1:12716514-12728280 GCA_030014255.1 Parauchenoglanis ngamensis | reverse complement strand
CATACATATATATATATATATATATATATATACACACACGCACACACACTCTAATCAGTAATTCAAAACAATTGATTCCACATCAGATATCTGGGCTTGATCTCCATTTTTGCAAGAAAACTTATACCTCAAGCTTAGCTGCTAGTTTGTTGAGCAAGATGTAGAAATCAAGCTGGTCTCCCCTTTCCACGCTAACCACAGAAAAATGAATTGACAGCAGAAACAACAGTTAGAAAATTTGTTTTGTCACTTCCTGAATTAAAAATAAGATTAAGATTAGCAGCAACACAGAGCATCCTAGTGGGGAACGTATGGTGTAGAGGATGCAGCAGTCCTCATACGAGCTGGTCTAACAGCAAGGAATTTTAATTCCACTGTGCCCTGCAGAACTAAAAATAGCTTTCTGCAGCTTACCTTAAGGCTAGCGATTCTGATTTTGTCCAACAATGTATGCCAACTTCCAGGTCTTTAGCCAGTTTTTGACACTTTCAACCTAACACAGGTTTAATGGCAAAAAAGTGCTAAAGATATATTTAAGAAAAATACCCCATATACCTCCTGTTCTGCAGTATCCACTCAGCCGAAGTTCTGAAGCATAACTGAAGGTAGTTCACATTACCACTCTCTTTTATCCACTTTGACTTGCAACATAGACGTTTTTGTTTTTTTTTCTTCTTTTTTTTTTTTTTTTTTACTTTCAGATGTTAGGGAACCAAAGATGGCTGTGCAGTAGTGAGCAGGATGGCTCACTCTTGTTTTTCTCCTTCAAGTGAAAGTCTCATTTCAGTTTGTTATTTTTTGCCCCTCACTCCCTTCGATATTTGAGACCAGATGAACTCCAACGAACCAAAGATTGGCCTTGAATTGATGAGCATGCAGTCAAAATCCAGAGTAACACTAGTGAACAAACAACGAGCGTAGTGCATGCTGGCTTTTCCGCAAGTCCACCTGCTTCTTTTCCAAAGGTCAAAAAAGGAGACGTATGTAGTTCAGCAGTCGGGTATCATTTTGAGAAATTGCTAGCTGTTAAGTATTGGAACTGAAATGTTGTATTTTGAATATAGCATCCAGTTCAAGTAACGATTCCAAACTTTGACCATCTGATAGTGCTAGCATAAAATGTCAGGGACATAGTGATGAATTGTAAACTTCATACACTAGTGAGAAAAGTATCCTCGCGTTGGCTTGATGATGTTCCAGCGCACCCACGCAGCACCACCACTTAAGCTCATGGGTGTTCTGGTTCTACATTTTAGAAGTTAAAACACTTTTTGAAGAATTTGCTGTTAATGAGATGATAAAGATTATTTTCTACATGGCCTAATGATTTTTGGTACAGTGTTTTCTAGCTAAATTATTTTGTCATGCACATATGAACATTTATTATGCACTACTTTTCTAAATACTTTTGTTTTTTCAACAGTCATTTTAGGCACATTTTTCACAGATGGGAAAACTCCTTTTTGCAATACCTCAATTTTTCGCATTGTGAAAGGTAGCTTTTGTACTTTTGTTACTGAGAGATCTGCATATATGGAAATTTTCTTTTAAGAGAAAAAAGTCAAGTGATTTTAATATATATTATTTTCAATTATGCTTTTTATACATTTCAGTGCTGAGGAATCTTTACAACTAAGCGCACACTTGAGTTGATGCGACTTCAGATCTGCAGAGGAAAGATCAAAGTATATCGCTTAAGGTCTTGGATCTTGTACACTAGATTTTAATGACAATATATATTAAAAAAAAAATTAAACCGCATGGCAAGAACAAGTTGTCATTAAATTAATGTTAATATTCAAAATGGTTATCCTAGGTCGAAATATTGTCATTTTGGTTTCCTCTCCATAGCTGGAATATAAACTATAATCTAAGGAGAATGCTAAATTTGGCTGACTCTCGTATCACACGAATGGATGTTTGATGTTTAGGTATTTTACCATTTAAAAAAAAATATATATATTCTTGAACTGCCAAATAGCTCCTATTGTAATCCTTAGCATGCATGATGACAAAAATAAGTACATGAATTAAATATGAAAATTAATTGTTGTGGTTGTGCACCAGATGTTTCTAAACTTTTAATTTGTTAAGGACACCCTGCACCCTCTTGTATATTACTCTTTTATGCCTTCCCTATGATCCAGTACATTCAGGACGCACAGAAAAAAAGCTAACATTTTAAGCAAAGAGAGAATTTTCAGACTAAAAAATTAGCCGTGCAGAACGAGCAATTTATCAGACACTGTTGAAAAGACTTGAGAACTTCATCCCTACTGTCTGTGTGAGGTCAAATCCGAAACCTATTTGGAGGAAGGGGAACTTTTAAGACTTGAATGTGGTAAATGTTGCAAGTTAACTTCGAGTTGTTATGTGCAATACTTTTTTTGAACCTTTTTCCAGATGAGGACTCTTTGCAATGTAATTCTTTAATGCCATTTTTAATTGCTGACATTTAAAAGATGTTAATATGTTTTTCACAGTCATTTTCTACTGTTATTGTAATCCTTTTCATGCTGGTGTTTGTAAAAAAGAACAGAAATCAAAACTATTTGTACTAATATAAAATAATTGAAGTTATTTTTAAAACATTAAAGGTTTTTGTGCTCATTTGCTTATTTTTATTTTAAGCTACTGTGATTGCATTGTAATTATTAGGTCAATAATGTATTTAGCTGTTTATTGGTATATTTTTAATTGGAATGTATAATTAATTTTTATAATTTTGATCAGATTTTTGTTATATTTTTGAGGTGAAGCTTTTAATATGTTAAAGTGTCTAGTTTTTACTAATTGCTATATTGTGCTCCACAATATATGGTTCACATTTTCTGAAGGAAAAGAAATATTTAAATATGTCTGTTAATGATGTTACTTAAATGGCAAAATTTCAATAGTTTTTAACTGTGTGGGAAGGTTGTTGTATTTATTAATAGCATTTTTTTACTTAAGATATCACCTTAATTTGTATTGTCATTTCACTTTATAAGTTCCTATTTTTGTATTTTCCTTTGTAATTAAGTTATGTTATACAAATGTCCATATTCTAGCAGTTGGTCTGTAAGTGCTAGTGAAACAAAAAGAAAAATCTAATGTTATTTAATTGTTTGCAGCCAACTATTTATAACAATATGCATAATTTTTAAATATTTGTAATGTGAAATGTTGAATGAATAAATCTTAACTGTGACCAGGCATTATGTTTGCCTTTGTGATTTTCCCTTCATCGTTCCTGAAGTTCTCACATCGAACCTTTTCTCTACTAAACTCGCCTTTTTTTTTCCTTCTACAACTTGCCACCAACGCTGTCCGCTGCCAGACATGGGTAAGGAATTATCTGGATGTCTCCATAGATCACAACTAGGATGGCTCTGCCAGGACTTCATGTTTTGTGTGTGTGCATGTACATGCTTATTTTTGTACTTTATAAACAGTTCACTAAAATATACTACATATCAATGAAACCTTTCTGCTCATGCGTCATTTGGCCTGTGGCAGGGAAATGTCCTAATACTAAGAAGAACTTGGAATTGTAGATTATCACACTCAGTAGCACCATCTGGTGTACATTAACAAATTATGTTAATGTAAAAAAAAAAATGATCCTGCTCTACCATACATAAAATCATTTGTCAAAGAATTTGATCATAAATGATTTAAAAATGAAGCCGTTTGCAATCCAGTCATAACAAGCAGCACTGAATGTTTTTAACCTGCTTTTTATGTTTCTTCATCTTTCTGACAGGGACGCACCACCCTTCACTGTTTCCATCAGCTAAAAAGAAAGGATAAAAAAATTATTGACTGGTAGGACTTGATGCCACCAGCATCGACGGGAATGCCTCTGCTGCCAAAAGTCTAGTCCTTATACCCTTCAAAGAGAGAACAAATATTCTTCAAACAGTAAGGAAACTATTGAAAGAAACCTTTCAGAGATTTGACCTGCAGTGGTCTTTACCCTGTTTCCAAAATCTAATCATCTGCTAGTTGCAATGATAATTCCAGATACAGTGGATATAAAATGTCTACACACCCATGCTAAATTGCAGGTTTTTCAATCCAAGATATGCCAGATTTTCCCCACCTTTATGGTTCTATAGAAGCCAACAAAATTCAAAAGAAAAACAAATAGAAATGTTTTAGGAAAAAAAAAGTTCTCAGTGATTCCCTCCATCTTGAATAGATCCCCAGTCACTGTTGAAGATAAGAATAAGATAAGCATGATGCTATCATCACCGTGCTTCACTGTGGGTAAGCTGTTTGGGATTTTGCACCAAACACATCTTTTAGAATTATGTCCAGTAAAAGTTCAGCCTTGGTCTCATCAGACTATAACACACCTTGCCACATTTTGGCAATATTTTGGCTGGCTTGGATTTTTTTTTTCCCCCATGTGAAAGGGCTTCCATCTAGCCCAACGTACCCCATAGCCCGGACATGAAGATTATGAGAGATTGTTGACGCATGCAAGGAGTGACCAGTACTTGCCAGATATTCCTACAGCTCCTTTAATGTTGCTGTATGCTTCTGTTGGTAGCATCCATGATTTTTGTCCTTTCAGCAATTTTGGAGGGGTATCACTTAAAAATAGGGAGAAATTTATTTTATTTTATTTTTTTTACAGTTGGGTCAATAAGTAGAAATATTTGGATAATATTTTCACTGGGAACTCTCAATATGCAGTCCAGAGGTGTCGATGCTGGTGAAGGAGGCCATCATTAGGCTGAAAAAACCCCTGAGCTTTCAGAGAGATAGCCGAAACACTAGGAGTTGCTAAAATAAGGAACGCACTGGCGAGGCCAGTAACATTTAAAGATCTGTAAAACTGTGGGAGACAACTAAAGTGGATGATTGCAGAAATCTTAACTTCAGCACCACCTCATCTTGTGCAATTGCTTTATGTAATAAAAAAACAAAAATGGCAACTTGGGTAAGTTCCATTTTGAAACATATCTATATGCAATATTATCCATTTGCAAACAAAGTTATTAAAAAATTCCCTCATTCAGCTTCCAGACAAAAACTTTGGCAGTTCCTCTTGATATAGACTTTTGTCCCAAGCTCTCTTTATGGATGCTTTGAGGGAAAGTATAGAAGCATGTAGATTGCTACAGACCTCTAGCTCCAGCCATGCCCAGATACCATAGTACAATGGATTGAGGTCTGGTGAACTGGGAGGCCACAAGTCTTTCCTCCAGAAAGCAGCAATGCTTATCTCCAAGAATGCCTGTGTCTTGTTGGCTGTGTGGCAAGGTGCCCTGCCCAGCAGCCAAACATAATTATCATCAGGAAATGTACACTGAATCCAGGGAAGCATGTGTTTGCTTAAAACGATGATGCACATGTCAGCAGTCACATTTTCATTTTGAAGTATGAAGACAGGGGGGCACTTCTGACCATCTGAAACAAAAACACCCTAGACCTTGACCTTTGCAGGGTGCTCGTTTGATGTGCTCAGGGGAGTAACAGAATACATGGAATGGTGTTATGTAATTAGGATACAAAAAAAGTAACTGTATTCCCTTGTAGTAAAAAAAAAGAGCTGTAATCAGATTACCGATACATTTATTAAAAATGGGGGTTATTTACATGATTACAGTTTTAAAATGCATAAGGGGTGCAACAAGTAATCAATAAAAATTGATAAAAAATAATTGCCAATAATTTTATTATTAGTTAAACTGTGTTATGCAAACTACGCACGTGCTGTCACTTCATAAAAACACATTTGAGTGAAATGGCAGAGAAGCAGCATCAACATGACTCCGTATGACTCTCTACTATATGAAAACTCTTTACAGTACACTACCCTGCTGGCCTCATGACATAACTTGTGTTTTAATGTGAGTAATATCATCATTGAATGTGAGGAGAAGCATGAGGTTCCTGCTTGAATTGTCCAGAACTGCTTTGTAATGTTTTGTTAAGAAGGAACTAAGCAAATAACAAACTAACTAAATAGCGAAGCTATTTGATTCAATTAGCTTAAAAAAGTAAAAAGGTAAACTAACTTATTTTTCTGTCCAAGTAGCACAGATAAATGATTGTGTATAGTTAGCATGCACAATATATTGTATGCATGTTTGTGTGTCAAGCGTCCATCCTGCTTTTGGTTCACAAGTCGATCTCACTAATCTCGGCGTTGAAAACTAAGAGTCAAGTGCAAACCTTTAATGAAAATGATTCACCTTGTGCATGCAAACAGCAAGCTAAATGAACTTAGCATCAGAGAGTTTCAATGAGCGAAACAGGCAGCTGATATTAATTTTATCTTTATTTTGAATTTGTCTGTTTGAAATTTGAACAAGTCATGGCTTGAAATACAGAGACACACTTGCATAAAGTGTGGTAAGTGATTAAAAAAGTGATAAGCAGTAAAGAATGTACATAATCCCACCACCTTGAATTAGTCCGAGTGTCTCATTTTGTTGACATGAGCACTTGAGAATATTCTCATATTGTGACAGATTATCTGACAAATGTCATTAATGTAGTAATCATTGAACTGATATTGTGCCTAGTTAAGAAAAAGTAGTAGTACTGTAGTAGTGCTAATTAAAATGCAAATAAATAGCTATTATAAATAAATATCTTTGAAATTATATATATATATAGAGAGAGAGAGAGAGAGGCTTGTTATAGCCGCTAGCGAAAAAAATGCATTCACTGTATTATTTTGTCTTTAAAGCAGAAAAGGGGAACATCGCCACAGTACAGTGAAAGTTCTGCCTTCCAGCTGAGAAAATGCGGTCATGATCCACATATTTGGTATTGAGGTAATCCAAAAGTAACGGAAAATAATCAGTTATATTACCTTGAATTTTGTAGTAATTAGATTAGGTTACTGATTACATTTTTAGCAGGTAATTAGTAATGGCATTGGAATACATTTTTAAAGTAACCCTCCCAACCCTGCTCAGGAACATCATCTTGTTTCTGCGGTTTAGGACCCTGTCAACATGAAACAATTTTCATCACTAAAGATGATGACACCATTGAGATGACTCTGTGCTCTGGTGGCTCTCTTCTTTCTGCAGTCTTCACTGATGAGGTGCCTGGTACTGATAGCTGTAGAAGAGGTTTTGAGGTCTTGTTTGATGATTCTTCTCATTGTAGTGTTGCTCACACCAACTGCATATGCCATCTTCCTCATGGATAACCAAGGATTTGTCTGAAACCTGTTCTTGACATTCTGAATGACACAGGTTGTACACACAGTTGTCCTAGTTCCACCAGATCTTTTATTTATTTATTTATTTATTTATTTATTTATTTATTACATTTTCTGAACTTTACAATATTAAATAAAGTGGGTTAGTGGACTTTTAAGATGTCAAAAATCTCCTTAGGTCTCTTGCGAGCATGGACAAGATCAAGTATGGCTTGTCTCTTGGCTTCCAAAATATTGGTTATGACAGTAATTGTAAAATGGCTTGTGGTATTTATACAACTAGGACCCTATTGTAGTATGTGTGTATAAACAATCACAAGCTCATAAAGAAACCTGTAATATTTGGAAGTTTGTTACTACACAAGATGATTTGGTACACCCTGTTGGTGAAGAAAAACCCATTCACAACATCTAGCAAAGTCAAGAACACTCTTGGGAAGATAGGTGACATTGTCAAAGTTGACAGTCAAGAGACGCCTTCATTAATACAATCTTTTACCTCAAGATGCAAACCTCTGGTAACATTCAAGAATAGCCAGACAGACTTATGGGTTCCAGACTTCAGGCAATCGTTGCCTGCAGAGGATATTCATCCAGGCATTAAAAATAATACTTACATTTATAATTAATTAAATTTTTCCACTTACTTTTGAGTCTGTGAATGTAGAGGAACTATGTAAAAATGGCTGTAGTTTCTAAAGAGTTAACGCAACATTGAGTATTGCAACATAAATACGACATCACATGTTGATCCACTGTGGTGGAATACAGAGGCAAAATTATGAAAATTGTGTCACTGTCAAACTTGAGACCCACTTACCTTGAAATATCAAATTCCAACAACCACTGTCCAAAATCTAGTGGAAAGCCTTCTAAGAAGATTGGAAGTTGTTATAACAGCAAAGGGAGGAGAAATTTTGTATTAATGGCCATTGTTTAGAATGGGATATTCAATGGCCAAATACCCACATATTTTGGGACATATAGCGTATATGCATTCTGTGCCTATAGATTGTGTTCTTTATTATTAGGAGTAAATGGTACTTAACTTGGGATGAAGTTGAGGAATTATGGCATTGAGTCACTTTTTCCTTGTAAACCCAAAATGCACAACTTATTAAAGACAGAATACAATCCAGTCATTCAAGTGTCTGTTCATTTTGTTAAAGGAGACCTGCCATGAGAATTGAGTTTTTCTTGTTGTTTTTGAAATAAGATATGTCCAGAACATTCAAAGTTACCTTCCTAGTCTATAATGGCCATTGAAAGAAAATAGCCAGAGAGAACAGGTCAAATAGGAAATGTTGCCGCCTCCATTAACAAATGACCATGCATAGCAATCTGAAACCAGAAGATTTGGTGGAGTCATCTATACATAGTTATTCAGCAAGACAACAAGCAGCGATGGAGGGGAAAACGTGTAAGTGTGCTGTTCCAGGATATACAAAAAAGAAATCCAGAGTCTACATAGTCTACCAAAGGAGGACAATATACGAAAAAGAGTGGCTGAATTTCTTTTTGGGAAAGTCCCTGAAGACGCCCTGACTCATGCTGAGCCGCTTGAGAGGAGCCTAGATGCTAGCTAATGCCTCTGGGATCAGACCTCTCCAATAAGAGGCATCTCTTAAAGTCACTGACCCATGCTGAGCTGCCCTCTGACCCAACCTGGGAGGCGTGGCCTAGATGCTAACTAATGCCTCACCACCCAGCACAACTCTTCTCCAGCCAGAGGCCTAGATTCTAAGCTAAAACTTCAGGGATCATTTTTACAAATACATAACTAACCGTGGAGATCCCGTAATCATTATTCATTTACAAACTCATTCCATACATTGCAGCAAATGGACATCTGTGTCCAATGAGATCAGAAGAAGCATTATTTGCAAAACTTATATTTATAAATCTTATATTGAATGATGGAGCTGTGCCAGTTGACCAACCTGTTGACCATTTCAAACTCAAGTTCATTCTTGAGAAAGCTTAAATCCTCTCACAAAACCCATTGTTTTACCTCTAAGAGTTACATGTGTGTGCAAACTTTACAGCATCTCAAGGAATATTATAAAATACCTGAGAAGTGTGTGGCAGGTTTTCTTTAAATACAACATAGATACAACATATTTGTCGACTATGATGGGAGTGGTGGCAGGTGGATTCTGGGAAAACATTGACCTGACTTGACTGCAGCTCCTGTCTGAAGGGATTGGTGGTGGCAGAACTGTTTTGCAAAGTAAATACACGAAAGAAGAAGGAAGAAAATTTCTAGTACAGTTGACATTGTCTAGACAATTTGCATCACAACTGTGAATTTTTTTTAAGCCAGTGATATTGATAATGGCAACAGGCAGAGAATCATCATCTGTGTATTGTGACTAAAAATGTACAGTCTAATGAGAAACCACCTCAGTCTAGATAGACCATAAGCATAAAGAACTGGTGTTGCTGATTTAAATCCAAAGCTAAGTGAAACTGTTCAGAGGTATAAATTTGATTCATTTTAACGCCAGTCCACAGAGTCTACAAATGAATTAACTGAATGAAAAGTTCAGCATTCCAAACATTCATGAAACTGAACAGAATACAACCTGTTAGTTCCACTCCATTTCACTTGTACTCCAATGAATTGGCAGAAAGGGCAGTCCAAATTTTCATGGATGGAATGAAAAGATAAATGAAGACACTCTTGAGACTACATTGCCCTGATTTCTGTCCAATTGCACAGTGACATGTAACACAACCACAGGACAGTCACTGCAAAAATAGTGGGTCAAGACCAAGGTTCTCAAAGGCAAACAAAGTAGAAACAGACATGATTAACACTGTAAACTGATGGAAACTGTTGATAATAAAGTTTAAAGTTTCTCACCATGAGACGGGTGCGTTAGAAGCCAGAGGTCCTGGGTTTGTATCCCGGCCTGGTCGAACCATAGATACTGCTTGCACTCCTATTTTGGTCGCGCACGCATTTTGGTTCCACGGCTATAGACTTAGGCCTCAGTTTTACCCCCACATTTGGGCCTCCAACTGTAACACATTTAATACTTTTTAGGTCTAGAAAAAAGCAAGAGTGCATGATTCCACCAAAAGACCACCTTCCAACCACCTTCCTAGTTAGGTGAAATGCAAAAATAGTTTTAAAATGTTACTAGAAGTGTTCTGTGGTAGCTGCTAAAATCACTGACTTGTTCAGCTCATCTGTCAATCAAGAACAGGTATCTGAGGCTACAGTGGGCACAGGCTTACCAAAATTGGACAGTTGAATACTGGAAAAACATCACCTGGTCTGGTGAATCTCAATTTCTGCTCCAACATGTGATAAGGTCAGAATTTGGCATAAACAACATGAATCCATAGACTCATCCTGTCTGATGTCAGCAGCTCAGGCTGGTGGATGTTGGTGTAATGGTGTGATGAATGTTTTCTTGGCACACATCAGGACTCTTAATACCAACTGAACAATAAATGCCACAGCTAATCTGAGTATAGTTGCTGTCAACCTGCATTCCTTTATGTACACAATTGACCTGTCTTATAATTGGGACTTCTGGTATGATAACTGCTTTCATGAACGTGACAATGACATAAGTGTTCTTCAGTGGCCTTCCCAGTCATTGGATCTGAATCCAGCAGAACACCTCTGGGATGTGGTAGAATGGGAGATTTACAGCATGAAGTTGAACCTGAAGAATCTCCAAGAATTGCATGATGCAATCACGCCACCATGGGCCAGAATCTCAAAGGAATGTTTCCAGCATCATGTGTAATCCATGCCACAAAGAACTGAGGCTGTTTTGAAAGTAAAGAGAGGCCTGAATCAGTATTAGTATAGTATAAATAAAGCTCAGAGAGTGTTTGTTGTTTTCTTGATGTTGCAAAATTTTTCTCATGATGTCAGAATGCTTTATTAGACATATATAATATACAGGACCCATGAGCACAACTGTTTCTATGTTAATCAGGGACCAGCTTTAGAGAAAATAACTGGTGCTGTGTTCTCATCACTCTTAACCACAAGGCCCTCCAGAGAGTGGTGAGAACAGAAAAATTCATCACAAGCAACAAATTTCAAGCCATAGAGGACATACAGTCATGGTGCCTGAAGAAAGCATACAAAATCACCTCAAATACCCAGCAAACTGTTTACTCTCTGAATTGCCATCCAGCAAACATTTTTGGAGCATCAAGGTGACAATTCAGTAGCTCCTCATATTAATTTTGTTAGCTTTTTAATGCAGCTACAATACAGTTTTCCTGCGGTACTTCCATCCATTAGTTCAACCATGTCAGAGGAAGAGCCATGGTTAAATGAGTGCCTAAATTTCAGAGACATCCCACCTCCAAATCAGTTGATCAATAAACATTTGAGGTGAATAAATTATTCAATTCAAAAGTCAGAAGAAAGATTTCAGAGGCAACAAAACTGCATTAGAAATACCACAAACAAAACAATTAAAGCAAAATGAGAGTGTGAATAAGTAGTAATTGTTTTGAAAATTAATCTTGCAAAATGTCTAAATCGATTCTTATTAATTGCCTTTGCAAAATATATATATATATATATATATATATATATCTATATATTTTTTTTTTTGCGT
>JAQMYM010000011.1:12688034-12707229 GCA_030014255.1 Parauchenoglanis ngamensis | reverse complement strand
CGTGCGCAGATATATATATATATATATATATATATATATATATCTGAACCTTGCTGAAATGTTCTGTTCTGCATGGAAATGTTGTACTGGATCTGTCTAAAAGAGAATAAATATTGTGTTACAATAAGTCTATTTTTAAAATATAAAAACAGCTTGCCCATATTTTTAAGGTCAGGGTATTACACCTTGATATTCTTCATGTTTATTATTTGCTCATTTACATAAAGGAGCGCAAAATAGATTTGTGTCAAAGCTGTTCTGTTAACACCTGCTTTGTATGTGCAGTTCAACTGTCAGATCTATGGTTTTAGGATTATGTATGCACTGTCAGCTACACTAAGGGTTTTAATGCTGCTATAAACATGTATACAGACAAAGGAAGCCTTCAGTCTTCCTGGATTTGAGGCATTTCTGTTTACAGACTGTGAACATTTTGAGAAAACAGACTCAACTCAGTCTACAGTTAATATAAGGGACACATTTAGAAGGGAGATGTGATTGGTTTTATATGCATGACTAAAGGCAATCTAGGGAAAATAAATTAGGACATTATTTGCCAAGGCAACTAGATTATTTCCAGGACACCAATTTAACCTCATTTCCTAAACCCATTGTAGCAAAACAATCATGAGATTGTACAGCGTATGCTCGCAGTGGTGCTTAATTGAAATTTCTCCTGACCCTGATCTTTGCTAGGATAATCTTGGGAAATTTTGTCTGATGGGCCTTGGATGGACTGGTAACCCAGCCATGTGTGTATATTGTGGATGAAAAATTTGATTGTAATTGTACAGTTAAAAGATTTGGCATTAGCAATAACATTAAGAACAACTGAATAAAATAAAGTAAAAGTAAATAATCTTCAAATAACTATAAATTAGTTTCTAAGAATACAACACAATCGACAACAGACTTAGATGAAGGTTACTTTGTTATCCTTAGCAAATAGTTATATCGCCTCAACACATTCCACTGCAACTTTTCAGTAGTTAACGCTAGATATCTAACTAACATTGGGTAACTTAACAGGATTTATGTGTTTATTTGAGCTAAATAAATTCAACACAATGTTTCATTAACATTTTGAATAAGGTTATTAATGTAACACTTGAATAATTTGTACCAACAATGTTATGAGGAACAAGACTAATCTTATTACTGACTTGAAAAGTGCTCATGTTTTCGAAACAGGAGAATGCACAAAGTGGCACAATCTTAAACAAGTCCCACTTGGAGAAGATGCACTTCATGAGGTGGCATTTCACAATAAGGGCTGGGCACCCATCTATTCTATAGCCCAAGGTGATGGCATCCACCATCCATTGGGCCACCCTCTGCTTAGACATGGGAGCACGTTATGTCTCTTCTCTATGGCAGATGAACAATTCGTGAGGATGAAGTGGCTACCCATCCTACAGCATAACAATGAGTGCCCTGCATCCCTGTAGAGAGAGCTCTCAACCTTGTGTTGTCCTGATGGCTGATATACTGTATCTGACCTTCACAATGTTTTCTCTGCAAATGAGCACATGGCAATGCTTGAGAACCAGAACAAACTTCAGAGCTAGATGGCCTGCTCTCAACTGCAACTGGTTGAAATGACCTCACACCAGGGGGGGCATACACCCCTTGTATGCCCCTTTTTGGCAGCACTCTGCCCCTTTTCATGTGAGGGAGGCAGTTGTGGTGATCACAAGTGTGCACGGGCCAAGTGAAACAAGGCAGTGGCTCGTGTTTAGCCCATTGGCCTTTATACATGTGGCTTAGAAGCTAAATGGCAAACTTTTGGTAGGTGGGGAAATTTGTGACATGTCAAGAGCAGGGGAGTTGTATATAGCTCTGGATTTGAGCACCACCATTATAATCAACCAGGATGTCTGTTCACATGCACTTGTGAATTTTAGATTACTCTACCTATAGTTCATTTTTGAAAAATGATGAAGAAAAATGGGTGGCATTCATTACACATCGGAAGAGATAGGTGTGTCCACTCCTGAGACTGATGGCGTGGCGTAGGGACTGGGGGAGAAAATGGGTTGGACTGCTGTAATTTATATTAGCCAGGGGATGTTAGGCATTACCAGTAGTTTTAAAAACAAGAGCAAGCTTAATGCCATCATAATGAGATCCAAAAACTGTTCTTACAGAAGAGCTTTGAAGTCTCTACAAAAAATACATTCTCATGCTAGTTCAAAGTTATTCCATTTTTCACAATCACAAAAAATAAAAAGCTTGTCTACAGTTCTTTTTTGTACCTGTTATATGTGTTATACACATTTTTTGTGCAGGTGGTGGTAAAGACACGAACCGAATACCAGACGGAGCAGAAGAACAAGGCCAAGATGAAGGTGCCTAAGGTGGAGGAGTATACCATAAGCTTCACTGATGGGGTGTCAGAGAGACTGAAGGTATGGCTTAAGCCTCTTAAAATCAGTTCATATGTACCAAACAAATATCTTTAATTAAATGTTGTTTATATTTAAATACACAGCAGCACTGCTCGTCAACCCGCAATTTGCGTATGGTTAAATTCATTCATTCTCTGTACAGTGCAACCTATGTTTTCTACACACATCTTATTTTAGTTAATTGATGTTTGAACCTCGACATTTACAGAAGGAGTCTCAGGTGTCAATACTTTGTAATGGTAAGTAAGTTTTCAGGAAAGTGGACTGTTCTTGTTTCTCTGTGTGTGTTATTTTGTCTAAGTCACTGAAAGATATAGATAAAAGAAAGGCTTGTGAAGGAGTGTTTTGTTTATAGCTGCTATAACATGATAGAACTAAATTGTCTTGACTAGACTAGACTGTCCATACAAAATTAAATGTAGCTATAAATCTTAAATGCCATTCATTCATTACTACATAAAAAATTGTCATTGTTAATAGCATCTGTTCATTTGTTCTAATAATGAACTAAAATGAGATGTGTGTAGAAAACATAGGTTGCATAGCACCTAGAATGAATGAAATTAAACATAAATTGAACTTGGGTGGCACAGTGGCCCAGTGGGTGTCATTGGCGTCTCAAAACTTTGCTTGGAGTATTGCTTGGTCTCCTGGTGTTTGCCTGGGCTGGTTGCAATAAATTGTGTGTCTGTCATGCCATATGATGTACAGGCATCCCATTTGGGGTGAATTATAGCCTCAGTTAGTGTTCCCTGGGCTGTTGCTCCACCATAACCTTGACCGAAATAAAGCGTTACTGAAAATGAATGAGTGAATGAATGAATTGATCTAGTAAAACCAATACTAACATTGATGTTTGCTACATATTCTATAAGTTCATGAGGACAGTGCGCTTAGGCTACATACATTCGATAAGCATTTTGTCCTTCACTCACTGCAAGGCTGGGTGCATAATTACAGAGGATGAGAAGTTCCTGCTTTGTTCACTGCAAAGTCGGAAAGATTGCTACATCATTGTCTCATGCTGTCTGTAGGTTTGCAAGTTTATGCAGTTTATTTTGTAGTTTATTTTGATACATGTCATTTAGCTACTGACACAATGTCTGTAGCAATATTTTTAGTTTCCCCAAAGTCAAAGCAAATTTTTAAATATTGTAAATGTTGTGTGCTGTGTAACTTGCTGCCAAAGTGCTGCAAACATCTGTTCCCATTGTATGTCTGTACAAAGTAAATCACATCACGATTTTAGTGTAGTTTTATCTGTTTTCACTCATTTAATTTTACTGGCTTGAACTTATGTATCATTAAATTTTATAGATTTATTGGGGAAACATATATTCTGTCTCCAAGCTTAGAAAAAAAGGGTTCTTCAGGGGTTCTTTGAAAGTTCATTGGATAATTATGGGTTTGTAGCTTCCAATAAGGGTTCTACTTGTCTATGAGGCACACCACATGCATACAGTGTTAGAGATGGGGATCATGAGTTCTTAAGTCTATAGGAAATTTGCTATGCTGTCATTTGTGCACTGGTTATGTTTGGTTCAATAGCTTATTTGTATGTGCACACCAGGCATAAACTGCATTCCCTCAGCCTGTGGCAGGAAAAGAAAATCAGCTTTGGTCCCACTTGAGATGTCCTTATCCAGACCTAATCTGGAGTACCCTGCCTACACTGCACTGCACTGCACTATGAATGGCATAGTGTTTTCACTGTCCTAACACCCTCAGTTCCACCCAAATCAGGTTGGCTCCTGTCTTGACTCAGGAATAGATCAGTTAAAGCACTAAAATACTATATTTAGGACACAGCTACTACAAGATTGGTATTGAAAAACACTGATATATTGTCCATAATGTCTTGTGTGCTAAGATTTATACAGCCTCTATTGATTTGCCATTGATGTTTATACACTCTGGACTGAGATTTTCAAGTCTGTTTTGGTTCTCTGTATGTACTAGGGAGATGCTGGCGGCATTGAGCTTCCAGGTTTAATTCATTCAAAACTTTACTGGGACATTTTGCTTCACTGGCAAAGGTCACTGTAGTAACTGGTAAAAAGGAAGACAAATGATATAGTACAAACACAGAGATCCCTGTCTGTCTTAAGAAAGGATGTGACTGAGACGTGGAACAAATCCCAATGACAGAATTTGTGAGACTTAACACTCTTATTATTACTGCAAATTCCAAAAAAAAAAAAAAACCAAGGTTTATATTTTGTTTCTGAAATCCCCAGCATATTCTCTCTGTAACTAGTACTAGTAGTTTGAAATGCAGTATATTCAGACTAATAGGTTTCCCCTCCTTTGTTTGTCATTTTCCATCAAATGAGTCAGCTGAGCTGCAGGTCTGGAATTGCTTTGACTCTTGTTGTGGGCTGATTTCTGTGTTGATATTTATACTACAAAACATCATTTAGAATACAAAAAGCTAAGTAATCACTCAGCTCTGTTGCTTGGAGGCTCCCAGTGGAACTTGGCCATATTCCCTGCTGTTGCTCCACCAGCAGTTGGAGGAAGAATGTTCCCCCTCATTAAATGTTCAAAACAAAGAAAAGCAGAGGTCTCTTGGTATCTGGTGTAGCCAAGCAGAACATATTAACACATCATGCTAAAATAAATAAGGAAATGAGACAACATAATTGAGAAAGGAGGATTTGGGCCTTCATATTGGCTTGGATACATGAGCTGACCTACTATTTGGTGTTTGGCAAATACAGTGAATGGGGATATAGACCATTTAATTAGATATAACAGTTCTCTCCTTGTACCCACAATTGACATTGATTAATTTTTACCTTCAAATAATTTGCATTGATATTGGCATACTACATTTGAACCTGCCTTGAGTCTTAAAATAATACATATATGTAATTAAGAGTTTCAAGGCATATGTTCTCTATTTCTCTCTCTTCCAAACATCTAAACATATACATTTTCCTATACAATGAAAAATTTATGTATAATCTATGTATGATTATTATGATTGTGCAGCCCTGTGTTAGCATTAGTCTCAGGCTCAGACACACATCTCTTGGTTTAACTGATAAAAGGTATGCATGGTAAGCATGAAAGAGGAAATTGAAGAAAAAAGAGAGAGATAGGACACTAAGCCAGCACTGCTCCCTGTCAGTTGATGTCTCTCTGACAGCTGACCACGTAGTTACTGAGATCCTCACGCACCACCTGGACCTGAAGGCTTTTATTTAGCCTCCTATTTATTGGGTGTGGAGAAAAAATGGGTGAGCCAGAGGGAATGATAAAAAGAGCAACACTGAAAAAAGAAGACAGGCTTTGGGAACAGAGCTTGACCCAATCAGATAGTAAAGAGTGACTCTCAGTCAGCATTATGACTTTGAGATTGTGAGTACATGCTTACAGTTTGTGTGTGAACTGTGTACCCTTCATTACAGACATGACTTTGATGTACTATCTTTTTTTGAAGCACCTTCCATTTCTCACTCGTAACTCAGTTACATTTTGCTGATTCATTAGTTTAAATAGTATTCCTTAAAATACATGCATGGTGTGGCATCATGGTGCATTGGTCACCTCACATCAAGAAGGTTCTGGGTTACGGCCTTTCTGTGTGGAGTTTGCATGTTCTCCCCGTGCCTGTGTGGGTTTCCTCCAAGTGCTCTGGTTTCCTCCCACAGTCCAAAGACATGCAGATTAGGTGAACTGGCTACTGTCTGTCTCTATTTTAGCCTTGTGATAGATTGGCAACCTGTCAACCTTGCCTGTTAAAGATTTTAACAATTTACTGGCATTAGTTTTCAATTTAAAAACCAGTGCATTTGAAGTGTCATGTAAGAGATGACTAATGCCAGTGCCAATTAGTCTTACCTTTTCACTTCCAGGGGTTTCTTTCAGCCACTAATGTGCTGAACATAGCAACATTTTTCCCTATATCTGATAACAGCAGCTTTGTGCCATACCAACTGATCTGTAGTGGTTAGTTTTGGTCAAGTGAATTGCTAACCTTATACTGGCTAATAAAATGGCTAGCAAAAACATGACCAAAAAGGACACTACCACTACTGTTTCTCTCTCATGTTAGTCCTTGCAAGTCTGAGTGCTTTGGGAGCAATTAGAACAGAACAGAACAGTTTTCCCTGCTTTCTCTCGCTCTCTCTCTCCTCTCCCTCCCTCAGTGTTGAGTGTACACTGTTAGCATGACTAATAGTGAGGATGCCCAGTGGGTTGTCTGTGTGGGAAAGCCTGCCCTGGAGAACTGGTCTTGTTATTCTACTTCTGGCTAAACCCCCACATAAGTTTTCAAACTGGCTAGCAGTTCAGTGCTGCAGCCAAAAATTTCTTGGAGGTGATATGCAATTTTGCTTTCACTTCACCAATCTTAATCTTGCCAGGGGTAGTGAGAATCACTTGGATAACATCCCGTATGTGTGCGCATACATGCTGAGGACATAAACAAGGTCACAAAGTGATGTATGATGAAGTATTTACAGTACTCACGTTGTGCCTGGTCACACCTCACAATCCCCACCACAAACTTATAGCACAGTCTCATCACCCCTCCCCTCATGCCAGGAAACACAGTGCCCCCAATACCTCCCCCACCCGCATGTCTGTTTCCAGCAGCCAGACGAAGAGACAGCTGGAGAGACTACACCAGAACAAAGCTGCAGGTCTGGATGGTATCAGCCCCAGGGTCCTGAAGGACTGCACGAACCAGCTATGCTGGATTCTACAGCACCACTTCAACCTTAGCCTGAGCAAGGAGAAGGTTTGTGTTCTGTGGAAGACATCCTGCATTGCATTGTTACGGTACCAAAGAAGTCCCACATCAAGAAAGTCCTGGAGAGACTGGTTTTGACCACCTCTCTGGTCCTACTGGAGTTTGCCTACCCCCCTGAGGTTGGAGTTGAAGATGCCATTACCTACCTGCTATAGCAAGCCCACTCTCACCTAGACAAAGCTGACAGCATTGTGAGAATCGTATTCTTTGAGTTCTCCAGTGCCTTTAACACACTCTAGCCTACACAGCTGTGAGAGAAGGTCCAAAAGATGCAGGTAGACACCTCCACAACTTCCTGGATTATAGACTACTTGACAGACAGACCATAGTGTGTGAGACTGAGGGGATGTGTTTGAGCAGGTTGTAAGCAGCAAGGGAGCAACACAGGGGACTGTACTCTCAGATTTTCCTCTTCATGCTGTATAACTCAGGGCCATGTCAGTTGCAGAAATTCTCAGATGACTCTACAGTTGTGGGGTGTGTTAGATGTTTTGTGGTGTAGTGTGGGAACAGCCACCTCCTCTTAAATGTGGCCAAGATGAAGGAGATAATTGTGGATTTTAAGGGGACCAGGACTAGGATGATCACCATTTCCATTCTGGGAGAAGAGGTGGAGGGGTGGAGGGCTACAGATACCTGGTTGTTCACCTTGGCAGCAAACTGGACTGAAAATGTAAAAGAGGACAGAACAGACTCTACTTTTTGAATAGTAAGAGAAAAGTAGTAACTTTTAATGTAAGAAGCAAGATATTTAAGAAGAAGTTGCATATTTTTTTACTAGTCTGTTGTTGCAAGAGCAATTTTTCTTTGCGGCCATCTGTTGGGGCAGCAGCATCAGAACTTGTGACACTAGAAGCTGAACAAGCTGATAAAGAAGGCTGGCTGTTCTGGAGCCCCTAGAGCTGGTTGTTAAGAGAAGAATGTTGCACTGCTCAACATAATGGACAACACTTCACACCCCCTGCAGGACTACTGGTCATACAGCTACTTCAACTGCACTGTAACAAGGACTGCTACAGAATGTCATTCCTGCCCACCAACAATAGCAATATACAATGACTACCCTCTGTGCAGAGAGAAGAAACTTATCCTCTGAGTGGCAAGGCATAGTGCACATTTCACATTTAATTTGCACAGTTAGAGCTATATCTCAAATTCTATTTTATTCTAATTTTTCTAGTAGTGTACTAGTTTGTATAGATATATATCTGTAAATACAGTGCTTTGTGTAAGTTATGTGTGTTTTATGTTGATTTATATGAAATGCTCCTGCAACCCTGCAATTTCCCTTTGGGTATCAATAAAAAAATCTATAGATCTATCAGGTAGTGTTGTTCCTTCACTCACTGCAATAACAGTACCGAAGACATCAGCACATGCAGCTGGAAGATTTAGATGCTGATTCACAAAACAACAGTTTCATATGCAACTAGTTTTCTGCTGCCCCAAGAAATGTTCTTTATAAAGGTCTGGTTCATAGCCATCAGATATAGTACAGTACTCTGGTCGTCCACAGGAATTTATATCATGATATTTCGAAGTATTGTTGCTTCTTTTGTGTACTATTCAGGTGTATTTGCATAAGTAGACAGCATTTTGTGTAGCATTTAAATAAAATGGACGAACTGCATGTTCGGATATCTGTGCAGCGGTACATTCAGGACTGCTCCATGCTGTGTTTCTGTGAACGCTGTGGACTGCGGCAAATCCAGAGGGGGGAACGGCCATCCTCATCAAATAATCCCAGTGTACCAACAGTAAGGTTATATCTCAGTCCTCCAGGATTTGTAATATTTAACCTTAAAGTGCAGACTGTTTTATTTACTGAGAGGACTGCAATGCATTATTGTGAGTGCTGTGTGCATCCCTCCTTTCTTCCAACTGCACAATGTGATCAGTGAGCATGAAAACATGTACTCTGATGCTACTTTCATTATCATGGGGGATTTTAATCAGTGTATTCTCCGGAAAAACATCCCAAATCCTCACCAGTTTGTGAAACAAATCCCCACCAGAAGAAACAACACTTTGGACCCTTGTTAAAGCAGTATCAGAAATGCATACACCGCTGTACCCAAATCCCACTTTGGTAAATCTGACCACTTGGCAATCCTGATAAGGCCGTCTTTCACCAAACAGCTAAAGGCTAACCCAGTCACAATTAGAACAGTCAATACATGGTTTGACAATGCTTTGGCAAACCTGAAGGGCTGCCTAGAGACCACAGATATGAATATTTTTAAGGAGGCTACAGCCAAAATTCACATTACAACTACACATGAGACATCATGAGACACATAAGAATCATGTTAGTGATTACATCAACTGGTGCACTTCCATCTGTGTCTCATCCAGAACTGCCCTGGTTTAATGGGGACACATGCAGGAAGATCAGGAAAAGAATGGAAGCTTTCCAGTCAGGGGATAGTGGAGAGTACAATCGGGCCCCATATGAGCTATGAAAATCCATCAGAGCCTCAAAAAGGGAGAGTCTTGGTGAGAGATCACCAAGAGTCCTGAAGGCCTGGGCTGAACAACTGGCACACCGACATCTTCAACTTGTCTCTTACACGAGCAGTAGTCCCACGCTCATTCAAGTTGTCCATCATCATACTGGTCCCTACGAAACCAGATACATCCAGTTTTAATGACGTTTGGCCAGTGGCACTTACATCATTTGCTATGAAATGCCTAGAGAAACTGGTGCTTATACACATTCACTCCGTCATCCCAGACATGGTTGACCCCCTACAGTTCGCCTACTACCCCAACAGGTTAGTGGATGATGCGGTGGCCATGGCTCAGCATTTTATATTTAAACATTAAACATCTGGACTGCAGTAAGATGGAACTTGGGGTTCCAACTCCCACCTGGATTAACTGGATTTTAGACTTTCTCATTGATAGACCACAGGTGGTAAGGAAGGGAGAAAGGATTTGTGCAGAGCTCACAATCAGCACAGGAACACCACAGGGCTGTTGCCTCATCCCAAAACTCTATATCCTGTACACTCTTGACCGTGTCTATACACAGGGCTGACAGTTATAAGTTTCTAGGCCTTCAAGTGACATCGAACCTGAGCTGGGCCAAAAACACTGCTGCTACAGTGAAAAAAAGCTCAGCAGCAGCTTGATTTCATCAGGCTGCTAAGGAAGGCCGGATACAGCCGCCGCCCCCTGACCCAGGGCTACAGAGGACTTGTAGAGAGTATCCTCACAAATGGCATCACTGTCTGGTTTGGGAACACTACTCAGGTATGGAGGAAGGCTCTCCAAAAAGTCAAAAAGACAACAGAGAGGATCATTAAAGTTGACCTCCCATCCATAGATACTCTTTATGCACAACACTTCAGAAGAAAAGCACTAAGCATCCTCAGGGACATTCATCACCCAGCTCATTTTCTGCTCGGGTACAAACACTCAACATACAACCTGAGATACTGTAGACCGGAAAGCATCATTACAGACAAAGCACATTTTTATAACAGCTTCTTTCCAGCCATAGTCAGACTGATGGCAAGAGACACAACAGAAGAAAATATGTTCACTTAACTTCAAATATGAAATATTCTTAAATGAAAGCAGCTTTGTATTTGTTTTAACAGAATCTTACAACACTTGATAGTGGGTATTATATTGCACTTTATAAAGTTTCTTTCTTTTGATTCTTATTGCTTTTGATTCCTGTTTTCTTTTTAATACTAACTCTAAAATCATTTGCACAAAATTTGCAATGCACTCGTACTCTCTGTGTGTGTAAAAATTGCAAATAAAATCTCTTGAATTTTTACAGCTAGCATCCATGGAACTGGAAGCTTGACCATTTGTTCACTGGATGAATTTTAAAAGTTTACAAAAACATGGCAGGTGGAAAACACTCTCAGGAATATTGTTTATAAATTTCAAAGTAACTGCCATTCTAATAGTTATCTTTTATATTTAGCTAGCTTTATTAGCAGCCATATTTAACCAGTCGTATATTAGACCCTTTCATTAAAGATTTACTCCAGGACACGTTGAGAGGTCTCAGTTGAATTTGCTTACTAAAGATCTGAAAACTCCAGTACACCTGAAACATGTTTTAAATATACTTTTATGGGGTTAAACCACCTAGTTATTATTTACCATTTCCAGGTAGTTTAACCTCTTAACTCCCAGCTAATATCCATTCATCCATGATCTATACTGCTTATTCATCAGGGATGCAGGGAAGCGATTTTGGGCGAGTGGTGGGTACCTCCTGGGCAGGTCGCCAGTCTATCACAGGGCTAACACAGCAACAAACAACCATTCACGCTCACATTTACATCTATGGGCAAAATAGAGTAGCCGGTTAACCAAATCTGCATATCATTGGCCTGTGGGAGGAAACCTGGGCGCCTGGAGGAAACCCACGCAGGCACAGGTAGAACATACAAAATTCACACAGAAAGGCCCCTGTTGGGCAGCAGGTTCAAACCCAGAACCTACTTGCAGTGAGGTGACCGCACTAACCACTGCATCATCGTGATGCCCCCAGGTAATATTTCAGTTATTAATTTTGAAGCATATTAAGTACTTGCTATGAATTATTCTGTAACTTCTGGGAAACTAATACAAATATGAGTGTGTAGTTTCAAGAGTGAGGAATTAAATCTGGACCCGCTCTTGGGGGATTAAGGGGGTAAACCAGTTCTGTATCTTTTATAAATCAGTGAATAGCACTTAGTAGACTAATATATAGAATTACACAGTATGCTTAGTAGCAGTGTGGATTCTTATTCTTTGCATTTGCTCAGGTACAAAAGTCATTGCAAGCAGTGTTTCATGTTATTCTTGGAGCTTAATTACTTATTAATATGGTTACTGTGAATATTGTGACTGAGACCCTCAGTGGGCATATTGCATTTTTGCTGGGTTTTCCTTTAAATGGGCTCCAGATCCCATCCAAGTCTGTGGCCTGTTATATATTGTTTATTAGGACTGTGTAAAATTAGATTCCATTAACAGCAACTTACATCCTCAAATGAATGGGCAGAACTAAATTCAAGATTTGTGCATATATATATATATATGCTCTATATTTATTAACTGTCTTTTTTAGCACCACTTTATATTTTTAGAACCTTTATAAAAGTTAGATTGGATCTTGATTGTTACAATAAAGTAAATAACCTCTAACATTTTTCAATTCACATAAATCTTTAATAATAAACATTTCTCAATTCACTTATACCTGCAATTTGGTTAGAGTTTCAAATTTTAAAGTACCTTTAAATTAGGCAATTTGAACAAAAATGCTTGTATTGTAAATGTTTTGTGTATCGTTTATTGTGTTATTTGTTTATTCTTTTCTAAAGTTTAATAAATATGACCCCAGATATTTTCAGATGATTTTATGTTTACAAAACATTGTGGTTACATTCCACCTGAGATTTCTCTGTACCTCACAGATGTGCATTGTCTTGTAAGAAAGTAGTGTAAGCAGCATTATTCTTCAAACAGTATGACACTTGAAGCTACAGTGACGGCAATGGTCAAACCTTATATCAAAACAACTTTTAAATAGAAAATCTGAATCTCAGTTTAGTCAGACCCCTTGGTCTTTAATGTTACAGGAAGTTATAATGAGGAAGATTAGTAAAAGTAGCAACATGCTACAGCATTGTTGTACAAAAGATAATGCACAGAAAAGAGAAGCATTTAGAACTTCAAGACCACTTGCAGCATAAAATTTACATTATGCAGATTCTAAATATGAAATTCTATAAAGATACATTTCTGGCAATTTCTTATTTACAGCATAAATTAACACATAATTACATTTACCATATTATCATTATTAGCCTATTTGCCTATTAGCCTATTCGAGAAGGAACTGATTTGATCCATTTCACCAAATATTTTAATCTGTTTTGCTGTGCTGCATAGTGAATGAGTGTAATGTATTAATAACCTTGAGTACACAATGAAAGTGAGCTGCAGAGTAAATCTGTCCCAGGGATTATGGTTCTCTATATATGGATTATACTGAGCAGCTACATGAAAAACCTAAACAAATGAGCAACAACAAAAACAAGCTTGGAGCTGAACACTATGACAATGTAATGATGATCAAAGATGCAAAGGAAAAATTAATGTGGTAAAAATATCCTGAAAGCAAATATTCTGATAGTCATACATTGTTTGAGCTGAAATGACCTCATTTATCTGCTGACATGGACCTTGATTCAGACAGGTGGATTTGGCTCTGCATAATGTTGTCTTCATTGTCTGGTGTGAATAGGGCTACAAAGTAAGCCTAGCATGGATCATTTGTAGAGAGCAAATGAATGGCACATGAGAAGCTTTGTGTGAGAATCCAGTAACAGTAATACTTAGAGACTGTAACATGTATTTTATAGCTGCTTTTGGATGCTATTAAAGGATTTACTTATATATACTATATGAAGCATATGGCAATTGGCAATTTAGATCATCTGACATGGTCATCAAGGTCATCTGACATGGGTGGTTTGTAGCTCATAGACCCTGAAAAGTGCCTTTTATCAAAACTTGATGGTATTTTTGATCAAAGAGCCTTGAGCTACAGTAGTCCTTGAAAGTTTGTGAACCCTTTAGAATGTTCTATATTTCTGTATAAATATGACCTAAAACATCATCATATGTATAATCGAGTCCTAAAAGTAGAGAACCCAGTTAAACAAATGAGGCAAAATATTCTACTTGGTCATTTATTTATTGAGGCAAATTATCCAATATTACACATGTGTGAGAGGCAAAAGTTCTGCTGTACATTCTGCTGTGTTTCTTTACCCGAGGTGAGATGTAGTCACCTGGTTCTTTTTAGACATTCTGGTCAATGACAATATAGTATATTCAGTGTAAGTTCACAAGTATAAAAGGTTTTCAACTCCTTTAAGTTCTGGGAAATACAGTACAGTGCAAAAGCCTCACATGCAAAGAAATGCTGTAAGATGACTTCAAAAATAATGAAATCTTGAAATTTTTCTAGTTAAAAGCAAAATACTACAACATGTAGTGAACAGTAATAAACTAAACAAAGTAAGTATTTGGTGTGACGATACTTTGGTTTTGTCCTAAATATTTGTGACCACTACAACTTGTGCAGTTTTTTAAGAAAATTGGCTGGTAAGATTTACTGAACATTTTGGAGAATCGGCTACAGTTGTTTTGGAGACTTGTCTGTCACATTTGCTTCTTTTTTCAGCATGCAAAACCCAGGAGTCTTCATGATATTTTCTGTCTGAAAAGTGGTCTCTTACATATGTTTCTTTCTTCAATGACATGCAAACATTTTTCCAATAACAAAATTTGTATTAAAAAGTGTTATAGGGTGCCTAAAACATTTGTACAATACATCTCCTGCATTAAAGCACAGGAGACACTACCACCAAAAATCTTGCACCATTATGAAGACCATTGCCTCATGTTCAGTCAGGTGAAAAGTGTGTTCATTTCAAACTTCCTTTGAATTCCACTGCTGCTGTATTTTGTGTTGCCAGTTGAATCCATTAACTTTTATACTATATATGAAGGTGGTGTTTTTCCCCCAATTTCTTCTTAAATGGCTAAAATTGCCTTTATTTGTGGATTCATCTGATTCTCTGTGTTCACTTTGGGATGTGTCCTGGATAGTGGCTAGACACAGTAAAAGAACCTCTGATATTGTTTTTATGTATACCTGATTTATGTATGCCTGATTTATTTACTGTTTCTGTCATTGTTGAGTCTCTCTCAGTATTAATCAGGTGCTGCTTCCGTAGAAACACTTAGATGGTGTTCTGATTTTCCATAGTCTTCAAAGCCACCACTATAACACAATGCTGTAACATAAGACAATTTGACAAACCTGTTTTTGATGCTTTTGCTGGAGCATGGAGTGGAAAATGTCTACAGCTGTAACAAGCAGAATCTGTTCCAGGATTCATTGAATGCCCTCATAATGTGCCCATGCTGCATCTTGAAGTATGACCTTACATTGGGATAACCTTAAATTTGCATCAGCTCTAAACCAGTAAATATCTGAATAGATGCATAAATGACATGTTTATCATGCCTTTAAATGATACTTTTATACATATACTGAAAACACAAGGAGGGAGAAAAAGGGACAGATAAAGAGAAATGATAAATGATGCCTGCTAACACCACAGAAAAACAATGTTGTCAGAAATACATACCACTTGGTTCAGAGGAACCAGGGTCACAAGGTTTATAATGATGTTTGTAATGAAGAGCCTTTAGGGCCACTTTCTCCTCCACATCCTTTAACAGTAATTGCAATCCTTAACAATTCTACAATTCTACAAATTGAACCTGTTAAAATTGCAGCTTTTAGTTATGTAAAAATGAAACCAGGAAAAATCATGTCAGGTCACTTTGTTGTAAAGAATAGGTCAAGTGACTGCAAAAAGTACATTTTAGGAATGTGAATGTCAGTCTGGCATAATGGGTATAATGATGTATTCTGGTATTACAGAAAACCCGAGACACTGGCAAAATACACCAAGACAACTGAAAATTGTATAGCACATGACAAACTAATAAATAAAAAAAAATTGATGATGTAAGACATTGATGACTGTTATGCTAAAGTTATGTCCTTTTTCATTCACAGGTCACCATTCTAATTGTCCTGGCTTTGGCTTTTCTTGCCTGCATAGTGTTCTTGGTGGTGTACAAGGCATTCACTTATGACCACACCTGCCCAGATGGCTTTGTGTACAAGGTGAGTGAATGTTTACTAGACTTATCTGTTTCAGTAAATGCTTCCTTAAATCAGGCTCTTGAAATACAGAAACCCACATTTTAAAGCCCAAATGGTGTAATTAAACATTTTAACACATTAGAACAAATTAACCTTTTCACATGTCCTTTGATGCATGTATTGTGGAAACAGCGTCATTAGATGCATGCTCAGTTTGGCTTATTAGGCTAGAGAAGAGAGAGCTTTGTTGTCATTCCAGCCATATAAGCAAGTATAAGTAAACAGTAGAAAAAATAGCATCCCCCAAAGCCTTGGTGCACTATATTATGAAGGAATGTGAGAACAGTGCAGAGCAAGATAATCATTAGACAACATGCAGCGCAACTTCCAGTTCCTACCAAATTGGTCATACCATGGTCATACAATGGTTTATTGCCATATGTTATCGACAACGGCATATATTTTACGATGCCTGCAAAATTTACCACCTGCAAAGAAATCAACATAAAGCATGAATACAATTTAAGAAGTGTCCACAAATATGAGCAGGGAAGCACTTCACTAGTTTATATATATAACATTTACTGTAAACTAAATATGTTTGATTTTAGCCTGTTGTTCAGACAAAACAAGACTTAGATATTTCTTTGGCATTTACGAACTTGTGTGGGACATTTTTACTTTTGTCTTTTTTTTTATTTAAAGCTCTGGAAAAAATTAAGTGACCACTTGAATTTTTTCATAAATCAGCATCTCTATGTATGGCAGCCATTTCATTCCAGTGTCTGTGGTGGAATTTGAACACAAGCACATCTCATTTTAACTTAATGAGCTACTGATTAGGTGATCACCTGAACCAAATCTTATTTAACGAGGAAAAGTATAAAAACCACCGCTGTGGTCATCACTATCACCTCTTGCAATAAGGCCAGGTTTGATGGCAAACACATTGCCTGGTTGTGCCTTAAATTTAATTGGAATACAAAAATATCTATTCATCATGTTAAAAGAGTTAAAAAAGTTTTGAGTGTGAAAAAGAATGGTTCAATTCTGGCTTCACTGGCAGAGGGATAGAGTGAGCATCAGGTTGCTTACGTCCTCAAAATTTCAAAGATTCATAAATTATTCAAGGCAGTTAATAAGAACAAGGTCAAGCAGCAGACATTGGGGACAACAAAGTTTGCAGAGGGTGAAAACGACTCTGCACTGACCAGGATGATTGTCAACTCTTTTGAATGTCACTCAACTGTAGGATGACATCAAGTGACTTTTATAGAAAGAACGGCAAATGGCAGCAGGGTGCATAGCAAGTATGGTTAACAGTCTCCCCTGTCGTGGTTGAAGTCATGCAAAGCTAGAAAAAAGACCTTAATCAATGAGAAGCAAAGAAGAGACAGGCAGAGGTTTGCTAAAGACCATAAGAACTGGACTGTAGAGGACTGGAGTAAGGTCATCTCTGATGAGTCCTATTTTCAGCTTTTCCCATCTCCTGGTCTTCTAATGGTTAGATGGAGCCCTGGAGAGGCCTACAGGCCACAGTGTCTCACACTTACTGTGAAATTTGGTTAAGGATTGGTGATGATCTGGGGGTGCTTCTGCAAGTCTGGAATGGGGCAGATTTTAGCTTGTGATGGAGGCATGAATCAAGCCATGTACAAGTCTATCCTGGAAGAAAACTTGCGTCGTTCTGCTCTGACAATGTTCCCTAACTCAATCAAGGTGCGAATGGTGGAGCACAAGATCGAGACTCTGCTATGGCCAGCCAAATCTCCAGACTTAAAAAAAACTCAAGAGGAAGATGGATGGTCACAAGCCATCAAACAAAGCTGAGCTGATTTGATTTTTGTGCCAGGAGCAGCATAAGGTCACCCCAGAGCAACGTTAATGGTGGAGAGCATGTCAAGACACATGAAAGCTGTGATTCCTAAGTTAAAAACCTCAGTATTGTGTTATTATTGAATATGATCTTGATTTCTATGCATTATTCAAGGTCTGAGTACACTGAATCTTTTAGTTTTTTTAACCAGTTGTCAGTTTCTGCAATTAAATGCTCTATGTAACAAAACATTTTATGTGAAATTTGGGGGAATTGTTGTCAGTAGTTTATGTAATGAAACAAAAATGATCATGTTCCTCAAACAGTAAAACCAAAATAGTAAACCAGAGAAACCGATAATTTTGCGGTGGTCTTTAAATTTTTTCCAGATCTGTATATGGGTTGAATCAGCGTTGAATCTTCCTCTGCACAAACCACGAAGTCACACCACTGCATCCCTGTAATGAATGTAATTTAACTCCAGTTTGTCATTTTGCATTTAAAGGTCTGGATAGTCAATATATTCTTCATGCTAGAACATTTAATTTCAACAAGGCCAAATTTAGGATTCTCTGATGGGTCGAAGACAGCCCCTTCTGGATATGAGCATTGTGAGGGGGTAAGTGTAGGTCTCCTTAGTCGATGCATATCTGCAGAAGAACTTTGCCCCCTAGTGGCACCCCCTATTTTGTGGGCCGTGTCCCAGGTGACCTCAAGAGACTGTTGATGTTCAGTACAACCAAACATGCATGCAGATGGTTGTAGTCTGTCTACATTTGCCAACCAGTGAAAGATCTGGGTGTGGTAGTGCATCATGGTGGGCAGCAGTGTGGCTTCTAGCCTTGATGAGATGATGAGTGTATGTAACATGTTGTAGTATTTGAATTACAATTACATTATTCTCAGACTTGCCAGTTTTTGGTTTTTGGTCTGGCCACTGCTGCTCACCCTCTGTACAGCTGAGCACTGGGGGAACAACTGGGATTTTGAGGTGGCCATAATGCGCTGACTAGAACAGGAGAAACACAGTGTTTGCACAACATTGATCCAGCCACACATGTGCAGCAAAGTGCACCAGCACAACAGGGATCAATTCCTACATCCCCACCTGTAAGAAAAGAAAGTAAAACAAAATACTTCTTTTCTATTCAGTTTGCTTTGTATCAATTCTATCAGGGTAAAAAAATTTATTTGTGCTATTTTTGGTTTGTAACACTGTTATAAATAAGTAAATAAGAAGGCAAATCGTCATCTCTAGATCTGTTTTTGTTATAGTGGTGAGATTACACTTAACACCTGTGTCTTGGTCTTTATCGGATACTGAGAAAAATAGTCGTCAAGTCATTAAAAATGCACATACTGTCCATCACCTATCTTTCAATCTTGCCAAATTCTGTGATGAGAAACTATAGACATTAAGCTAGTCTACAGTGGGGCAAAAAAGTATTTAGTCAGCCACCAATTGTGCAAGTTCTCCCACTTAAAAAGATGAGAGAGGCCTG
>JAQMYM010000011.1:12663364-12680762 GCA_030014255.1 Parauchenoglanis ngamensis | reverse complement strand
TGTTGGCCCTGTGGTGGACTGGCGACCTGTCCAGGGTGTACCCCGCCTCTCGCCCGACGATGCTGGGATTGGCTCCAGCTTCCCCGCGACCCAGATGGATAAAGCGGTATAGATAATGGATCGATGGATAATTACCTGTTTTTGCCATTCAAGCCTGTAGGTGCCAGGTGAAGTCTGTGGATTTAATCTCACATTGCTTGTAACAAGAAAAAGCCTTAGACCAGGTTATACATTTTGCATAGGAGTTTACTTACTTGTGGTAATGAACCAACAGATAAGTCATACATGAACCCAGAAAACCAACATGGAAACACACACATGATAACTAGCAATAACAGAGTGAAAATGGAAACTTTGGAACTGGGAATAATTCAAACAAAGACTAGAAACAAACATGGAAGTCATCGAGTAGAAATTCATGAGTGAGGGCTTGAATGTGATTTATATAATGCCATTACACGGGCTAGGAAATGAGCTGCAGATATTAGTGTTCCAGAGATATTAGTGTTCTGGCTTGTTCCACGACAACAAGTTTGTTGTTGTGAGACACAACCGCATGTCAATGGTTGACCTCCTCTGTGTAATGCGGGATGGAAGGGAGGAATCTATATTATCGCAATAATGATTCATTTTAAAAGACATAGGCATCATGAGCCTAGAAGTGGGAGGGGGTGTATGACAAGTCAAATTGTAGCAGGCCATTTAAAGTAATTCTATTAATATGTCTGCCAATCTCATCCCAAATAATCAATCACAAATACTCTGTTTTTTTAACCTAACGAATACAACATACCGGCCACCATAAAGGGGTGTTTTGACATACTCCAGAATGCAGTGTTATGTGATTTGAATAAGAGGGATTGTGGTGCAGTGATCCTGTCAAGAGAAGAAACACTGACATCTTGTGGGTAAAAGCTACACAGAGCAAGAGCTGCTGAACGGGGAGGATGACACTGTCAGTAAAAAAAAAAAGTCTAATGTGGTATAGCACAAATTAAAAATACATTAAGACTAGCACAACAAATCATTTAGGTTGTTTACATTACATAGATTTAAAAAAGGTTTCAATTTAAGCCCAGAACAGGTACCTCAAGGCAAACTTGAGAACACTGGACAAGATGAGTACCCCCCTGAGCCGACCTCTGAAGCCGTACCCAAACTGGAGGCCATGCTCTCAGTGTTTCCTGCTCCCTGTGCCCAGTGTTTCTTCACTAATTTGATTGTTTTTGGTGCATTAAAAATTTTCACATTTGCATCTCTCTCAAGTGTCTGCCATGACATAAATTGAGCTCTGTGTAAGAAGTACAGTATCCTCATAGCAATGGTTTGTTTTTCATTGTTAAAAAAAGGATGATCTTAATGTTCATTTACATCTTCAAGGAGTCTTCAAATGCTTACAACAAAATACAGGACTGAGAAATTTGACAATCCATTGTGGTCAATTTCAATCACGTTTTATTCCTCTGAATGTCTAAGTGCTTAGATATAAAAGATTAGATAGTCAAATAATGTATCATAATGTATTATGTAATATTATGTAATAATGTATTATGTAACTAATTTAAATCACATTCTGGGTGCATTAGAAGTAGTGAGACCCCAACTCCAGCATTAGAGCCTCAAAACAGGGTAAATCAGTGATGACTCTGCAGTAAAGACATAGCTAACACAAAGACTCACAACACTCCTCTGTGATTCATGTCACAGTTTGCTCTCTTTAGTGAGACACCAGCTGAGAAGTCAGAATCAGAATGTTTTTATTGGCTAAGTACGGGTTGTATAAGGAATTCCATTTGGCGCAGTGTCATACATAATATAGGACAGCACATACAATACAATAACATAATACAATTCAATACATCTGTACAGGAATACAGTGCAAAGAGTCTAAGCATTACTGAGGATACTGCTGATACAGCAAAAATGTGATATACCCTCAGTGACAAAAAAGTTAAGCACCGAGAGGGAGTGGTGGAAATTAAATGAACCTGCATGTGTTGAAAGGTCATGTGACTGTATCGCAATGATTACAATATCAGATCAAATGGACGACAGAGTTGGCTGTATGGGCACACTGCTAGTCCCATGTCAGTAGGGTGTGGCACCCCCAGGCCTGAATACGTGCGGCGTTACGGTGCGGAAGGGAGTCGTACAGCCATTGTATCCCCTCCTGTGGCAGGTTGGCCAACAACTGTTGTAATTGGACCTCAAGATCCTGCAGATTGGCGCTGGGTCTGAATTGACTTCCGAGCTGATCCCACACATATTCGATTGGGGAAAGACGTGGGCGCAGAATGTTACTGATGTAGTGCTGTGCCATCAGGGTCCCCTGAGTCACTTCTGGAGATGACCTGAAGTCATACCCTATGGATCCCCACACCACGATGCCATGAGTAATGCCAATGTGTCTCTCCACAACATTGGCAGCATTGGTCCTCTCCCCTTGGCACTGCCATACGCGCACATGATGGTCATCCATGGTAATGCAGAACTGAGATTCATGCCTGAACATGGTACAATGTCACTCATCATCAGTCCATGGCTCCCGGTTATGGCATCACTCCAAACGCAGCCATCTGTGCACCGGTATTAACTGCAGTATACGCATGGGACAGTGAACCTGCAGTCTGGCTGATGCCAGCCGTCGAGACACTGTCCTGGATGACATGGTGGTTGTAGAGGGTCCAATATATGTGTCTGGATGGCAGGCACAAATGTCATGGGGTTCTGTAATGCTTGGCGCACAATACGATGATCCTCCCTTGGTGTGGCCTGTCTTGGGCTACCGGAACCTTCACGATGTGTGTGGATGCCCTCACGTGCTGGGCAATTGCACAATATGATCACCCGGCCTCATGCAAACCCACTCTGCCATCTCTATAAAACTTAATCAAGTGCTGGTAAAGCTGTCTAATGCATCTATGAGGCATCCTCTGTGTCTGGTGACTAGATGTGCCAGCTCTTTGCAAATCGATTCATTTACATACGCATCATTGGTCTGCACATGTACCTCCAAATTACATCCAAATCGAACCATTCCTTCTGAATGCTTAACTTTTTTGTCATTGAGTATAATTAGTTATACTATAGTCAACTATACGCGAGTGTGATTGTGAGTACTGCAGATGTTAGTGCAATTAAAATATGTATTGTATCAGTGAAGTAAAGTGATTTGTTCCACAATATAGAGAGGAGGGATGTGAGAATGGTCTTTGTTTTGGGGGGATTTTGGTCTATGGGATAAAACTTTGCTGGTGATGACTGGTGCAGGATTTTAGGGCACTTATTCTGGGTTTCCTATGTGGAGGGAAATGCTGAAGAAGAAAGTGACTGGGATGTGTGGGGTCAGCCATGATTACTCTGTTTACCCTGGATGAATGAAGGTCACTGAGGGCGGAGAGCTGACAGCCAACCATTTTTTTCTGCACTCCTTATGATGCACTGAAGGTTGTGTTTGGAGTGTGAAGTTGCATGTCATGGGCACCCAAGGCTCATTAATGCACATGGGGAGTGAAGGCTAGCCCATAGAACTACTGTATCACAAATTGCTGAAAACGTTAATGCTGGCTATGATAGAAAGGTGTCAGAACACACAGTGCATCGCAGCTTGCTGCAATTGGGGCTGCATAGATGCTAACCGGTCAGAGTGCCCATGCTGACCCCTGTCCACTGTCAAAAGCACCTACAGTGGGCACAATGAACATCAAAACTTGACCATGGAGAAATGAAAGGTGATGTGAAAGAAAGGTGAAATGAATTGAAATAGCTGATGAATCGCATTTTCTTTTACATCATGTGGTAGGTGGAGTGTGCATTGTTTACCTGGGGAAGAGATGGCACCAAGATGCAGTACGGGAAGAAGACAAGCCAGCAGGGGCAGTGTGATGCTCTGGGAAATGTACTGCTGGGAACCTTGGGTCCTGGCATTCATGTGGATGTTACTTTGACCTGTACTGCCTCCCTAAACATTGTTGCAGACCAAGTACACCCCTTCATGGTGTCTGTATTCCCTAATGGAAGTGGCCTCCTTCAGCAGGAAAATACGCCCAACCACGCTGCAAAAATTGTTCAGGAATGGTTTGAGGAACATAACAAAGAGTTAAAGGTGTTGACTTGGCCTCCAAATTCCCTGGATCTCAATCTGCTGCTAACATCTTGGTGCCAGACACCACAGCACACCTTCAGAGATTTTGTGGAGTCCATGCCTTGAAGGATTAGAGCTGTTTTGATGGCATGAGGGGGACCTGCACAATAATACCCAGGTGGCTTTAATGTTATGGCTGATCAGTGTACATTAAGCTGCCTTAGTTTATCCAAGAGTAAGTCAGGTATGAATCCATAAACAGAATGTGGGTATACGAATGAGAGCTGTCCAGATACTGCAGGATGTGGTGCAAAGTCAAAATTTAGTCCAATGGATGCATGCCTGTTAGCTCTATATGCAAACTAGGGCTCTTGATCAGAGCAAGGGCTGGGAATCTGGTTATCTTGAATGACATCTGTCATGGTTTTGAGGTGGTGCAAAATTCTTTCAAAGCCCTTCATGGTTACGGATGTTAAAGCAATAAAGCAACTGGCCTGTAATCATGTAAACAGGAGATTGTCTGTTTCTTGGGAACTGGAGTGATAGCTCAAATTTTGAAACAGACAGGCACAATACAATTGGCTAAAGACTGATTAAAAAGTAAGAATTGGAGCCATTCTGAGCAATTACTGAGTGATGCTGGTGAAACACGGTCAGGGACTGCCACCTGGTCTTCTGTTTCCTCAGTGTGCTACTGACCTGGTGTTTAATGATGATGATGATAGGGGTTTTGATGAGCCTGTGCCCACTGTAGCCTCAGCTTTCTGTTCCTGATTGACTGGAGTGAAACCTGATGTGGTCTTATGCTGCTATAATCCATCCGTCTCAGGGTCCAGGGTTCTTGTAAGGTCAAACCAGTCTGGCCATTCTCCTTTGACCGTTCTCTTCAACAAGTTGCTTCTGCCCACAGAACTGTTTTTTGCTTTTTGCTACATTCTGCATAAACTCTAGAGACTGTCATGCATGAAAATCCCAAAACATCAGCAGTTTCTGAAATACTGAAACCAGACTATCTGGTACTAACAACCATGGCACAGTCAAAGTCATAGAGATCACATTTATAATTTAAAAATGTAAACAGTCTTCACACAAATCAGTTGGCTTCTACACCTATTTGTGTTATCTGCTAGAATTTTAAGTTTGGAAGCTGTATGTTATCTGGCTTCTGTAACCCTAACCCAAGGAGCCAACCGCAAAATCTGACTGTTATCCTGTATGTTTGAGATTGTTTAATCTTTTCTTCTATTCCCATTGTAACTGCACCAGCAAAAACAATGTCCCCTTGTGACATCAGCACAGCAGACAACTGCTAACTTCTCAAGAGTATAACAAAAATACAGCACCAACCAACACAAATGAATATTAAAATTAATGTGTGAGAGCTGTGTGTGTGCCTAGTGAGATAAAATCTCTGAAAAGCAAAGGAAAAGTAAACAGACAAATTGAGTTGCTCCAAGCAACTCCCTTCTCCTGATTTCCATGTAAACCTGTAAGAGTGCCATATAATATTAATATTTTAATATAAACATTTAATGTATTTCAGCATTAACTTTACCTTTAACTCACCTATATCACAATCTGAAAGAGGAATAGGAAGCTGCGTTTTGCATATGGTGCACAAAAAGAGGAAGAAACAACATTTTATTGTCAAGCAATCAGAAAAGTTGAAGAATGCTCTGGGGCTTTATATTTTCTGTAGAGAAAACAAAAACACTACTTTGTTACAAGAAAGGAAAAAATAATTTCATTCATCCATCTTCTATGCCGCTTTTCCACTGTAGGTCATGGGGGGGGGGGGGGGGGGATGAACCCAATCTTCAGGCAAGAGGCAAGGCACACCCTGGCCAGGTCACCAATCCATGTCAATGCTAAGATAGCCATTCACACTCACATTAGATTTATTAAATTTAGAGTAGCCAGTTGACATAATCCACATGTCTTTGGACTGTGTGAGGAAACCAGACCATCCAGAGAAACCCCACACAGGCAAGGGGAGACAGTGCAAACTTCATACAGAAAGACCCTCAACCTGGGGAATCAAACCCAGAACCTTCTGTCTATAAGGCACCATTGCTAACCACTACACCACCACAGTAATTGGAAAAGGTTAAATGATTTGATGAAAGATCAACCTAGTTAGTACATTATAAAGAAAGTACTCATTAAATGCAAAAATTTCCTAATGTAAAGAGATGCCTAGCGACTTATGTACAGAGAGCAGAAAGAACAGCAATGGTAACAATGAAAACAAGTCAATTTAAGTATATATATTTAAGTTGCAAAAAAGGGGGGGGGGTCCCAGCTGGTGGCGGTAATGCACCGCTGTTCGCCAACCACCGTAAAAACAAGAAGACGAAGAAGGAACCAGAGCCCGTCTAAGGAAATTCTCTGGATGAGCCGTATGTTATATAGGCAAGCACCCAACTGGAAAATGATACCACTGTAGTCATCTAAAACCAGACGAACATGTGCTACTTCTTAGGGTTTTTTCGTGCATAATCGCTTGTTTCCCCTCCAGTCCAGTTGGTGGCAGTAATGCACCATTAAGCTGGTTTGCCAACCTCCGATAAACACCAATGAAGAAGCAGGAGGAGGCGGAACAGCTGTGCCAGGGCTTCTGAGGGTGCACTTTTGGCCAGAGCGTACTTTTATTTTCAGTTCAATATGGCGCTGTACGGGAGAAGGGTACTTGCTGTTGGACGGTATGTATTTGTCATTTATCTACAAACGCGAGTGCATGTCCTGTAACATCAAAAAAAATCCTAAAATATGGCGAACATAAAAATACACAGCTACCTAACTGGAAATAAGCGTCGGGTTTGTGTATTAGCCCTATCTGGACTTTTTACTTTTTAGAGACACTGAAGACGAAATGTACTTACTCAGTACCCAAACGCTGAACCAGCTTTTCTCATGATCATTACTCTTGCTTTAATTCTGCTCGAGTATGGAGCCTTGGATTTATTCCATTTAAACTTACAAACTTCCCTATTTGTCTCAACGTTATCCGTTATTCTTCGTCAAAATTATTACATATCCCACACTGACAAAGGAACTTTTTAAAAAAATACATCTCATTATGACAAACTGCAAATGATTTTTTTTATTGATGAAAAAGCACACGTACTGTTTTATTTTAAAGTAACAAACTGCCCGAATTTGACGCTTTGACATTTCCGGGTCAGAGAGAGTTGACAACAGGCCCCGCCCCCTGACTACAGCTTCATTACGTCATATCAGCGTTGTTTTCTATGGAAGCAAGTTTCCACCACAGTCAAAACATTTTTGTGATTTTTTTATTCCTCGGAATTATGACTTGTTTTTTCTGCCTGAGACGACTGCAATAAAACAATCATGGCCCAAATCGGTGATGTGTGGCGTGTTGACGGCTATGACAAACTAAAACCCAGGGGAATATGTATGAGCAGCTGTACTGATGACTTCTCCAGGAAAACTCATCTGTCTTGTTTCGTCTCTGCCAGAGCAGATTGTCAGAGCACGTTCACACTGCCGTGCTGAAGTGACTCGCATCTGATTTTCTACCTCAGTGTGACACAGATCTGATCTTTTCAGGGCAGTGTGGACACGCAAAGCTGATCTTTTCGAATCAGATTTGAGTCACTTTCATATGTGGCCCTAAATCTGAAGCGTATCTGATGACCTGAATAAGAACGCTCAGATCAGAATTCATGTGGCTTTTTGCCTGTATGCATGCGCTGAACGTCTCGTCATCAGCCAGCACATGTTAGGTTTAGGCTGCGTTCACACTGCAAGCCTCATTGCTCAATTCAGGTTTTTTTCTCAGACCGGATTTGCCTATTGAGAATGCTCACATTCATAATTACAAGTGACCTGTATCTGACTTCAATGAGAACATGCCTGTCACCAACAACAAAAACATATTTGTGAGACAACTCATGGTACTAAAACTGATGAAGTGGACGTGCTAGTAGCTATTGAATGCATCACATTTTGCTCTGGAGGACAGCAAACGGTTGGTCAGCTGTAGCTCTCCATTGTTGTTTCACTGCGCTGCCAGTGTTCTGATTTGTGCTAGCTTGACAACAAATGTTACCGTAGAGCAAATAAATGCTGCTGCCAGAGATACCAGATACCAGAGAATAAACTAGATTTAATCTGTAGCCCTTAACCAAACCCTAACCTTAGATACAACTCACTTGTAATTATGAATGTGAACTGTCAAGATGGGCAAATCAGATATGAGCAACAAATTGTAATTGAGCAATGAGTCTTACACTGTGACTGTGGCCTTAGAGTCTCTCTCTCGCGCTCTCTCTCTCCCCACCCGTCCCCTCCTCCACCAGGAGCGGAGGCAAGTGTAATACCATGCAGTTTTTCTAGTAACAACAACATCTCACGGTTTGGGAGCCCACGCCTAAAATAGATCCTAGCCTAGTCCTGTATGATTGCATCTATTTTCATTTTCAATGTGTAGCGCTTCCTGGCTAGCATACTGCAGAGGAGGTGACGCTGCCTGTTTGGATAAAAAAAAAAAAAAAGGTCAAAATTGGAAAAAAATGGTAATCTGGATTGAATCAGACAGTAAAAGCCAGTTTCCAAAATCTTTTGTTTCTGATGCAGCTCTAACAAATTATTTCAGTGCCTTATAGGAAAACAGTACTTTTATACTTTTAAATAATAGTGTTTGCATCTTAAGTAAGTGATTTATCCTTCCTAGAGACATGTTCACACTGTGATCAGAACAAATGTGAGCACGCTGTAAACAATTTCCTGCTGTGTCGTCAGTTTTATTTATAATAAGAAAGAAAGAAATAAAAAGATGTGAAAAAATTCAGTGCAGTAGCACATCTGTCAGATCTTTGCTTAACTTTCGATACAACATTAATAAGTCATTAGAAATAACAAGTAGAAATGTAATCTTTCTGGCTGTTCCATTTTTGTATAGGATACAAAAGGCATGAAAAATTCAAAACAAAGGCTATAATAATAATAATAATAATAATGTACGGTCTCAATTTGTGGTGTTCTTTAAAAAAAAAAAAAAAAGACCTTGAAACGTATTTGCTTTGGTAATTCTTTGGGCCAGATTTATTGTTGCGTTTTTCAGCTCAGTTGTATTTAGTACACCAATAAAGTCTAACCCCTTGCTTGAGCTCAGAAAAGCACCGTATTGCCAAAGCTGAGATTTTGTCACTGAAAGGAACAATAGCTCATTATTTTTGTTGTGTTTTTTGTTGGTAGCTGCGCAGTTAGCTTGCTGAGCACTGCCTTCAGAACACACCGGATACTTATCAGGCTGCCAGCAAAAATCAAGAGGAACTGGATTTCACTCGGCATCTCCGGGGGCCTCTGCGCTGTTCCCTTCGTACAGGTTTGATCAGTTACCATGACTGCAGTTTATTGATACAAGTCAGTTAACATCCTGAAGGCTGGTGCAAAGCAACAGCACGTAGTGGACGTGCATAGTATGGCCAAGTGTTCCTCACAGTGTAGTTTAAAATGCACATGATAAGGGGTGTGTCATGGTTTAGTGGTGGTTTTTATGATCATTATGAACACTGCCCTTTACAGATAGAGGTAAATATTTTGGTGAATACTATTGATGATGATTTATCAGAAAAGTGTGTGCAGTATATGAATAATTTTAATAGTCTTAATTACTATCATGACTTGCAGCATTAATGAACATTATTTACCATAGTGTAGGTTAACCCGTACCTTAGGCTAGTTAAGTACTTTGGGCAATCCACAGAGGGAAATGAGCAACGCTAACATGTTGCTTTCACATGATCAAAAACATCACTTTATTATGATATTGTATTATATAATAATATGTATATGCCTGCACTAAACCTTAACCTGAGCAATGAAAATGCAACTTTCTGACACTTTAATTTTTTTCTCAAAAACTTTCCTGGTGTTGACCATCCAAATGTCCTCGCAAGGCCAAAATTGTCAGATCTCACTCTCCTTGTGAGGACCTTTAGTTCTCATAAGGGTATAAATGCGCGCACACACACACACACGTAGAGTTCTGAGCTCTCATCTCAAATTCATGTTTTGATCAGAAACCTAAAAGTCCTTAAGTATTAATACCTGCCATACGTATTTGTGTAAAGTGCTATAATGAAGTTCATAGTATGTAAGTCACAGCAGTTCGGTTCAAAGGTAGCCCATAACTAGTCTAGTGCTATCATGCATTAAATATTGATAGCAGTTTCTCCAAATTAAAGTTTCTCTGCCATGTGTGTGAACAGGACAGTGTATCCCACGAAGCCTTAATCCGCAGAGCCTCGTCTCTGGTGGCCGACAGTGCCAATACTTTTCTGTCTCAAAGCACACTGGCACTAGTGGACTCGCTCACTGGATATTCTAAGGTATTAAAACACACATTTACAGATCAAACGGTTTTGGGACCTAAAGATAAATGCATAAAAATGTTTTTGTGTTTGTGTGTATTTGCTCTTTCCAGGCAGTGCATTCCCTCATAACTCTGCACAAGCGCTATGTAGCGAATATCAACAGATTAAGTCCTGCAGATGAGAACACGATATGGCAGGTGATAGTTCGTCAGCGTGAGGAGGTAACAATGTCCAAAATATTCATACTTCAGAATTTACTCTCATTTACCCTACACATTGATATTAGCAGGAGACAGCGATGGCCATCGTTCCTTTTCCGTGTGTGTGTGCAGCATGAAGCCATGACTTTTAGTAACAATGACGAGCAACATTCGAACTGTGATTTTCTTAATTCTATGCAAATTAGGTATGACAGTAAAATGACCGTATCCTGCCATACACAACATCTCAGTAAATGTGTACAGAGACATTACAATGAAGAAGAGAGAACGTCATGTTTGGTTCTTTAAATAACCTTTCAGTTCCATACTTGAGCACGTTCTAGTGCGCTGTCCCGCCGCAAAATAAGTCGGATCTTGTCGAGAAATCCACATACAGCACTAATAATGCTGAATCATTATTGAGTGTGAAAGCATGTATTTATTCAGGCATATAATATTTTAATGAACTGAAATACAGTTTCTAATTCTGAATAGCTCAGCAAATATAGAGAAGACTGCAAACGATTTGAGAACAACTGGATGAATGCACTTAATTTGTCACAGCTGGCAGCTGAAGCAGCTTTTAATGCAGGTAAGACATTTCTTTTATTCACTAAACTAACTTTTAACATATGTTTTGATAAGATTGTTGGCTAGTGATATCACTCCAGCAGCGCTGCAAATTGGTCATCTTTTGAACATGATCATGATGTTTGGCCTCCTCATTTAAGAATAAAAACCAAAACACTTGGAGGCGTGTTCTTATAGGAAAACAATCAATGGCCTGATGCAAAGCAAAGTCAGTGTTGCTACCTGAAGTTAATTATCTTCCTATAATAGCATGTCCCGAAGTGTTTTATTCTTATTATTTATTAAGTAATGACACTTTTTATCCATTTATAGTTACATTTAATGTTGTGGTTCCTGGAATTACTTAAATTATACATTCCTGGGTAAAAAAAACAATGAGGCAAACCCAATATTGCAAAGCATGAAGCTTTTAATGGTCTCAACAGCAAATCACTGGTCAGGAAAATTAGCAAGATTTAAATAAATAGATGAAGTAATATGGTGTGGGAGCTTTTCCCTTGATCTCCTTTAAATGTTGAAGTCTTGTGGATAAACTCGCAGCTGTTTACAGAAAGAAGAGTCCATGTTGTTCCACTCAATGTTAAAGTCTTCTAACAGAAGATATTTTGGAAAATTTTGAACAGCCAGACAAGTTAGTTTCAATTTCATATCATTTAAACATTGAAATCTTTTCATGATTTTCTCTTTGCGTACCAGAAGACTATGTAAGTGAACTTCCCTGTTTCCAGCTTTTCCCCTCAACAGTTTCAGCACCGAGCATCGACCAGCAAAAGTAGGCCGAGGTCTCAGGAGTGCTTTTTTCGCTTCTTGTTCATTTTCTGCCCAGTGATTTTTGAGACCATTAAAAGCTTAATGTTTTGCAATATTGGCTTTGCCTCATTGTTTTTTGCCCAGGAGTGTAGTAGCTGTAAACAAGCGGTCCCTCACCAGCCTCTCTTTATTTCTCTCTCTTTAAGTTAATAAGACGGATAATATGTAGCTTGTTGTGTTAACACAAAACCACAAAGTGTAAACTCCTCTGTAGTTAAGAATATCGGTGGTGTTAAATTTATTGCTTTCCCACTGACTGTTACAAAGCACTAACACTAGAGGCTCATTCTAAAAATGTTAATAAACATCTCCTCATAAAAAACCTTGCCATATCAATAATTATGCCCCTTTTAATCCGCTTCTGTGGACCATCTGCCAAACAAGAAACAATGACGTATTAGAACGAGTGTACCTGTGATTTGTGCCCGCACTACTCCGAGCTGCTCTTATGGAAGATGAATCAACACCTGCTGATCAATCAGGATTGAGAGACCAGCATTGCTGCAGTGCAAAACTACAGTCCCTGCCCAAAGTATCGGCGCAGAAAGGCTAATTCTGTTTTAGCTTTACACTGAAAACGTGGATTTGAAATCAAAAGATGAATATGAGATGAAATCAGAATGTCAGCGTTCATGTCCTGATATTTACTTATAGATATGCTAAAAAACTTTGGCGCCTTTTGTTTGAACCCACTCATATTTCCAGTGATCAAAAATATTGGGACATGTGCCTGACAGGTGTTTGGTGTTATCCAGGTGTGCCCTGTTACACTGAGTGTGTAAACGATTAATAGCTTTGAATGTCTGCTCTTGGTTTGCACCCTGGGTTTCTCCTATGAAGACCGCATGTGTTGTCGGAAAGGATAAACCAACATGAAGACCAGAGAGTTGTCTTTAGGAGAAATGAAAGCTATTTTAAAGCTCAGAAAAGAGGAAAATCAATCGATCAAATATTATTTAGTTTTAATTTACTTTAAAACTATTTGGTCCGATACTATTGTACTATACTATTGTCTCATATTCATCATCCTTTGATCTCAAATCCTAAGGTTTTCAGTGGTCTTCAGTAGAACTGGCCTTCAATACCTTCATAGAGGACTTTACTTAACCCTCGATTGTCAGAAATATTATAATTGTGACCGTGAAAAAACACGTGGCTGTAGATGTGCCCGTTGCATCAGGCCTGGCTCGAAAACTTGGACAAATTTCCTTTGTGTGTTTTTTTTATTATTATTATTATTATTATTTATTGATTTATTTTTATTTTCATTATTAGGAGCTGACCAGGCTTCAGCCACGGCGCAGACTAACCTGCAGATCGCACAGTCTCATGTAAAGCAGGCTCAACAGCGCTCCCTTGAGGCAGAACAGGAACTAGAAGTCAGCAAAGCAGAAGTCAGCCAGAGGCTCCAGAGCACTTCACCTGCAGTGGCAGAAAACGAAGAAGAAATCCCAGAGGCTTATCTGAGAGAGGACTAGTGAGGAGCAGCAGTTTATAAAGACACATGCAGCTCTTCATCTCCTGTCTGCAGTGGAGATGTTTTTGCACAGTGCTTTTGAAATAATAACTTCTTAATGACAAATAAAATGACACACAACAAACAAGCAACAGTAAACAGCGCAGTAGGCAAGCCATTCTGAGGCATATTCATACAGTTACGATCAGAATTATTAGCCCCCTTAAAGAAATCACACCAAAGCCTTAATATTTCCATGGAAATGACCAGAACAAGAACTGTTAATACTTGTATTGCTTCCAAAAAGAACAAAGACAAAATCTCCACAAACTGAGATTAAGACCTTCTATTGATGTGCTGAATTTTAACAAGAAAACTGAAAAATGACAAGGCCAAAATTATTAGCCCCCCTGACATTTAATGGTCGGTTGTGTGGCCTCTCTGTCTTACAACTGACAACAACCTCTCCTTGTAGTTCTTAACTAGGTTGGCACATGTCTTTTGGGGTATACGAGCCCACTCTTCCATGGCAAATTGTTCCAGCTCATCCAGATTGCATGGTTTTCGAGCATGAACATTGACCTTGAGCACCCGCCACAGATTCTCAATGGGATTGAGATCTGGGCTCTGTGAGGGCAACTCCAGGACCCTGATTTTAATGGCCTTCAAAAAGTTTGTGACCAACTTGGATGTATGCTAACGAGGTTCCCAGTGCCTGAGGCAGCACAACAGCCCCTCAACATGATGCTTACTCCCACCACCATGTTTAACAGTGGGAACTGTGTTTTAGGGTTGAAGGCCTCTCCCTTCTTTCTCCAAACAAAAAAACCTCAAAGTCCTCCACGATGAAGAGCTCTCACAACCGTCTTCCTTTACACATCAACTCCAGAAGAGGCCAGCTCAGCAACAATCACCTTGGCAGAGACCTGGGGATACTTGTTGACATCTCTGATTATTTTTCTCCCTTAAGTTTTTGAAACCTTTCACTGTCGGCCACACCCAGGTTTGTTTGCAACAGATTTTGTCTCCTGATGCTTTGCAATGATGCATCGTACAGCTGTTCTAGACACTGTGAAACTTTTGGAAATTGGGGTGTAGCCTTCACCCTCATGATGAGCATCTACTAGCCTCTTTCTCTTAGGTCCAGACTAATTTTTTTGGCATGATGAAATTGCTTCTTACCAAAAGTGTCAGAGTAGTCCAAGTGTTCAAGTGCCACTGGCCCTGTTAACCAGAGTTCCTTATGAAAAGGTCATTGCTGATTGATTACTCAGGTGTGGCGTGAAAGTTAATTGAATGCTCAGGTGTGGTTTTAAAGCTAATTGAATGGTCGGGTTTGTCTTGAAAGAGAAGAAACACAAGGGGGCTAATAATTTTGGCCTTGTCATTTTTCAGTTTTCTTATATCTTAATCACACTTTGTGGAGATTTTGTCTTTGTTCTTTTGGAAGCAATACATGTATTAACAGTTTTTGTTATGGTCATTTCCATGGAAATATTAAGGGTTTTGTGTGATTTCTTTGGGGGGAGGGGTTAATAATTCTTAATAAAACTGTATATTCTTACTTTTTTGATTGATATATCAAAAAACAAATTTGGTTAAGAGATGCTGTAAAGTTCTTGTGCACTTTAGTCTGTATTATTAAAGGTGCAGTTCATTTTTAAAAGTGTGTCTTGATCTGTAATATGGAATTTAGAAGATCCCATAAGATGTGATTTGCAATATCATGCACATGATAGTTTCTTTGTCTCAGGCTTCTGTTTCCTGTTTTTTTCTGGCCTGGAAATTAGTTCCACTCCCAGCTATTTTTCTTAGCTCTGTCTCTTTCCTTTAAAGGCAAATGTAGTTTCCACAGAGTGGGTGTGGGGAGGTTGGTTGGGGGAAAGTGGAAGCGTCACTTGCTTTCATTGCTACTCAATAGACGACTCTAACAATTACAAACTGCTCCTTTAATGGGAGTCCACACTTAACCTTTCATACTGTGGTGTTAAATGAAGACTTTACTCCTTTTACCTGTGTGTGTGTGTGTGTGTGTGTGTGTGAGACTAAGTGATATCTTGGAGAGTTGGTCCTTGTGAAACACTATGCTGTACATGATGAAGAAAGCAGCCATCTGACATCACATATATTATATTTAAATTAAAGCTGTAATGAACAAAATTGAGCATTTATTTTTTATAAATTGTTGATAATCTGCCTCATCCGATAATTGGAGAATATTAAGAATGTTTGATTAATATGTTAATTTGAGTTTAAATACAGGTCAATGGGGAGTAGTTTTACTGATTTGTTGAATTGTTAATTGTCACATGGTGTAGTGTCCCACTGAATGAACATTTCGGAATTGTAATTGGATTTATGCTTTATCTTTTTTAGCAGGTTCATAAGAAACACTTGTGAACTGTTGATAGTTACACACTGAACAATGGTATTCTGTCATTTTTATTATGTTTATGATTTCTGACTTTAAAAAATCATTGATTACATGTTTCTGTTTTTAAGCATTATGTTTTCAGCTGGTCTGTCCATCCATCCATCTAAGATATCTTAAAAACAGGTGGTTGAATGTTGGTAGGATTTATAATGAATTATAATAAATCATTGTACCCAGCTGATTTACCAATTAGATTTTGGAACTGATCCAAACAAGGCCAACGTCACAGCAAGGTCAAATATCTGAAAAAAAAAAAAATTTCCAATGTCTTATTTCAGTACTGTGTAAAAAAGCCTTTTTTTTTTAGTACAAATGTTGTTATAGATATTTATTGTATGAATTCTGCATTATTGAGCCAGGACAAAGAACATTTATCTGTACAAAAAATAATTTGTGTTTGAAAAATGTTTGTATGTTCGTATAGAACGCAAGATATTACACAAGAGCACACTTTTCAAACAAGAAACATAATGAAAGCTCCTGGGTTTTGCATGCATAAAGAAGATGCAAGTGTGATAGTCAAAGTCTCCAGAAGAGCTGTGGCAGATTCTCCAAGATGCTCAGTAAAACTTACAGCACATTTCCTATAAAACGGCACATGTTGTACCTGGGATTACTGTTTTAAAAAAAATTCATATTTGGTGCGACAACCCTTTGCTTTTTTTTTTTTTAAAGTTTATTACTGTTTACTGCACGTTGTACTATTTTTCTATTATGCATTTTCTATTAATGTCATTTTGCAGCGTCCACTTTTCTACAATTCCACAATTTCTGACAAACAGCCACTAGGAGGCATCAGAGGCAACTAAAAAAAAAAAGAAAAGAAAGAAAAAAGCTGAACAGGCCACTGGTATTTCATCAGAATCTGCCAATGGCCTGGACATCCAGCTGTCTATTATCTATACCACTTTCACGTTAGGGTCACGGGGAAGTTAAATATCAGCGCTCTTGGAATGCAGCTTGTCCAATCAAATTAGTGAACCAGTATTAACTGTTTCATATGTTTTTAAACTTTATGATATTTAGTATTACAGCACCAGTACATTTCACATTTTGTATCACTCTGTTTGTTTGTGTTTGCTACATAAAATTAACATTCTGGCAGTAGTTCTTTGTGTAGAAACCGTTCCTCAGTCGACAATGGTTGCACACACCATTTTATCCATCTGTGGCTTCTTTGAGAACCAGTTTCATTGACAGAGCAAAAATTACACTGCCGAACAATTTTTTTTGAAAAGTCTTGCTTCCGGAAAAGTTTTTGCCGATTGTGACAGGTACCTACTGGGTTTTACTGCATCATGTAGGAACTCTGAGAAATAGACATTTATATGTATACTGACAATAATGTATTTAGTCACGTTTATGTTTCGCATAAGCTATTAAATTCAACAGAATTAAAAGGGTTTTGCTCCTGATTTTCTTTTGTATTCAATGTCTGGTGCATCACGTTGCAGTGTCCAACAGCAGTCAGCAAGCACT
>JAQMYM010000011.1:12643226-12657429 GCA_030014255.1 Parauchenoglanis ngamensis | reverse complement strand
ATCTTTTGGGATGAGCCCAATTTTCAGTTTCCCCCCCCCCCCCCCCATCACCTGGTCTTCTAATGGTCTTAGATGGAGCCCTGGAGAGGCCTACAAGCTACAGTGTCTTACACCCACTGTGAAATTTGGTGTAAGATTGATGATGATCTGGGGGTGCTTCAGCAAGGCTGAAATGGGGCAAATTTTTGTTTGTGAAGGACACATGAATCAAGCCAGGTACAAGGCTATGCTGGAAGAAAACTTGCATCCTTCTGCTCTGAAAATGTTTCCAAACTCTGGATTGGGTTTTCCAGCAGGATGCCACACAGCCAGGTCAAGCAAATTGTGGATGGAGAAACATAAGATCAAGACCCTGTCATGGCCAGCCCAATCTCCAGACCTGAACCCCATAGAAAACCTCTGGAATGTGATCAAGAGAAAGATGGATGGTCACAAGCCATTAAACCAAGCAGAGCTGATTGAATTTTTGCACCAGGAGTGGCATAAAGTCACCCAAGGGCAACGTGGAAGACTGGTGGAGAGCATGCCAAGACGCATGAAAGCTGTGAATGAACTTTTCCTAAGTTCAAACATTAGCATTGTGTAGTTTAAAATTGAATATGACATTGAAAATGCTTGTTATTTTGATCAGTTGTCATTTTCTGCAATCAAATATGTAACAAGTGACCTGCCACTGATGCCAGCACATTTCATGAGAAAGTAGCTAATGCATGTGCAAAAAGTTGCTAGAATTCACCAGATGAGGTCATAGAATAAAATTGCATATTGATTGTATTGTCATAATCATTTGCATAACAAAAGGTGCTACATAATAAAGCTTTTTTGAAGACACAGAATAGAATAGAATATCTCCTCAAATACATACCTATATATAGTAAAACTAGGAAGCTGATCATTTTGCAGTGGTTTCTTAATTTTTCCAGAGCTGTATAATATAATATCAATAAATTAATTAATTAATTATATTTTATATTATACATAGTCATATCACCTCTACCACCTGCTTCCCTGTCTCGGCACTCCACGGACTCAGTTTCCAGCTCTCAGCAGCCTCCAAACATGGCCGCTGAAGACAGCAACTCCCAGTGCTCCTCTGCACTTCCCTGCTCACAGTCTCCTTATTATTACAATTCCTTATTAACTCCTGATTAGTTTGCACCTGCTTTGAGTTGAGTTGCAATCACAGTCACGTTATTAAAGTCCCTTTGTTTTGTTAGTCACTATGAAGTGTTGATCTGTGGTCACAGTTAATACCAAGCCTTTTGTTCATGCTCTTGTCTACCTGGTTTTCAGATTATTGTTTAGGAGTTTGACCCTGCCTTTTGCCACAACCTGTTTTGGCACAGCCTCCAATTGTTTGCTAAGTATTTTGACCACTGTTTGTTTTTGACTCTGCTTTTTGCCTCATGTATTGGATTTTGTCTGCCTGCTTCCAATAAAAGCTCCTGTTGCTTTTACATTTGTTGCTTGCCTGCTTACAACATCCACACAGTTTATAGTATGTATAAAATTTTTTTTATAAAATGTCTGTCTTTATACAGTATGTGAACACTTGGTATTAACTTCTTTGGTTAAATTAAATTTCAAGAAATGGGCTCAAGTTAAATGTTCCATGATTAGAATATAGGTATTTTGTATTAAAATGCAGCTTTTTAAAAAAAAAAAGTAATATAAAAGAGCATATTTACAAAGGCAGACAACAAAACACAATAATTAATTTATATATTCTGGGGAATATATAAATAAATACAGTATCCAGAAGAAACACCATGATGTTGATATTCTGTTGCATATGCAAAAGCGAATAAAGTATACTAGCAGGGGTGATTACCATCAGAATGCATCAAAGAATACCTTTGTAAAGTTTTTGTCATTCCATTAAGTCTGCCATTTTTCAATATTTGAATCAGTATTGATATTTAATCAATGTTTTACCTTGTGGGCCATGATTTTGTCCCATGTATTAATTATTTCTCCTTTTTTAATGTAACATGAAGTAATACAAGTAACATTACATACAGTATCTCTATTGAAGATAAATAATATCAGCATGCTAACTATAACTAAAGCCAACTATACTAAACACTAAAGACCAGGTGAGAAACTGGGGGAGGGTGATGAATAAGGGTTTGACTAGCTAACACCGAGAGCGGACAGTACACAAAACATACAATGGCCAAACTATAGTGTTTCAGTGGGGCTAGATGTGTACAAGCCCCTGCTGATGAGGATTTCTGTGGTCCATTTAGGATACTGAAAGTATTAGATCTACGTTGAAAGAGGATCAGGACTTCATCCTGGAGGATCTGTGTATTGTTTTAAAAGCTATTTTATTTAGGAGGCTTCTCCTAGTGAGTAAAATGTATAGGGCATCACATTTCTTAAGAAATAATCTACTCTGGGTTAGCAATTGCAATCCAGTGTGTTGTGAAACTGTCCTTAAGCATTGCTCAGTGGCTAAAGTAAAACAAGAACTCCTTTCATTTTTCACATAAGGCACATAAGGGAAAATGACACAAAGCACTTAAAAAGAGAAGTAAATATTAATTACTTGGATTAATATTTCTGCCTTTAAACCTGTAGGCTAACTAGCTAGACTTCAGCATAATGGATGTTAACTCACAAAGCTGCTAGCTAGCTAATGTGTCAAACTAAATAAAACTATCTTGGTTTGGTTAAACAGTGATATGTGAAATGAAAATTGAAATTTTGTAATATTACTGTAATAAAAAACAGTGTCCTGTTTTTAAAGAATTGATCAGAAAGTCAGGAGTTCAAGCCTCAGCTCTGTCAAGCTGCCTCTGGTGAGCCTTTGAGCAAAACATTTACATTTACATTTATGTCATTTGGCAGACGCTCTTATCCAGAGTGACTTACATACATCTTATTATTATTTTTTTTATACAAGTGAGCAGTGAAGGTTAAGGGCCTTGCTCAAGAGCCCAGCAGTGGCAGCTTGGCGGTGTTGGGATTTGAACTCATGACCTTCCGATCACTAGTCCAACGTCTTAACCACTGAGCTACCACAGACCACAGATAAAACTAATTTATATATGCAACAAATTAATGGCCTCATCATCCTCTTCTAGACGTAGTTCAAATGACTAACTAGATAGCTTTTTTTATTAGGTAAAATACCTAGTTGCCTGCTTTTCAAACATTCACATCGGACATCTGTCATTTATTCAACTTTCAGACTTGGTATTAGCTTAGTCTTCAGACTAAAAGTTCCTAGAATGTTAGAAAGCTAGTGTTAGTCTCTGATATGAGGCATTAGATGGACTCAAGTTAAGTTGCCAGCTAGCTAATAGCCAGTAGCTTAATAGTTGATTGTGTCATAGACTTCATGAAACACCTTTATATTTTGTTGCACAATTAATGGTTTTTGTATGATTAACGTTTACATTCACATCCTGGTTACTTTTTGTACTAATTTCTGTATAGTAGAACATTAGCTGTTTGTTACCCACCCATAATTACTAGAAAACGCAGAGATCTGCAGAAATACATGAGAAGGAGAATAATTAATGCTCCTGGTGACCTTTAGAACTAGAAAATGGGCTCAAAAGGAAATGCTGACCTGATTTATTAGATAAAGATGAGCTTTCCTGCATCTCCTGCCTTTGCTGTTTGCCAGGATTAGTCTGGTTAAGTGGATGCACACCAATTAGACTTCTGCTAAGGGGTGCATGTAGGGGAAACTCAAGTGTTTTTGGGGTGAGTGGGGTGACAACGATTGGATTGGAATGGATTCCTGAGAAAAAAGATTTGCATAAGAGTACATGGCATTATGTTTTATGACTGTTTAAAATTAAAGCCTGGCTCCAAACTGGTGCCACAGACTGTGCCAATGGGGGAACAGGATAATGAAAAAAAATGTAATTGAAATTCATTGGACTGACACAGCGCTTGGTCGTGTTTTGTTTTTCTTTTATTCTGTTACTTAGAAGAAGTAGTATGTTGGTGGTACTGGCAGCTGTCTCTCTCGAAACAAAGTGCTCAGCATTTCCCTGAGAACTTTTAGGTTTGCATATCAACACTAAGGGGGCAAAAGAAAACCCATCGTTCTCAGTCCTTCTCCATGATAATGCTGCTAATTGTGTTCTCAAGGACCCTTGTGCACAGAATCCCACAAGCACTACTGAAGGGATATGGCTTTGCAATACTGATTTGACTGGGTCTGAGTAAATTAAAAGGTTTTTCCAACTGAGAAGAATTATATAGAAACAATTTAAATTCTATAGACATAACATAGCTCAAAAACCCAGATAACATAGATGTGGGTTGTATTAAAAAACAATCCTGATACAGAAAAGACTTTTGTTTTTAGGCATTTCTTACCCTTTTTTGGAAAATAGGATCTACTGTCTGGCAACATTGTACTTCACAGATATCAAAATCGTAATGATTTTGTGAAAAATGATCGTATGATTATTAAAGGTCCAGCAACCCTTTTAAACTTTTTCTCAGTAACCAGCTACTTTGACAGGAAATAATTTCCTGTAGCTTTTTAAAAGGGATTTAATTTTTTAAGAGGGATTTAATTATTGGTTAATGAAATTTTTTCCTGCCTGTGCATGCATGCTGAAAAGAAATTAGATGTTTATGTGGAAACAGATAATGGAAAATTACACAAAACAACAACAATCAGTAAGCTCTTTACCCAGATCCGAGAGCCTATCCCAGGAACACTGAGACAGGAATGCATCCCAAAATTATTGCATTTGGCAATTTATTACCATTGAATTTCTGTGATACACGTGTACTTTTCTGCTTATAGTGGTGGGCATCAGACTCCTGTATGTGGGCTGGTTTCCTTTATAAGCTCTCATAAGTTTTTACACTGTAACCCATGGTGTTAACTAGTTAACATCACTAGCTGGAGTTAGTAATATTACATACATTTCTATGAAGATGGTTCATCCTAAGCATTACTGTCATGCAGGCCAGGTGAGACAGGATGCATTTGCACTTCAGTCTTTATTATAAAACATGTTAGGTAGAGGTACAGAATCAGCAGGCAAAAGCAAAAACAGAAGCAGGGTTCAGGCAATCAGCAAACAGAATAAAGCAGGTGCAACAGAATCCAGTCATCCAAAATTAGTAAACAGAGTCAAAAAACCAGAGTAACAATCAGAATAATAAGGCTTGACAATAACAGACACAATGGAGCTAGACTAATTTTACATGAAGCTACTGTGAGGCTAAGAGTCTATTTACCAAACAGTCCAGGGTGTGCGCACGCCTGAGTGTGATGGGATGCACCTGCGTTTAATCAGAAGTCAGGTGACTCTGAGCACGGGAGTGTATCAGCCATGTTATCAGTGTGCAGGTGTTCATGTGAATGTGCAGGTGCAGGAATAACAGGACCCCTGACAGAACCCACGACAGGCATGAAAGAGTAGAGGGTCAAGAAGGTCTGTTGCTGGGACCCAGCATTGTTTCTCTGGGCTGTAGCCCTCCCAATCCACCAAATACTCCAGCTGTCCCTCCCTCCAGTGTGAGCGCAGGATGTCAGTTACTGTGTAAGCAGGTTGACCATTGATGTTGAAGGTTGACTGGAGAGGCATCCTCAGTGAGAGGGCCCTTGAGCCTGGAGACATGGAAGAAGACAGGGTTGATTTTGTTTAGAATTTTGTATGGCCTGATGTAATGGGCGTTTAGTTTCCTGCAGCCGGGTAGCCCCCTGATTTCTTGGATGGAGAACCATAGACGATCCCCTGAGTTGAATTGCGGTTCTTCGCTTCTGTGCCGGTCTGAAAACAACTTGTAGCTGATGCTCTAATGAGTTATCTGATGAGGATCCCACACCTTTTTGCTCCTTCAAAACCAGTCGTTGATGACTGGGGCCTCTGTGTGATTGGCATTCCATGGGAAGAGGGGCAGCTGGTATCCAAGCATACACTGGAAGGGTGTGAGCCGAGTCACAGAATGACAGAGTGAGTTCTGGGCATACTCTGCCTAGGAAAGGACTCTGCACCAGTCTCTCTGGTTCTCTGAACACATCATCCGCAAAAATCTCCCAGTTTCTTGGTTAGCTTGTTTCACTTGGCCATTAGATTGTGGGTGATATGTCTGATGTCAAGCTTACAGTAACACCCAACTTCTCCATAAAACTGCCCCACACCCTGAGTGTAAATTGTGGACCCTTGCCACTGACGATGTCTTTGGGGATGCCAAAATATATAGAATATGTAGTTGAACAATAATTCTGCTAGCTCTAAAGCAGTAGGAAGTGCTGGTAGAGGTATAATTCTTAAGGCTCCTGAGAATAGGTCGATGATCGATCAATGGTCGATGACCGGTATGACAGTATGCCCAGCTGATTCAGGGAGATCAGTGATAAAACCACTGCATTGAGTGACCATGGACATTGAGCTGGATGAATGCGAGATAGAGTCTGCCTTTGTATTCTTGGAACCTGGGTCATAAGAGGGGGTGAAATTAAACCCTGTAAAGAAAAGTTCCCACCTAGCCTGTTGTGGGTTTAGTCATTTGGTGGTGCACAGATATTCCAAGTTATTGTGATTAGTAAAAACATCAAAAGGATGTACTCAATCTTTCATTCTTAGGGCCTTCACAGAGTTATAAACAAAATCCACATGAGCTGATTTAAAATTTGCAAATAATAAAACAATGCAAATGTATTCATTAATGAATCAAAGTACAGTGTAGGTCTGCTTGCTTGCCATTGTCAAAATTTAATGCCACACTCGTCTTCAGTGGTTCAACCTGGCAACCCACATGAGCTTAAAGTCTTGGAGAAGGGGCTGGGAGAACCTGAAGTAGCCATTTTAAACATGGTCTAACATAGTTGTCATTTAATGCACAACGAGGTAAATACATTGATGTGCTCTGTCTCTCTTTAAAACGTTCCACTGTCATCATGACTGATGTCATGACCTGGGTCTCAAAGTGTAAACTTTGATATTACATTCAAAAATAATTACTATATCATACAAAAAAATTTATTGAAATATATTTTAAAGTGTAAATAATCCACAAAATATTTGGATTGTTGTTCACATATAATTGTAATTTTTAAATATATTTTGAAACATAGCAAACTATATGATCTTAAGTGCGAAATATTTTCAAAATAAATTCAAATTGATGACATGAAATGCAAGTGAAATCAAATGAATGAAACTTCAAATGAAAAGTGAAATGAAAGACAAAAAATATATCTTGTCATGAAATTTTAGCTGACTGTAACTAATCATCCTTCTTCAGCTGTATATGTTTTAGCCTCCTTTAGTGCTCCTTTCAGCACCTAGCATTAGGTTTAGGTTTAGGGATAGGGTTAGGGATACAGGGGAAAGGTTAGGGTTACTTAGTAAATACATTGATATAGTAAGTAAATACTGTACCAGTATATCCATATTATATCCAAAACTGGCCAACTAAGTAAAGAGAAACAACAGTCCATGATTACGTGTGTCAAAACTTTTGCTGGTACAGCAAATTGACATATATGTCACTAACAATATATTTCTTGGGCTAATTTTGAATATGTACATATATTTCAAAAGTGTTTGTTAATATATTTCAAATACTTTTTCCCTGTATGGGATTCTAAAAAAATCCAGAAAATGTGTATGTAAAACAGACCTTTAGGTGGGTTAGAAAGTTTTTAAACTTAAACACTAACTGTAATAGGAAAACTAGTTAGTGTTATTAGTCAATAAGGGTTAGGGTTAGGGTTCTAGTACCAAATGTGCATGGTAAATATATGATTTGAGACGCAACGCTAGTTTGAATGCAACTCCCGGTAACATTTCAAATTTGTAGCACACAAAGTCTGTTTCCATTGTTAGAGTGATATTTTTTATTTTAATTCATAAAACAAACAAACAAAAACAAAGGCGGAGATTGTAAGTCTTTCTTACTACACTATTTGTAAATCAAGTGTGTAAATCAACCCCATGTGTAGTCATGAACCCTAGTTTGGGAACCCCTGCTCCTGCTCTAAGTAATAAACAAAACTATTTACTTGTTTCTTTTGTATAAAAAGACTGACAGGAGGCCCATATAAACACAGACAAGCACTCTGGGCTGGAATGCAGTTTTCCAAACAGGTTTTCTCAGCCACGTAATGCTATTCCACATATTTTCCAGGTTACTTGTACAAGAAAGAAATTTAAAAAATGACTATTGGACCTTTAATGAAAAGCTCCCTGGTTGCCAATCGTCTCTTCCACTGACTGGGTTCAACTACAGTTCATTTGGTTTTCCACCTGCTGTTCCAAATAATCCCACAGGCTTTCTATAGGTCTGACGTCTGGCAATCTTTGTTTGGGGAGCTTTGGAAATCTGTACAAATTCTGTATCATTAAATAGATGAATCAGTGTGAAACCACGCAGGCATATTTGTTATCTCTCCCTTCCCTACACACACACATATGAAGGATGATTGAGTTGTATGTTATATTAGATCATGCTAACCACATTTGTCTTTCCAAACCCCTTTGCAGTCTTATCAGTGGGCATGTGAGAGCAAATATGCTCGCTGGTGAGGTAATATAACTAAGCTTACTCTATGCCTAATTTTTATTCCATATAATATTTGGTGTCATTTGGTGTGTAATGCAATCTGTCTGTATAATTATCAGGATCAACTTAGTAAGAAAGAAGGTACAAGATTTTCTTCTCAGCTGTGCTTCACTCCTCTGCACTGACCGTGACTGAGAATTTCAGCAAATCTGAACAAACAGTGGCTGTTATATAATTACTAACTGAACACATAAAATAAAAAGCTGGAAAGTTGTAACATTAACTACCAAAAACATAATATGAAATAGCTGAGCAAAATGATTCAACTTGTTCAACCCAATGACTGGTTATGTAAATGACCCAGCATTTGTTTTGTTGATTAATTTTCAATAACAGCAGCCTTGACAGTAGTTTCAGCTAGCTAGTGGTTCTAATACATCATTGTTTCTATAGTAAAAGCTCCTTCACAGGGACTTGTAAAGTAGACACTCCCCATAATCTAAGACTAATCCATTCATCCACTGTTTATACTGCTTATCCATTAAGGGTGGATCCATTAAGGATCCAAAATGGTCTCAGTTGGCCACAAGGCTCAAACCCTGAATCTTCTTGCAGTGACACGACAGTGCTAAGCACTGCACCAGCATGACCCCATCTAAGACTACTAATAAACAAATAAAAAATGTATTATTATTTTTAAAAATTCTATAATCATTGAAACTGTGAAATTGATTGAAATTTCTGTAAGGAGATCTTTATGTAGCATCTGAAGGAGTCTCCAGTGTCAGCACTTTCTAAAAGGTAAAACATAAGTTTTCAGACACAGAAGAGTCTTCAGGACAGAGGAGTTTACACTTTGTTCTTTATTATAGCAAAATCAACTTTGGGTGGTAACAGTAATACACATCTTCACATCTAGATGCATCATATCTTCTCATTGTTGATTGTTTTCCTACAAAATCATGGCCCCGAATGTTTTATTCCTTACATTATTTCTAGATCTATCATATACTGTGTCTGTCTATGGATTATATCAACTCGTACATACACGGCCGTATCAGATTTCCGTATCCGGCTGATTATCAGCAGGTGTGTTAGATTATGGTCGGTTAGGAAGGTAGAGTTCCAGAAACACGAGTGATTATAGGTGACTTTAGCTAGTTTCCAGAGGTAGGCGCTATAACGCTAACTCGCAAGCTCATGCACCCCTGTTTCATCGGACACAGTGGTACGGTCCAGGCTCTGCCTCTCTCCCTGTGGAGTTGTTGCTGAGGAGCTTTCAGACTTCAGGGCAGAGAGAGAGCGCGCGAAGCGGGCGTTGACATGGCGCTTGGAAAGACTGCCCGTTATCTCAGGAATAACCCGAATCAACCGGGCCCGCATTTTACACTTCTGCTTCTCCTCGGCATCCTATCCGGTAGGTGTTTATTTTCTTGTCGGTTTTTTTTTCTTTTTTAACTACGGCAACTACGTTATAGTAGCGTGGCTGTTTGGTAAACTACAGCCATGAGTACAACTCACTCAGTTGTTTTTAACTAGATTCCTGGGGAATAAACTAGCATGCAGAGGGCTTTTTGGGTTCTCCGTAACAATACGAAGCTGTTTTGTTGGACGCAGGAGTGGATTAATGTGGTCCATTCAACATTTAGGGCACGCGGATGATGTCCAACCATGTGGACATATCGGAAAAAGTTAACGCCGCGGATATGCTCTGGTCATAACTTAGTTTGCACAAACCGAACAGCACACTTTGGCTCTATTTCTTAGCTCCTCGCTAAGTTCTTTCTCCGTTAACTCGTAGCACGAGCTTGTGTGCGTCGTGCAGTGGAATGTCGCGCGCCGCGTTGATTGTGTGATCTCCGGCTGCCATGGAGACGCGCTGGAGCGACAGGAGCTGTAGAGGAATCTGAAGCCTAAACCGCACACCAGCTACCGAACTAAACAAACACGGTGTCGGAACAGTAAAGCCGCCCGTCTGACATGCTGCTCTGTAGCGGGTTTGGATGCAGCTCTTAAAACTACGTCACAATTTTGGGATCTAATGAAGCAGGCATTTATAGTTCACATCTGCACTCGTTTTCGGCGTTCATACTGCACGTGCTCAGTTCGAGTTTTACTGCTAAAATTCATTTTCCCCCTTATATGATTGTTCACGTGATCATTTGTATCACTAGTCTGTAGCCAAAGAAGAAACTTAATCCCTATTCAGACTGGATTGGTTTTATGAAATTATCACCAGGGATGTTCCTTTTCGAATCTGTGGTATAAGTGATGTTTTTTTTTTTTACAAACTGTGAGCACAAACTTCTGGAAAGCTTGCTATATTTCACCTTATTTCTTATAAAATGACTAATAAAAATAACAGCAGTTAAGATGAAACATTTATGATATTTATGATAGTAAAGACTGTTATATCTAGTGGCAACAGAATCAGAAGTATAAAAGCACACCAGAAAGTGCATGATCTTTAACGTTATCTCTCACCGAAACCAAAGTGAAACTGAGCATCAGCCAACTTTAAAGCACAGTCCAATAAAATGCAGCTATAGATGGTGTTTGAAAGGCCATGTCATATTACTGGGTTTTAGGGAGGTTGTTTAGTTCCTAGCCCACGTACAGGTTAAGGCCATGTGACCTACTAATGATCATATTTGCATGGCCACGCCCCCTGCAAATGAAGTGTTTATTATAAAGACTACTATAGAGACAATTAGTTTGTATTATGAGGTGTTTTATAGCACGCATTGAATTTTAAGCTCGCGTGCGTGCATTGCATTGCGGCCGGTCATCGAGATTGCTTATCTCATGTAAATCAGTTATGAGTATTATAGACGTCCTTCAGGAACATTACTTAACACACATGTATGGAAGGAAAATCCCATCCGTATATTATTTTACATATAAAAAGGAAATGGGAGAGAATTTTCCAAAGTTGAGTATTCATGGGAACCAGGAAGTGATTATCTTCAGCTTGCGTGTTTTCGTTGTAATCAATGCATTTTCTGTTAACATTGATAGAATTTACGTAGTGTTAAATGAGATGAGTGGAATTAGAATTACTTGATGGATCATGCTACACCTGCCACGCACGGTCTTTAATCTGTGGGAGACGTCAGACAGTACAATTTTAGATCATTGATGAATTGCAGTATTGGCAAGAGTTTTAAAAATGCCAAAATTATTTATTATCTGGGATGCATGGGAACTAAACGCACCCATTCCAGACCTGGAGAAGTATGGATATTCAGATTGAGGTGAAAAATGTAACTTTCCGAATCCGTTGCCTTTAGACATTATTTTGTCTGTGCGTTTTGTATTTACAGTTAATGACCTGTAAAACAAAATGTCAAGAAAACTGAACAAGGAAAGTCTGGACAGCTTTAGCATCTGGAAAACAAGTCTTGAAAGTGCCTGGAACTATAATTTAGAAGTTTATTTGGATAGCAGATTTTACTCAGTGTTATATAACTCGGTTCTATTTTGTGGCAAACTGTAATTAAACGTGCTTATTTGGTGCATGTTGTTAAGAACACGCTTTAAATACAGCATTCAAACTGCAACTAGCTTCATGAAAGCTTTATTTTATGAAGAAAGCTAGCACACGAAGTTTGCCTTTCATCAATCAGTGAGTCAGTTTGATTAATTCTCGCCACCGCAATATTAAGCTAAACTTCAATGTGTTTCCGATTTCAGTACCATAAGTGACAGTCAAAATTGTATAGAAAATGTAAGATTAAATGTAATTTTGCGGTTCACGTGGTCAGCTTTCGACAGCTTTGTAGCTTTGTTCCAAAATGTCTGAAAGTCTAAATGACTGACTGCAGCTGCTGAAAGTCATCTGTTTGTAAATCGAGTCTGAAATTCATTAATCAAAAACAAAAGTTTAGCTATTTTGCTATAAGAGTGCACCGTAGGAATGTGGAGTTAATGACCAACCAACTGTCTTAAATGACGAAAATCAGACTCTAGTTAACTCTAGCGTCGTTTGCGAGGTGATTCTCAAGTTATACGATTCTCTTTTCAAAATAACCCCCAGAAGCTTAATTGCTGAGAGTGATGTGATTTTATTCCCAAACACACATGACTTCCCACCTGTCACTAAACACAGACGGAGTTGCTATCTTTAGTGACGGGAAACGTAAAGCGTCAGTCTGGGACTTGTTTCCAGTTGCTGGGTTTGTATAAACAGATCAGCACCTCGTGTCAGGCCGGGCAGACTGCAGGGTTTGTTCAGGTCCAGCAGCTGATATTTACCTCTGAATTCCTCCATTGTCTATCCTGCTTTAGTAGCTCATAGACAGTGTCGTCTGTGTCGTCTGTGTCGTCTGTGTCGTCTGTGTCGTCTGTGTCGTCTGTGTCGTCTGTGTCGTCTGTGTCGTCACCGTGCTCTTTAAGTAAACAGTTGTGTGCTGATGGGAATGTCTGCAGGCCATGCTTGTATTTTCCTATTTAAAGTGCACTGTGACACTGATTGTGTAGGTCTAGTTTACACGTTAATTTTATTTATTTTTTTTAAACCCACAAAATGGGTCTCTTGTTGAAAAGGTGAAAGAAACCAAAATGTAAAAGTGTAAGCGTTTCGGGCATTGCAGTTGTAGAAATCTCCTGTTCATCATTGTGCAGGTGTGATGAAGCAGAGTTTCTGTTTTGATGGTTTTACATCAAGCTGAGCTGTAAATAGTTGATGTCGAATGATGTCATTTATTTATTTGTATCGTTTATTTGCCTCTCTTTTTTCTGTTTGATTTTAGAGACAGTATTTATGAGCAGTAGTGTAGGAATTTGACCTTTCTGTTATTTCGGTGCATTAATCCTTTGTGCTATTTTCACGTTAAGCATTTGTTCTAGAGAATGCTGTACCGCATCCATTTCTGTCCATTGAGGAACTGCGTAAAATCATTGGGCTCAAAGGTCAAGATAGGCCCATAATACACGTCTCTGTCTGGGTGACCCCAGGCCTGACTGGGTCGGCCACTGTGGCTGCCTCCTGCAGGTATCTCCCCACAGACGTGGTCATTAGTTGCTCTGGCATGAATGATGGCAGCAGGAGAAAGAGCAGCAGGGCGGGGGAGCAGTGAAACCACAAACCTCAGCGTCTTCCTGTTGGCTTGTTTCGCTGCACACAATCTCCTCCTTAGACCTAAAGTATGCACCCTCCTTGTTTTATAGAGTAGTTTAGGTCTCTTAGGTATCCATCATAGCCCGGAAATGACTGATGTCTTAGGATGTCCTGATCCAGTGCTGAATCTCGGGTATTGAGCAGATATTGGCCTGGAACTGTGCATCGCTAACGGATCGGGGCTGATCAGTTTGCTCCACCGCTGTATTTATCCCTGTCATAAAGGGGCGTAACATTGTTTTACTAGTTGCTGCTGCTGCTATTATTGTAATTAGTGTTTTTTTAGACCTCAAAATCTGATTCACAATATGGATACAAGTTTTCTGGCTAGTTCCTTCGTTTCTGCTTTTTGTTTGCTTTTAATATATATATATATACTTTTTTTTTTTTTTTTTTTTTTTTTTTTTTTTGGTTGGTTCCACGGCCAAGTCAGGTCTGTAACATTTTACAGGATAAGTTTATGCAACACAAATGGTGCAGGAATATCCAAAGTTTCTGTGCAAAGCTCATTTATACAGTAGCACTGTAAATTGTGATGAACAAATTCTGCCTCTTTGTCACTTTGGGCAATATCAGTCTGAATGTCACCTC
>JAQMYM010000011.1:12623821-12639631 GCA_030014255.1 Parauchenoglanis ngamensis | reverse complement strand
GAGTGTGTCCGGGGGCTCAGTTTGGTGGAAGCTGCCAGCTTGTGAGGTTTTGCTCCGGTCGCGGTTCACTTCACAGGCAGCAGAGGGCTCTTAAAAACGACGAGCCGCCCCTTTAAACAGCTGCTGCCATTATTATGCAATTATTAAAGTCAGATCAGTATCAGGAATGAGATATTGGTATCATATTGAAAATGTAAATCACATGGAATCTGCACTGATTGCACATCCACAGTAAGCTGCAGAATTATTGCCCTTGGTCAAGATGGCTTAAAAAATGCCTTTGATGTTAATTAGCTTTATCTCACACATCAATAAAATAATTATGCCTTTAATTAAAGGATGGATTTCTAAGAAAATGACTCCAAGTTTCAAAATTTCTTTAACATGAGCATGTCAGAATTATTGGCACCTCCTGACATGTCACTGAGTCATGTGATCATTAATATTGTTACACTACCCTGTTCAGATAACTGTCGTGTGCCGTGGCAGCTTGTCCCTCCCTCGCGTCATCTTTACATAAAGAGAGCAATGCAGCAGCAATTTAGCCCTTTAACCTGTTCAGCGCTCTCACCTCCACATCTATACCCTCTGTTCAAACAGATCAACTTCCACTGCTTCAAGGTTCAGGCTAAAAAATGTAGTGAGCAAGAAAGAAAGCTTTTGCTCTGTTTTTAGGAGCTAATCGTGATACCTGACTGGTGACCCTTATGTTTAAGATTACTGCAGGAAAAGGGCCCTAATAAAGGCCATGTAACTCTGCTAGCAATAACAATAGGCCCTGTGAAATTAGCACGTCACACAACCACTAATGTCTCACAGAAATAATGGAAATCAGCACTAAACAACAAATTAGCATGTTTTCTTTCCTTTACATAGGCCTGTGTGTTTAGCAACTTGTAAGCAGTCGTTCCTGACCTTCTGTCCCACTGGGGTTTTAAGTATTAGGTGAATTCCCTTAGTCATCATCAAGGGTTGCATTAACAGGGAATTTTCTCATTATTTACCGGATTTTAAAAGCGTTGACAGAAAACTCTGAAGGCCGTTCCTCATGTTGACGGATGCAAAATGAGGCATTCAATCTTGGTGTGCATAGGATTCATCTTCCCCTTCAAAACCAGAACATCATAACAGTTCTAGCAGTTGCTTTAAAAGCACAAAGTCCCTCTGCATGCGCTCATATGGCACCAGTGGCGTAACTGCGCACTTTCGTGTTTACTCCTGCAATATTGCATATAGTAGCGCTTCAGATCTTTAGGTGAGATAGTAAGTATTGGCACCAGGTACAGCATGCAAACATTGCAGCAGCCCATAATTTACAAGTAATTCATGCAAACATCCAGATGTGAATTCATCTCACTTATTTCCTACCAGTGAGCTTGTGAGAGAGAAACGGGGAAATAAGTTTGTGTGATCCACCAGGATGAGGATGAAGGTAAGCATATTAAGAGACGGCACCTACATCTGTAGCATTTCAAGAGTCTGGAAAGATCAAACATCTGTTCAGCAAGATGCAGATTGACAGCCTGAGGAAAGCCAGCAGTGTGTGTGGGACCAGCTCCTGCTATAGACCCCAACTACACAGCTGTTACTCCAGATAAGTGAGAATTTACACATTATGGTATTATAAAGTGATGTTTTATCACATTCTGTGCATGCTGGTTATAGCTAACTAGTTCATTGGTGTTGTGTTCATTAGCAACTGTGGCGTAAATAAACTAATTCGCTAACCAGGTGTGAAAAATGTAGTTAGCTATTCACTGCTTACATTAATGTGGAATTTACCATTAATAGGCAGAATGAAGTTGTCACACATGTATTTCAGTACTGAATATGTTCAAAGTGGCAACGGCAACACCGCTATTCATTACCGGATATAACTGCGTCGTTACAAATGTCATAATTGTTCATTTGGTAAATGGAAAAAAGACAGAGGAAAATAAATTTCTTTACAATCTTTACAATCCTGTCCCTTACCATGACTGCGAATGAGTTACTGCAACGCAACCTCTGGTCACCATCGGCAACATGGGATGGGAATGAGCATCACCAGAGCTGAGAGCCGCAGTTAGCTTCCAGCACAGGAGCCGGGAATAAGTCCCGGCATTCAGCTCCCACGTAACCTTCACGCTCTCTCTGGCTTTTCTGCACTTTGTTCAGTTTAATTTCTAGTGTAGGAATAGATTTAGCTTTTTTTTTCTACTAGTTTCTTGTCCTTGCTGGTGACCAGGGTGGTGAGTTCAAATTAAAAAAACGGTCAAGATGACCCCCAGCCTGTTCAGCCTGCGCTTGGATTGAAATCTGCCTCCTAACCAGCGATGGATAATGGCGTCTCCCAGAAGAATAAAAGTATTTACAAGTCTTCATTTCTTTACTACTTTGACTTCATTTTGTTATTAATCCTGAACTCTTTCCATATGACTGACCTTCACTCCCTTTTTATAGATGTCATGTGACCATCTGACATTTGGAAAACGCACGTCAGAGGTTCCTCTTAAACTGAACGCTTGAAGAACGTCAGTAACCTTAAAGGTCACCTCAGATTTTACGTGAACTTGCTAATGGATGAATGAAGCACATGTTTGCATTACTTGTTCCGTTTCTTCATTTCCCTGCATCAGAGTCTTTGGTTCGGTTCTTCCTCATCACTCATCATCTCTCTTTCTCAGATCAATAAAAGCACTAAGAGGTTACACTGGGTCGAGACATCAGCAGCGTTCGCTAACTCAATCCTTCGGCACTTTTCTTGCTCCTCCTGTGCTTAGATCTCCGCAGCTCGGCCTGCTGTATCTGTGCCCATTAGGAGCACTTTCATGGGCTTCCAGTATGTTCGCGATGTTGTCATTAGTGCAATGTATAGTCTGGCTTTGGGAAGGCAGAAGCATATTTAACAGGCATTAGATCTTCCTCGGTACAAACCAGTACTCAGCAGTCTTACACAAACTAATGAACAGCATTCAGATGGGACACGGGGATGAGAAAAGGAAACATTATTTCATTATTTATGACTAAGCCAGACTGTGCACAGAGGGAAAATGGACTTGGATCAGGAATGTTTTGCGGATGTTTTGTTCCCCGGGTTGCTCGATCCGAGATGTTTCCAATTGGTGAGAGCCTGTATGAATAATGAATGACCTCTTTTTATATACAGCCTTTCAAATGGGTTCCTAAGAACTTCGCAGGAAGGTTGGAGGCTCTTTAGCCTTAGAGTTTTTAGCTCGCCTTTTCTATCACCCGTGACTCCGTGAGTTCCTGTGTGCTGAAGGGTTAAGGGAAGACCAGCCTGAGCCAAAAATAGTATCTTTATTTAAAGTTGCTCCCTGCTCGTGGGTTCTCGGTTGTGGAGTTGTTTGAATTCAGTAAGTCACTGTACCATAGACAGGCTGTAATTAAAACCATCTGGGTAGCGGCCAATTATTTCAGCCTACTGTAAATCCTTTGCGTGTGCGTGTGTGTGGCTTTGCCCTACAGCTATGGCTTTCATTTTGTAGCCGCTTTTATTATCTTTTGTCCATCAATATTCCAGCATTTTCTCATTTGTAATGAGTTTACTTATGGATTGATGGAACATTTCATAAAGATACAAAAAGCCCCTTTTTGTCAGCTCACTCTACCACAGTGCGCATTTCTGTTAGCGTTTCTGTGCTTGTAACTGTAACTGTAACAAATCCACACACTGCCCAACTGCTGGAGTAGCACACCTACTGTAAAAGCTATTTAATAGGGATGGTAATTGAGGAACAAGCCAGCTTAGTGCATTTGTGTGGTGAAAAACAATGTCTGTACCAAGAAAGTACTCTCTATAGTGCGTGGAAGAATAACTGAACCCTGCACCGAGCACTTCAAGTTTAATAATTGCAGTAAAGTAAGAGGAATAAATAAAAGAAAACTGTAATACCAAATAAATGCTTGTTTTGCGGCTTGGCCCGAGCTCCCTCCTCACTCCTTACTCTCTGCATGTACAAGAATACAGCAAACACAACAAAAACAACTTTCAAATCTTTAAACAAACACCAAAACACAATAGCCCTCAGTCTCGGCTCGGCTCGGCTCGTCTCGGAGGTTTGCCATAGGTGTTTTGGGAAAGAGCTGTCTGACTCCAGACAATGTTCATTTCAACTTTGTCCATTACCACAGAGTTAGAAAAGAACATGTGCTGGATTGAGTTTCCATCCACAAAAAAAACAAGGATCTAAGCACAAAGCAAGTGTTTATGTCTGTTACACAAAAGGCTTTGTGATGATCAAAAGCAGGAAGGAGGTCTGTGTACTGCCCGTTTCCATGGAGCAGGAGCAGATTTCTGCGTTGTGACACGGCCGCATTCAAAATACGAATGTATTGTCCGAGACGGACTGGTCAGACGTGGAGTTTAGAGGTTTGGCATCCATTCCTCCCTTTTTTTGGTACTGGTCTGACCCGACAGTCAGGGGAAACGAGAAGAAGAATAATGGTGTTGCGATAATTTAAGATGAGCCGAAATCAAAACTCAAGCTGACTGCACTGAACTCTTCTTTGTCTTTAATCTTCCACTTAAGTGCAGTGACCTTTTCCAGCATCTGTATAGGATCTGGCAGGATGATCAGTTTATGTAGAATAATCCTTTTATATCATGATTAACCCCGTTGTTGCTTGCGATGTTTGTGAAATGGCTGTGTTTAGCTTCTGGGACAAAATTTTCATATTTTTCTTCCATCACTTCCTTTTGTCTGACTCTAGCACTCAACTACTGATTGATAAAACCAGTGTCCTGCCGGCCGAAATACGCCGTTCCTCTCTGAAATGTCACGTTACAGGAACATGGATATGATTGATGTCATGGCATGGTGAATGTATAAATTAACCTTAAGCCTTGTGCATGAAGTGCATGGGATTTTAGAAAATGATTAGTCATTTTGTTATGCATTAAAATTTTTTGAATAGAACCCCTCATGCGTGCTGGTACATAGTAAGCTATTCATCTGGTGCTGATATCTCTCTATCTATCTCTCTATCTATCTCTATCTATCTCTCTATTGTGTTAGCAGAGCTGACCACAACACATCTAGTAGCCCCTGAGTGTTGGCTAGAAATGTGCAGATATCAGGTTTTCTAGGATGCAAACACGATGCACTCAATGGGGTTGTTACGAGATCAGCTGTTCTATTAAAAGCAATGATGCCACAGAAGCACTTCTTGAGCTTGTGTTTGGTATTAATCTCAGAAGAGAGGTGCTGAATCACAACCAAAAGCTCATGGCTGAGCAGCTGTCTCTCTCTGGGTGGGAGGCAGGCCTTCTGTCATTACAGTGTTTTTGGATGTCCTTGACATATCCACCTTTTGTCTTTTTCCTGACCTCCCCCTCCTCTACTTGGTGGTGGAAGTCGATGGATACCGCTGCTATCATTGTGATAATTTCCGGACAGCATGTCACTCTGTAGGATGAAGCAAACCCCTTAAATCCTGTCTGCGCAGAGGAAAGAATTGCACTTTAACTCGGCGCCTCCTCGTCGTGTAGTCTAGATTACTGATTGTCCTGTGAGTGCGAGTGTTACGGTTTCCTGTGTTGAAGCCTTGATAAAGTCCTAATTCCTCGGACAGGCCTGTTTGGAAGTTGTCCCTTACCAAGAAATCCAGTATAATTTTTTTTTCCATCATATCAGTCTTCTGTGGATCTAATTTGTTCTGATGCCCTTTCTCAATGCTGTGCTGCTGTAACTGCTGAAGTAGCGTGCCTAGCGTGAAAAGCTACAATAACAGACAATCTACTGTGACCGCTCGAATAGCTAGTCCACTGTAAAAACTGTAGCAAAATATCACTGCTGGAGTATCAGGCATACCATAACCACACTTGTAATAAAACTACTGTTAAAAACTAGCATGTGTCCACCTTTGCATACAAACTAGAGTGTTAACTAGGTTTTATTCTCCAGAAGAAATCGTATCAGTCTGTCTGTACATGTTCACATATCGTCAGCAGTGTCTGCTCGGGCAGGAGGAAAGGCTTGTCAGTGAGCGTGTGGGATGAAGAGGATGGTTCGAGGTTGTCACTCCATGATGTAATGACTGTAAAGGCAAGACCCAGTCATAATTCTAATATTCAGAATTAGAAAGCGTTTTGTGTCTGCTTCTTGGCATATTCGTTGCCATGGAGTCCCGTCCACTACAGATCTTGTTTTGTCCAACAGCATTGTGTCCTAATTGCCTCCCTGCCCTGTTCAGGTGCATCCTCCTCGGTCACCAAAATGTCCCTTTCCATAGCACTTAGTCATCCTTTTGTTCATTTTGATGCGTATCGTCCCAGTTCTCAGCGCTGTCGCTGGATCTGCATTGTGTAGAGGTTCCGACTGTTTCCGAGTCGAAAGACTCGAACGCTCGCAGAGAACGGTCTGTGGGATGATGTCCTATTTTTTTCACTGTCGCTTTTTAATGAGGCTTCTGTAAAGTTTGTGTGAGGGCTGATTGCTGTGCTTAAAGATAACATTCAGTAGTAATAAAACTCGCTGACTGCATATTGTCATGTGGTCAGTGTTAAATAAAAGTTATTAGCCAAGATGGTCTTAGCACTGAAATACAAACATTAGGGTTACATGAAGCACAGCACTTTGGAATAAAGTTACTGTAGCATGTGTAGGTGTGTCCGTTGCAAAATGTTGGCTGACGATTGTTTACATGCGACGATTGTAATGACGATAATGACATGTAATGACATGACGATTGTAAACTTGTGATTAACCTTTTAGTTTTTTTCTTAAAGGAAGACAGCAAATGGCAACTCAAATGTATAAAACTCATAAACAAGCTGAAATGATTATGTAAGGAATAAAGCATGATGTGGCATTGGGTGGTGTGATGAAGCAGCGTTACTGTCGCCACCCCAACGCTCACTGTTACCACCTCACTCTGTGTGCAAAATGAAAGTGTTTTCTCAGTTATACCTGAGCAAAATGTCAACCATCACTAGCCTGGTGTCAACCATCACTCGAGTCAATGGTCCACTATGTAGTATTCGTTTCACTGCAGCCACCTGAATGCCCCTCTCTCACCCCTCCCTGTCCAAGCGTGTATTAGAACGCTCGGTGGCTGTCCGGTGCCTGTACTGTACTTCCAACTACTGGCATTCACTCTCACTTGCTTTTTCTGTATTAAATAATAAGTATAATCCTATAATAAATAATATCTGATAAAACCTGGCCAGCACCAGTAAACACTGATTGCTCTTCTTCCTCGTCTTCCTTTATTCTTTTATGTTGTCCTTCTGCTGCTTCCTTCATAGCGGACCTACGAAATAAATCCATCTTGCCATGTTACCAAGAAACCAAGGAGTTACCAAGGCATAAACTCCTCCTGAAGAGTTTCCCATTTTGGAAGTATAAAAGTTGCAGCTTTACGTACGACTGTGACAAGCACCGATATTGCCTTTATACAAATTATATATTTTATCTAATATTGCTTTTATTCAACAGTTCTATATACAAGAATCTGACAAGGAGTAAGTGAAATTTTGGACACATTCTGACCAAACGGTCTGTTTCTCGTCGCTCCGCTAGCAGAACCAGATCCTAAAGAAGCTGTACAGCACATTGGCTAGCTAGCTCACGCTGATTTGCACGTTCGCATTAAAACCGTTTCCGGTAAAATTTGCGTCCCTCTTTCCTTTTAGTCTGCATTCGAAGAGCTTCCGTGTTTGAAGTGAAACGCGGACGAGTGGAGCAACGCACAATGAAATGTTTCTGCCCTGTTCCAGTAAATATCCGCATACCTGGAACGCTGCTCGACCAATCAAATTAGTGCACTGGAACTAAAACCATCCTATAATAAACTTTATGACGACATTGAACAATTTGGTTCTTATTAAATCTTTTTTGATGTTTGCCTACATTTATGAGATGTAATCAAGTTCTTCCCCAATCGATCCTGTAACTGAACAGACCGGCTGTGTTGGCTATTTGATGGGCCAATAATGACTATTTTAACATCCCCGGATGGCTGTAGCTGAGCAGAGAGGTCTGTTGCTGCCCCCAGCAGTGTCTCTTCATACTGTGGTATTAATTATTTACTCTGTGGTTAACCAGAGGTGTTTGACTAATTCCGTTCCCTTTCGCCGCAGTCTCGCTCAGCGCAGGTCTTTCTTTATTTGTCGTTTATATTTTGACAGTCTAGCACTTTGGTACAACTTCACTGAAAACTGGTTCTAGCAGGCTTATTGAAAAACCAAGTTACATGAGTGTGTGCCAAGTACCATATTTTCCAGACTATTACACACCCTAAAAATCAATATCGACTGTATGTCACTTTAATGTAGCAGGCATTTTAAATTTTTCCTAATGACTGTCTCTGAAACAACGATTCACTGCGTATTGACCAAGTAGAAATTCACGATGCACTTAAAAGACGGCAGATGGTTTTATATTGGACATTTTACATTCCATCTTAAGTTCTCATGAACAAAACCTCCATGAATCATCTAATATTTTCTCACTCCAGAGAGGACTAACTGCAACCAAATGTATTTTAATATGAGCTAGCTATTTTGCTAAAGGTTACGTTTAGGAATGATTCCAGTGTTGAATCATTAAGGGTCTGTGCAGGAAGTTTTGAAACGGTTTATTTTCCACTGATGTGGCAAGAGAACGTTAAACACACCCACACATGCACTAAAGATCGTTCCTTGCCCGATTTTGGCTTTAGTCACATTTGTGGAGGAGTCCCGCAGAGTCGTGCAGTTCATCTGCAGAATCGGCGCACTTATTAGACTCAAGGTCTCTTAATATTTCTCATAAATATTAACGCCCCAATCGGATAGTGTTCGATTCAAAGAGATTTTATGAAGGATATGTATGTTTTTTTTTATGATATGATGGTTTTGTTCTGTTTTCTCTGTAGTGAGGAATCAAAGAGGGGGATTTGAATGTCTGATATCAATCTACTGCAGTCTAGTGTGTACATGTTTTATTTTTAATGTTGTGAAGTTTAATTCAGCAACCATCATTTTATTGTTGTCCTGACGTATTCTTCTTGAGTTTTGCCAATCTTGCAAGACGTGCGTGTTTGTGTGCGCAAGCAATATGGCTCAAATTTCAATACACTTTTGCTTATTTGCTAACGGACTACTTGTCCTCAAGTAACTACCCCGGGGTATGTAGTTTTTTTTTTACAAGGCCCTTGTATTCAGAGTACCTTAATTCTGGGCACTATTTGGGTTGAGTAAGGAATAAAAGATGGCACGGTGTGTTATAGGAAAATAATCAATGGCAGAGTGGTGTGATGAAGCAGAGTTACTGGTCCACCTGAAGGTGATTATTTCCCTGTAACAGCATGTCCCTTGTGCTTTATTACTCTTATATGACAGCAGTTTACCAATGATGCAACACATGGTGCTGACCATGGAGACTCCTTTCATGAATATTAAAGGTCCACTATGCAGGATTCAACCACCTGAGTGCCCCTCCCTTACCCCTCCCTCTCCCAGTGTGTATTAGTAAGTACGGTGGCCATCAGGTGCCCATAATGTTCTTCCAATTACTTCATTTATTCATCCACCCTTGCTTTTTTAAGAAGTATGATCTTTCATTTTTCAAAATTTGCGTTCTGAAAGGTGTTGGCCAGCACCAGTAAACACCGATTCCTCTCGTTTCTTCTTCACCTTCACCTTCCTTTCCTCTTTGTCATCCTTTCAGGTTACCACTGCAACTTGTAAAAATGCACAACACAAGGCGCTCTCTAGAGGTTTGTTCGTTCTGGGTTACTGTAGGAGCAACATGGTGGCTCTGTAGAGGTGGACCCACGCCCTCTGTAGATTTTAAACCTCCTTCTAAGCGTAGGAAAATGCAGCGATTCGTAGTGACAGGTAATTATACACCAATGAAAACGTATGATTTCCGTAAGTATATTATGAAATGTTTATGCTCCTTTTCTGTTAATAGATATTCTGAAAATCCTCCATAGTGGACATTTAAACACGTCCCCTCACAAACACAACCATTGCAACCAGTTTTTCTTAGACTTCCATCATGTGCCACGTCTGCAATGTCCCTTTGTAACTTTAGAAATGTATTCGCATGAGCACATTAATATAAACCTGAGATGACTGAGAAACACTATAATTTTGGATTGTAGAAATTTAATCGACACCTTCTGACCAATCGTGTGTGTGTGTGTGTTTGTGTGTGTGTGTGTGTCCAGATTTCAATATTTTAGATCTGAAATTCAGTCATAATACATTGAGTTGTTTTGTGGGTAATGTTCATGTCCACAGTAAACCACAATCCCATTTAAATGGCAGCAGAAGGAAGGCTTCTGTGCTTAATTATTTTGAACCAATCGGACATCGTCTTTGAAGAGAATTATTGGATTTCTTTCTCCCACAAATGGTTGAAGTGTATGATGGACAGAAATGTCACCTAAATGTCATAAACTATGAAAATTAAATTAACCTTTCTTATTGCTGTTATTAAATTTGCAATGTAATATCACGCGCATGTGTACAGAATGCCTAGGCCCTGATCAGGTGTGTACACCGGCTGCTGTTTTTACTGTCCTCCTGTTTCTCATTCTGTCGCTCTAGAATGCGCGAGCTGAGCAAAGGGGCTCCGAGTGCCACACCAGAGGATGAGCGCTTTATCGTGTGTCTTTCATTCAATGTCATTGAAATGCAGTGGAACGTTTTTCAATGGCTGTAATTATGAGGGATGCTGCGCCTCCTGCGGTAGACGTCTCCGTCACTCTTCATTTTAAAACCACCTCATCATATCACGGCGATGACGAGTAACTTGGCATCGGCTTGTAGCTCCGCATTCTTCAAACCAGTTTGCTGTTTACGTCTAAGATTTCACCTGCAAAGCAGAAATGACTGATAGCATTCGTTTATCGGACAGAGAGCGAGCGTGTTAAATCTGCCTAGACTCCCAGTGCCTGTTCAGAATTATGGCATTTCAAGTACAACAGATGTCTGCACAGTTTGATTTCTCAATCACACATTTTGGAGTTTCAGCTCCATGCTGCTGCTCGCAGTGCTCTCTGTAAGGAAACATGCCGGGCGTAGCAGGCTGTCTGTTCATCCATCTTTTCACTCCACACTAACATTCTGGCGTAAATGTTCCTGTCACTAAACGTTCCTTCTGCACGTGTTCCACATTCACGGAGTGCCAGGATGACTTTGCTTTGCTGAGTGTCAATATTTATTCTTTTTGCATTAGACGCAGTCTCCAGCTTTTATTTTTGTACAGTGCTTAAGACGGCTCCACGTATTCGTCAGGCAGTTCGGATAGGTTAAATCTTGATGATGATCATCACTTAGTTACTTGTTTTTAATTAAACTGCGTTTTTATCACATTTAAATTGGTCTGAATCAATTAAAATGTAATTGATTTAGTAGAACTCTTGATACCAAGCTGATGAATCCCATTTAAACATGCTTTATCGTAGCCGCCTTGATGGAAATTATCTCATGACATGCAGGAAGTGAGCTCATGGATTATGATGCGCTTCCATCGTAATTTTAGTTTCCACAACCCCTCTCAGTGGCGCTGGCTTCACGGTATGCGCACCGCTGACATGGAGTACTCTGTTTTTCCTTATTTGCTGCTTCTGTCTCTGAGGAAAGCTGACGTCTCTCTGTCCAACAGCCCACACAGTGTGTATGTGTGTGCCTTCTTTCACTCTTTAATTAGCCCGTCCCCTTAGAGCTGCTAAATCAGGCCTCCTAAAAGCGGGTCTTTTTGGCCTTGCTGCAAGTATGTGTTTACACGCCGTCCGAGTTGTCCCTCTTGCCTTTACAGAATGACCATGCGCTAGCTGCTTTGCTTATTTTTCTGCTCGTGTGTGTAAACCGTGGTGTCTGCGTTCTTTGTTCGTGCCTCCCTCGACCGCTCTTGTATGTAGAAGCGAGTTAATCTTTTGACCATGGCTGTTTGAAATGTGCCTACATCATTTGAGATCAAATCGTCGCCGGCTTTCCGTGTGAGCCAGAGATCAGACTAACCCACTCAGCTGGGAGATATTCCTGTGTGGCCGAACGTTTTGAAGCTTTTACGCTTTGTTCTCCTGTATTTCCACCATCCCTGTAGCCAAGGTTGTGCGGTATTTTATAGTAGCTGTGAGTATTCCCATTCCCACCCATCCCTGTCTTGTGGACTTTGAAGGGGAATTCGGGAAAAGATAGGATGGGCACGTTTCCTAGACTGCAGACAGCCATCCAAACTCCCATAGACTGAAAACATTGTTTGTACAGTACAACATGTTGGAGCTGTGCTGTACCTACCGCAGCAAGGAGCTTTTCCACGTGCTCCCTCTGACTGAATGACGGCAGCAGTTACCTTTTAATGCTAAACTATCGATGATTAGTTCATGGCTACTGATCAGAGACTAGAACACATTGAATATACTTTACGGCTGTTTTATTCTGAACATGGTTTTTATAAACAAATTCAATTTCAGAATTGTAGGGTTGTCCTTCAGTTTAAACATAGCATGGGAAAGTCTCTCCAGGCGTACTTAAGTACCATCTCTGCTGCTTATGTTTTGTTAAACCTAACCTACTCTTGGGCATTTATGTGCATGCGCTTGAGTCGTAAGAGAATGGATTAGCCCTCGAGTGGACCTCGAGTACGGTCTATTTTACTTGCATTTATTGTATTTATTTTAAAATGTATTTTGTGGGTAGGTTTATTCAAAGTGTTTATTTTTGTAGTGGTGCTACATATTAGCCCTTATGAGTAATGCCACCGACATGAAACATGTTGGGTTTGAATTTGAAAGGCATGTACTGGGGAAATATCCTCAGGCAGTCTGAAAAGATGTGTGTAGAATGACTCCATGACTCTCAGATAGATAATTTGCCAAGAGGCATCCCTTTTATTTTTATTTTTATTTATTATTTTGAGCCATGTTCCACTGAGTAGCCCTAGACTTATCTCTTCACCTGAAGTGCGTCTTTAGCCTTTGTAGGAAAGATTAAACTAAAAGTAGTATCTGGTCAGGACCAGGATTTGTTCTGTGTGTGCAGTCCAGCCAAATCCCATTCTGTTTTCTGTTAGGGTACAAGGTACACACCCTGAAAGCAAATTTACTATCCAAAATGTCATCAGATGGAAAGAAATGATTGTGGGATAGTGAGCAATGTGAACCTGGCTTGCTTGCTGTGCATTGCTGTTGTCTTTTTGTTGGTTTGTTTTCCACTTTCATGCATTTGAACTACAAAGTTGGAGAAAACATGGACGCCTCGGTTTTCATTGTTTGTTTGGAACAAGCTAACCAAGTAACTGATGAGTGATCTTTTTTCTTTTTTTTTCCTTCAGTTTCCTGGACAGCAGTCTATATAGATATTGTAGCTTTAACAAGCTAATTTGTTACTTGATCTAAAGACACCACTCGTGTACGTACAGCGTAACCCATTTAAACTCCTTTTATTTACTGCAGATGTTGTGAGCCGCAGTGTTTTCACACCACTTTCTGAACTCAGGAACTTGTAGTTGAGACTATCCCAGGTTCCCGAGCAGATTAAAGTTTCAGATTAAAATGTGATCACTAATGCTATGCTATGTGTTTGGCAAAGCTTGGGTAGCTAGCAAATATTAGCTTCAACGTGTATGCATTTGAAATCCGTGCTTTAATGATTGATTCGTTTGCATGCTGTGCTATAAGATGGAGACAGCATTTTGGGTTTTACAGTATTTAAACTGCAGACATAAATTTCTAACCAGGTTTTGTTGGCATTCATGCAGTACAGTTTATGATAACTGGTGACTTTCCAATGTCTGTGCACACATTTTGCCAGAATTTCTTCCCTTATGTGAAGTGGGTGGGGCTAACCCTGACCAGTCCCAGCACTGATGTTTTTTGTGCTGCCCATATGGCTATAAGAGCTGTGCATAAATTTACAGGTTTTTTTTTTTTTTAAGGCTAAGCAACATTGCTATCCTCGCTAGATTAGCTTTCACAAGCTAACACTTGCTAACTCTATAGGTATAGTGGTTGCTACGTAGGGGGTTCAACAATCCGCAATCAGCTTGTGCTGCTGTGGTTTTTCCTTGAGTGACGGTGCGGGCTCGGCTTCTTCGACAAAGCACTGTCCATCAACTCTGCTCATTTAAAATTTGAGACAAAATAAAATCAAATAATGGAAGTGTGTGAAACTTTTTCTCGTTGAGCTGTTTTTCACTGTTTCTGAACTACGGACATTTTTCAACATGCCGCTCAGTTCTGCTACAGTATTTTTTGAATGCTCGGTTTGGCAAGTTAAAATTATTTGCTGGGTCTGCATCTAGCTCTCTGCCAATTTCTGACCTCTAATTTACACTCACTCTGCTGGGACTTTGACGTTCCTCTTATTGATGTACAGTTGCAGAGGTGTATAAAATACAGGAAATGTGAAGGAGTTGTCTGAAGGAAACAAGTGGGACTTTCCCAGTAGAAAAGGCGTATTCCGTTAAATCATACAAGCATTAAATCTGTGTTTTATAAATTATAGCTCAGTTGCTGGCTGACAAATGTGGGCTGAGCACAGGAAGCACTTTTCCTACTAAGGTGTTTGACTGTTTTGGAAGGAAGTGGAGAGGAAGAGCCCTTTGTCTAGCAGGATGTTATCGAGTGGGTAGTAAGGGTTATGTTCTTGGATTGGTCACTCATTCATTGAGGATTAGAGCAATTGGCCTTATGTTTATTTAGCTTATGTCTTGCTTTTTTATTTAAGAAGCTCAGTAGCAAAGAGTCTTGCTTTTCAAAGTGGGCTTTCAGAATCACCAGGGGTCTGTCATGGAGAGCGTTCAAAAGCTCCATCTAGCACCCTAAAGGGTTCTTTGGTTTGTCTTTCTGGGGGAACCATTAAATATTGTGTGAAATCCTACGACCGGGTTTTCCATTTAGAAAAGGTTCCAAGTCAGACCCCAGCCATCCCAAACCAGAACTGTTAAACATCAAGAATTATTGAGTGTAGTCTTCACCCCCCCACCTGTGTGTGTGTGTGTGTGTGTGTGTATGTATATGTATGTGTATATGTATATGTAATGTGTGTGTATGTATGTATACATCAATCACAATGTAAAATGTTTTAAGGGGCTTTCTAGAAATGTTTCTAATATGGTTGCAAATCTTTTGGCACCCTGTCTTGGAGAAGGCCCTTGGTTCTTTCTCTTTTCATTCTGATCTGACCTTTCCTCTGACTCCCAACTGAGTTTAGTCCAGTGCAGGGAAATAACTTTCTCCTCCATGAGAGTGATGGAAAAGAAAACCCAAAATGAAAACATTGGTTTGTTCCATTACGGGGGAGTAGGAGGGATGGGGGTAGGAGACAGTTGTGGATTTGACATGGAAATGACAAACGGCAGTTTCAGGTCTATCTGTTTAGATCATTAAACTCTGATGGGTTTTAAATTACAAAGTTGTGAGGTTAAGCTTAAACCCTAAAATAGAGGCCAGTGGTTATTAATATTTGGGATGTGATTTAGGCCGTTATTAGGTTTACAGTTTTTGAAATTATTTTTCCATGAAGTAATTTTCTCTTTGACACAGAAATGATTTGGGTTTGTTCACCACACAGTAGCACATCAGGGAAGCTGGTTATCAGGGGAATATCTTGTGAATCATTATTCTCTTTGCTTTATTTCCGCTGAGGTCACAGCAACACTCATTAATCTCTTATTATCTCTCACACTGTTCCTCTGGCGTTTACATTAAACATTGTCCATTAAAGAGTGTCTCTCGCATGGGGTTGCCTGCACTATAAACAGCTTAACTGCCATAAAAGCACTTTCTTGCACTCCGTGTGTGTGTGCGTGTGTGTGTGCGTGTGTGTGTGCGTGTGTGTGTGCGTGTGTGTGTGCGTGTGTGTGTGCGTGT
>JAQMYM010000011.1:12603395-12623721 GCA_030014255.1 Parauchenoglanis ngamensis | reverse complement strand
GTGTGTGTGTGTGTGCGTGTGTGTGTGCGTGTGCGTGTGCGTGTGCGTGTGCGTGTGCGTGTGCGTGTGCGTGTGCGTGTGTGTGTGCACGAGTGCCAGAAGCAAGTCGAGTCTGGCAGACTGCTGGCCCCGCTGTGGTCTAGACTGGAGCGAGAAGCTCACTGATGGAGCCCCATGAGTCACTCTCCCCGACCGCCATCTCCGTGTGAGAGCATCAACTTCGATGCTGCCCCAAGGAGAGCTCGGTCTGGACCACGGTGCAGCTGCCCCACACACGTATGAATATTGACCAGGCTTGCTCTTCTGACCTCTTCATCATGATGTTATTTTGGTCTGTTTTCTGTCATCGCATGTTTGTCAGCTCATGGGAATCTAACGAGCTGACAGTTGGAGGATGGCCTGACCTTTAGGGCTTCTTACGACTTGACTTATGACCACTAGCCTCCAGGTTCCGTATTACCCAGATTATAACTCGTTATGGAAAAATCTCTACAAGTGGTTGTAACTCAGAAATCATTTTTATTTTCCATCATGTTTTTCCAGCTTTTAAAACGGCATTTGAAAGGTTCACACTAATGGTGTAATCTGGGTAAGAGTTTGTCCCATCAATGTTCCTGTAGTTCATCGCTGAAATTCTTTACTAAAGTTCTGATCTTAATCGTCTCAGGTCTGGGGAAAAAAATGTGTCCTTACTGAAGTCATTATAGAGCAATGTTTTGGCCTAATACTCTTCAGGATGGAGTGTATGCTTTACAGTTTCTTGTTAGAGTGACCGACTTCCTATCTAATTTAGTGTGATCGAAAGACAGGTTGCTGCTGAAATTAAGGTTTATGGTAATATAAGTGATAACAGGAACGAACTTGCTTAGTGGACATTTCACAACATTACATGTATTAGGCTTGTGGGATTGTGTGATATGCTATTGTCCTATCATACTCCCTAATGATCTTGCCTGTGGGTTTGGAGGGGGCATAGACTGGGGGGAGGAGAAGGGTGAGGCCAGGAATGGTTATAGTAAGCATTAGCATTTAGTCAATCCAAAAATGAACAATTAACAGTTATTAGCTGTAACTAAGCTCATTATAAACTTGCATAAACTACAAGTGCGTGTGCTCTGTGTTGAACGGCAGGGGAGGTAATTATTGATTTCTTCAATAGTGAAATAGCCCTGATAAACATGCCATTTCATTTTCTTAAATTAAATTTCCTTTCCTGTTTAGTGAATACTTTCCTTGCTTTATCTGTTCAGCAGTATGGACAAGGAAAACTAAGATGCAACAGGGAAAAATGTTTTGTTGCTGTGCTCTGAAGTCGTACAGCAGGCTCTTAAGATTTATATTTGATAGAAGTAACGCTTTTTTACCAAATGTAATACGGTTTATTTTTGATTATTTTAAAGCTGTAGACATCGTGATTTTCATGAGACTTTTAAATTGTTCAACTTGGCCATTGTGATAGTCTATCGGTGATTCCAAGTTCTATAGTCAGTCATCCGAAGTCTAAAAGGTAACCATGAGTACATTCAGGTCTATAAGTATTTGGACAGTAGCACAATTGACATTGTTTTGGCTCTGTATACCACCACAATGGATTTGAAATGAAGTGTGGAGTTTCAGCTTTTATTCAAGGAGTTTAACAAAAATATTGCCTTAACTGTTTAGGAATTACAGCCATTTTTTTTTTACATAGTTCACAGGCTCAAAAGTAATTGGGCAAACTAACATAATTATAAATATAACCATTTTTAATACTTGGATGTAAATCCTTTGCAGTCAATGCCCATTGTCATCAGTTTTGCAGCAGTTGACTGAATCTGAGCAGAGAGTATATCTCTATACACTTCAGAATCTGCTACATCTTCCTGGTGTACAGAGGCAAAATTATGAAAATTGTCACCATCCAAATACTTATTGGCCTGACTGTATGACTTGATTTTCTTTACTTAATAAAAAGTTGTTAGCATTGGCACATTAATGTGATGTAAAATGAATAACATGCCTATCGAAATCAACTTTACGGTAGGAATAATAACGCCACTTCATGTCAGGTCATCACAATCCTGTCTTTGATTAGGAACATTTGTTTATAGGAAAATGGTGTTTTTGCCTTATTTAGTATTAAACTGATGAATTCTCCCATTCATATTGAGGGAGCTATGCCAGTATCGGCCAACTCCAGTGAAACTTTTATATAATGTTCATTCAACTACTTGTTTCTGTGAATTCATTGGGCTTTTTTTTTAATGCAGCAGAACTATATTACTACAACTAAATATTGTGATGTATAAAGAAAATGTATATTCTGATACATTTATTAGATCAACCACCTGTATTTCACCTCAGTTAAGGTTTATATTTATTAAATATATTTTGTATGATTTCATAAGCAGGAAAAGGTCAAGTGTATGAAATACTGACATGTACAGAATAGTACTGACACAGTTAAAATAGAATATTAGCGCTACTGTAAAGACACTACCAATTGGACATATTGCAGTTAAGTTGATAAAGAAATTATGATGTGCACAATACTGCTTTGTACGAGTCACAGTACATGCTATAGGGCAAAAATCATCCAGTGGGTTTTTCTTTTTTTTTGGCTGCATAAACACTGGCTCACAAAATAAACACCTCAGAGTCATCTGCCCCGATGTGGTCTCAGCCATTTGGCCACTGGAGCCAGACCAGGCCATTTGCCTCCCCCGGGGGGGGGTGGAATAGGACCGTTAAAGTCCAGCATGCATTCCTCCAACAAGACTCAAGCAGCTGAAGGTATATATTCTCCTTTATGTGAAACCAGAGACCACATGGAGCCTGCTGCTAAACATAATAATGATCCAGCCTTCCACCTTGGTGCCTGTTTATCGCTTTATACACACGAGCTAATCCTCAACTTCTTTTCTCTCGTAGCCTACAAGACCCAATAATCAATTAGCCTTGTACTCCCACTTTTCATTTGTTTTCTCATGACTCCTTGAGAAGTAGGTAGCATTAAGATCTTGGACAGGCCTACCCATCATGTCCATGTTTCATACTCCTATCTGTGCTCGTGCACACTGGCACCACTCGTCCTCCCTCACGGCTCCGGTGGGTCTGAGTGATGGGTACAGAAGGAGCGGGGTTAAAAGTCTGCCCTTTGTCATCCCTCCTGTCAAGAACACCTGTCCGTCTGCTCCGAGTTCCTCAGCCCTTCCTCCTCTACAGGTCCGGTTTGTTCTCCTTGAAGACACTTCATGTGGTTTGTTGGTTCATGCCAGGTTTTATAAGCAGATTCTGTATCCAGACGGTAAAATCCGACAATTGTTTTCTTGTGGCTGAACAAATATCAATCTAAGGTCACGCAGGGAAACAGATCCTGTAACTATGTATTATATATGAGTATTTAACAGCAGGGCACATATTTCTTTCCCAGCAGAATTTGTCACTCTGAGTTTATCCCATCATAGCAGATAAAGTGTGGAATGAAGGTGATGCTCATCCACAGTAGACCTTTAGGGTTTAATTTCCAAACAGGCATTTAACCTTCGTACTGATGCCTTCACGTACAGTGAAGGGAAATACATATTCAGACCCTTTTTAGTTTTTGTAATATAATATAGTTCCAGTGCGTATATCCACTTCACATTTAAACACACGGTGTCTTTTGACATTAGGTGCAGTTTGCACAAGAATGTAATGTCTCCTGTGTGCAAGTTTTACACAAATAGCATAGTGGAGCAACATTATTAAACAAAGCTGAAATGGAAAACACAACAAGGCTATTACAAACATCTTTGACATCCCTGTCAGGACAATTGGTTCAATTACGTGCAGGTGGATGTTCATGGAACCACAAATAATGTTCCTCAGACAGGTATGCCACACAAGATTTTACAACCTGCTTTCATACCAGTAATAAAGAAGGAGCTGTCAGTCACTCGAGTTTCAGGACAACCTGAAAGCAGCAGGAACAGTGTTTACATGGAGAACAATAAACGATGAGCTGCATAGCCGTCCTCTCTGTTCGTACATCTCTGCTAGAACTCCTGTGCTAAGAAAGAAGCACAGACGTGCATGTCTAAAAGCTTTGACAAGTCAGAACATTTTTGGAACAATATTCTCCGGTCAGATGAAACGAACATGTAACTCCGCCAGTTATGTTTGTAGAAAGAAGGGCTGTGTGTATGATCCCAAGGGCACCATAACCAGAGTGAAGTATGGAGGTGGGAGCATCATAAATCTGGAGCCGCTTCTATGCAAATGGTACTGGGACATTACGCCTTGTTGAAGGTCACATGAATGGGGAGCTGTACCAGGACACATTAGAGGAGAATTTAATCTCCTCAACCAAGAAACTGAATCTGGGGAGATGATGGATGTTTCAGCAAGGCATGGATCCCAACCACACAGCCAAAAATGGTAGAAGGCCTTGTATGGCCTAGCTGATCTCCTAAATTGAATCCCATAAAAATCCTCGAGGATTTTGATAACGCAAGTCTATCAGAGGGATCCAAGTCAACTTGGAGAATTGAAGATGATTTGCCAAGAGATGGGCCAAAACTGGCCCACAATGATGCAAAAAGCAAATACGTTCTTACTGTAGATGTCTCTACAAGTAAGGTGTAATTGCAAACAAGAGCTTATGTTGTATGAAAATACTAATGTTGGTTGTATTAGTATCCGTAATAGTGCTGTCTGAATTTTTGTTTTATCAATTTAGATTTTTTTTTTGTAAATCTTTGTTCATGGTCATCAATAAATACATTTATTTGTTTTTTCTTTCCAAATTCCATATTTATAAGAAAATGTATCCACTGCCTGTTACTATGAGCAACAATTAGCTGGTCAGGACTGACAGTTCTTGCAATTTGAGACTTGTGATATAACGTAATTTATCCCAGTATTGATATTCTATTTCTAGCGCTTATGCTGGCTCCATACTGGAGGATAATTTGGCAGATTTTCGGTCTGATTCACACCTTCTGACAATCGTGGAGGTGTTTCCTGATTCGAGGCTGGTCGGAGCTGATCATCTGTTTAAATGATCCTGAAGTGAGAGGGATTTACAGTGATTTTAACGTTCAGTCGATTTTAACGTTTATTGATTGGATCGAAGTCGCCCCAATTTTGAATGGAAAATATCAAATGTTTGATTTTTATGGCTTGAAAACCGGCAGAATGAAAGGAACAGCAATGTAATATTGAGCAGAAACCCCCAATGAGCGTGAGAAGCTTCGCTAACCGGATGTAGTCCAGAGCACAGTAATAACTTGCAACAGCATCTCCATGGCAGTGGAAGGTCCGAGAACGTATAAAAATGACCACATTTCTCATGTTCACAGGTTTCACTCTCCGCTCTAGCTGTGTATAAATAACAATATTGTTAGATTGTAGCAGTGGACTGCATTAGTCCCATTTGAGACTGACAATAAAATGGAAAATGTGTGCCATGAAAGCCATGCTGGTTCCATTTTCTCAGCGATGACTTTAATCCACAGAGCACAGCTGATTACAGTGGTCTGCTTCTATGCTTGTTTTGTTCTGAAATCATGCAATTTTCTGCGAGTTCCCAAGTCCCTGGAATCGCCATTCTGAAATCGTTTCGTATAAATGCTAACTGCCTGGTCCTGCGTCTTGACTGAATCGTGTGTTGTGTGCATTCTTACTATTAAAGTCTTAAAATAAAAGCCACATCTGTTATTATGTCTATGGTCTCCCATGTTTTTAAAATCAGTTAAGACTTGAAAATTCTATAATAATAATGCCACGGGCATTAGCCAATGAATTTTTACAAACTGGTGAAACTGTAACGATGTTTTATTATTTGTCAAGGTGCTTAGTTGACCTACATTGTGATAGGATGAACAAACGATCATACAGTGCAGCTCTCCTGGACGTGACCAGCTATACACAGTAAACGGAAAGTGTGTATAACCCCGATGCCCTTCTGCACATGGTCACACTCCTACATGCCTGTCACACCCAGCAGGTGGGGAGTGTGTATTAAAGGACAGCTGACTAAAGCAGAATGGGGAATAGATGGACTCCACTGGGGACTTGGTGTCCTTGCTGTCCGCATCATCAGCTTCTTACACTGTCCTTACCTGCCTTGCATTATTGATTTATTTATGTATGTGTATGACTGGTTATCGCGTGTGTATGCGTGTGTCCTTCATATGTCATGTACATTGTCCCCAGCAAGGTTTATTCAACTGTGGTGTTTTTTTTTTTTCTTTTTTTTTTTTTTTTTGTTTTTGTTTTTTTTCCCCCCTTTCCCTCATTTATTCATTCATTCATTTATATAGTTATTTTCCCCCATAATATACATCCCGCATGAAAACTGCGACCCTGAGTGTTCGACATTAGTATAGTCCAGTTTAGTTTTTCTCCTTGGTACTGTATTTTTCCTCCAGTTGTGATCTTAAGCCCACGGTCAGGCCTGGAAAATATGTCTGTGTATCCTTATGGCAAAGTCATTATATAGCACTGATGAACGCTAAAACATTGTAGTTCACTTTGTGTGGCTTTTGTTTGTCTGAATGCAAGCTAATGTGGCTATGAGGGAAAGCCGGGTTCAAGACTTTTCTCATAAACTTTTCCTGTAATTATTTTTATTGTGATCCTACACAACAGAGCAGAACCTATAGAACAAAATTAAAACCTAGTTTATTACCAGCCAAGACTTGATCAGTTGATCAGATTTGATGACCGTGTAATTAATACCACGTCTAGCTCCGTTCACCAGGGGTCGATGATGCGTTTTTTTTTTTGTTTGTTTTGTGTTTTTGGGGGCGCCGATACTGATTACTAATAATCGAGGACACGTATAACTGGTATTTGGGGCCGATATTCATTTACTGTAAATTTGATGTTAGTAATTTGAAAATTTACAAGACTTCAATTCTTACTCACAACTTCCATTAAATGAACATAATGTTTAACATTAGATCATTATTTAAAAAAAAATAAAGTACTACTTCCAATATCCATGATCTTAATAGGTATATGATAATAAGTAAGAATGAAGTAGGACAAACACGCACAAGTCCCAAAGCCTAGCGTACAGAGGTTTATTTATATTTTCCATGTTTCAACCTTTGAACAAATTCAAATGGCAAGATCAGAAAGTGACACGAGCTCATAAGTGCTGTACAAAGTCTTCTTTCTATCTTCAGCCAATCAAACTTGTCTTTCTGCCTAATGCCTTGCTCCCATCACATGGTTACGAAAGTCATCGAATCGCTGTACAGAAGTGTCGGTCGTTTTACTCCATGGGTCATGCACATATCAAGCAATCCAGTAACTCTGTGGCAGGACAGTGGGCCAGACTGCAGAATTGTGTGGGGTTTTTGTAAATGGTGGTTGCGTCTGATATGTTCATGCGTAACAAATTACTCTCTTATCAGCAAGGAATCACATTTAAGTGCAGATTCCAATAATCTGAAAAAATGCTGATATCGATTTCGGTTATCGATCTGGCCAACAATCATTCGCCCTAATGTTCACTACACAACCATCTAATGTGTAGTGGTGATGTTATATGATTGGTTGATCAAGTTTAACTTAAGCTCCACCCTTGTTGGTTCATGGGTGTCTGTAATTCTCCTCAATCACTTTGCATTAAAACTGTTTTCATGGTCTTAAACCACGTCTTTTCTCAGTGTGATGAAGCGTAATTGGAGAAACACATGTACCGAGATGGATCAGAGATTAGAGCTCGCATAGTGAAAGCAGAAAATCATCAGTAAGAATATTTTTAGCCAAATTTATGGGCAAAGGAAGACTAATTTCTCCTGGGGTTTAGTTATTAATAGGGCAAGTGAACAATTGCAAGACAGCTTTGAAGCTCTTTTGTCCTTCCCTGCTAGTGTACTGCTTTCTGCAGTAGCCAGGTTGATCTGTACATTTCCTCCTCTATGTCTTTTAGTATTAACCTTTAACCTCTGCAGTGTTGAGTCTTTTTTTTCTTTTAGAAAGTCTGTGATGAGGTGAGGATATGAGATGTGCAGTGGGATCAAACACATGCTTGGTGAGGGTGGGGCACGAGGGGCTCAGCGAGGGGCTGCAAGCAGAGCGCGGTGGATGAGTGTTGTTGTTTCCAGGGTGGGTTGAGGACAAGACCTGCACTTTTCTCCCACATGTACAGTCCAGTTAAAGCAGGGAATTCTGTTGCAGTGTACAATGCAAGGGTGTAAACTTTGTCTCGTTCTTTGCTTTGTTGTCTGCTTTTCAGTTTTTGTCCGTCTGTCTTTGAAACGGTCTTTCTCTCTCTGATGCCGACAGCCAGTCGGAGCAAACCTAGAGGCAGGAATGATTGCCAGTTGTTAAGCTCCGCATGCAGTGGAAATGTAGAAGGTGGAGTTAACCACACCTTAAGGTTTTAATAAGAAGGCCAAGTTTTGCCTTGCGCTATTTTAGAAGTAAGCTTAAAATAGTTAGATTTATCATCTACTGACCCACCTACTAATAAAACTCAGTTTTTGTTTCGAGTTTAATTTATAGCCAATCTGAAACGAAAGCTGATTGTTCAATGTCTCCATGTTTGGTTTTGCAATCCAAATCTTGGGTAATAAAATTCCAGCTTCATCACTTATATAAATTAACTATTGTACAAATATCCTATTTTAATAATAATGTCCTGATTTCTGATTTATGTTGTGTATTTGTTTTAACTCAGGCCTGGGTTGGGTGTCTCTTTGTGCCCATTTTTTGCTTTTTTTTTTTTTTTTTTTTTTTTTTTTTCTTTTCTTTTGGCCTTTCTGCACCGCTTCTGTGGAGTAACGCTTGTGCTATGCACAGCTTGAACTCCTAATGAGGATGTCCCTTCATTCCTGTCCCCGTGCCTCCGCCTTCCTCTCACATTCTGCCGTCTCACTCTTTCCCTCTGCTCATATTGGGAGTGTTGAGTTTGAGAAACACAGTGTTTGCAGACCGTCGCCAGGCAACGCAGCAAGGTCCGATTTGCGCTTACGTCTTCTGTCCAGCAGCTTGTAGCAATTAGTGTCGTTTGAGTGTGTGTGTGTGTGTGTTTATTTGTCCAGGCTCATTCCAGCCATGCTTTTGTGCTCCACTTCCTCTTGATTTTCACGCAGCGCCATTAAATTTGACTCCTCGTTTTGTCCTCATCATCCTCCTCGCCCATTTCTCTCCCTGCTGATCGGGAACATGACGCGGATAATCCCAGAGCAGAAGGGGAAAGTACAGATTGAATCAAGATACTTTTGAAGTGCAGTGCTGAGTGGACCACAACGCAGCAGTTCCACGAAGGGCTGGTTTCAATTCTGCTAGTGAGGTCATCTATCGGCCATCCCGTTGAACGCAAATACTCTCATGTAAAGAAAACACACACGGATGGGTTCTCTTGAGGGCGGCGATTTCGACAGAGATCAAAGCCAGTTCCCTTGGTGAGGAACAAAACACCTCTGTATGGTGTTCAGTGTAGCTTCATGGCCTGTAGTAATGAAGGGCATTGCAACAATAGGTGTGTATTCCCTACACGATGGCCTTCAGAAACGTAGGAACAGGAGCTGTTTGACATGAGAAGTCTCGAAATGCTTTCCATAAATTGGGTTAAATTCATGAGAGCACTGGTGCTGGCAAAAACGTCTTTTTACATGACCATGAAAAGGCACAGTGGCCCTAGAAACAAGTCATCACAAAAATCAGCATTTCCTTTAGAAGTGCTAGTAAAGGATTGAGAAATGTCTCCATGCAAGTAAAATTACACAGAGTTGCATTGCACATCAACCACACAACTTCCACCAGTGTTGCTTCAGAGCTCCAAAGTTCAGTTTCTGAAGTTGACCATAGTGTTTACAAATTGGTTTCGTTTGAACTGACCACTCCGCTGTGATCTCACACCCCTTACAACACTGACAAGAAGTGGCCCCGTTTCCTTCTGTCAATGTTTCTGAAAAAGTTCCTGGGTTCCTGAAAAGTGCAAATGCATCATGATGCATGTTTGTTTTTTGTGAACAAGGAATTTCTTTGGAATTTCAAGGAAAGAATTGTATGTAACATGGCATACATTCGTTACGAATCAAAAGCATCACATGCGTGTATTGTAATGTCCAAAAAAAAAAAAAGAAACACCTTGAGAGAAATTACCCAGGAAAGTATGATGTATAATATGGTAACGTTATTTTTGCTTTGTTATGCAAACATTGTTGGCATTAATGTATAAACACTTATCGGTTTCAGCCATCTCCCCTTTTGACATGTTCCTGTGCTGAGATGATGGAACTGTTGTGCAGTTTGTGTGCATTACTTCAAAACTGTCCACTACTGTGGTGGGAACTCGGAAGCAGAGCTCGTCCATCAGAGTTCCTGGACCCTTTCCATGAGAGTTCCTGAACTCGTCTAATGGACCAAATAGGTGTTGAGGCAATGTGTTGGAAGTCCTGAAACGATTGGCTGGAGTACGCGGTTCCTCTGTGGGGTCACGGAGTGTGTGTTGCCGTTTGACTGGAGTGTCCTGCAAATGTCTGATACATAAAAGATGTGGGAATGTATTACAGTCACGGCTCTGAATTCTTTCATTCTCTCCACATCACCACATGAAGGGAATGCCTGTGCGTGAGGGGAAGCTTGTGTGAGGTTGTGTGTTTGTGTTTGCATGTGTAAGGAAGGTTGGATTAATCGGAGCATAATAACACACAGGTTGTCCCTCATGTGGCCCCGGTCTCGTGGGCCTGCTGCATTATTTCGCCTTTCTTTCTGTCTTTCCATCTTCATCTTGCTCCTCTTTTTCACCCTTCTCACTTTGTCTCGCTCGTCACTGACATAATTAAACTTTTGTTCGGCGAGTGGAAAGAGGAAAAGCTGTTGGAGGACAAACGTGTGGTGGAAGGTAGCACATGGAAAGGAAGTGAGTGGTTAAAATGGGGGGGAACGAGGGACCGGGAGAACAGGGAGAACTCTGTGGTCGTATTGCCATGTCCATTTCTTTCATTACTGTTCTGAGACAGCATGCCCGTTGTTGCACTGCATTAAAACAAATAGCTACGACCAAGTATAGCACCGATCACAAAGCGTGGAATGTATTTTAATAATTATAGAATGTAAGAATGGAGTCCTTAACTTTTGTGGTGTTCTAATCAATAAGAATTATTAATTACTTCTACTTAATTTAACACCGCTACTCTGAAAAGCACCAACAAATGGGAAAATTATAGTTGAGGAGAAGATGGTCCAACTGTGAATAAATGAAATGAATGGTTGAAAAGTCAGTACACATGACCACTGGGAATGGATGCATGGAAAAAAAAATAATGAAAGGTGCTGGTGGCCTCACAGGACGGCTGTTTGGGGGTTGAGCAAAAACACCAAGTTTAAGAAAATAGTGAGGGGAAAAGTGACCCATAGAACATCGCTTTGTTTTTGTTTTTGTTTTTTATTGGTAGGTTCAAAAGTTAAAGGAGAGTTAATAGAGTTTAAGTTACTGTTAAGTGAAATTATCTGCTACTGGAAGCAAAGTCCATTCCCTGTGTGTTCTCATCTTTCCCCAGTCACTCAGGTGAACTGGCTTTTCTCTCAGCAAATGTGTTTAAGCTAACCGTTATTTAAGCCCTCAAATAAGCCAACGGAAAACATGGTGTCTTTCATGGTGATAAAAGTGTCATGTCCCTGTGGATCTGCAATTCTTACACATGCGTTGCTTCAGCATATTAAGCTCTTATGTGAACTGGGCGTCTTCCAGACTTGGGACGGATTGGTGGTATCGGGAATTGCCAACAGAGAACAACAACCCGATGGCTGGCAAGTTGGGCGATTTAAACGTCTGTCAGAAACCTGATGTCTGCAGCTTTAAGGTCGAAAAAAAGATGTTCATATTTGTTTTTTTCCGTGTCGTCAACACACTCGGCACATGAATGCAGATTTAAATGAAAAAAAAAAAGACATTTAATTGTGATGAGCTACAGATAATAACACATTACATTTATTTACATGCCCGTCTTTAGTTTTGCAGGGATTCTTGACATTGTAAACTGGTAATTAAGCCAAAAAAACCCTGCTGATTACCAGCTTCTGGTATTTTTTCTGCTCTAATAACACGTGTTCTGCATGTCGGGCAACACCCCTATCTTATGCTCATGTTTATTTATCTGGCAACCGTGTGGTGTTTAGATTATAGAGCTTACAGCTATACAACTGCTCATTTATTTATTTTAGAAAACTAAGCATTTTAGGATATTGTGGAGTATGTGTGTGTATACAGAGTGGCTTTATACCTGTAGCTGGCGTTAAAACTGCTCCTTCAAGATCAGATTCTTCTGACTGATTTTATTTTCTTTCTCCTACTTATGGGTAGTGCTGTGGGAAGCGTGGAGATGGACATGTAAGCCCCATGCCAAGTAAATTGTTGAGTAGGTATATGTGCTAGGCAGCCGAATACAGTGAATAGCTGCCTGCAAAATCTAGGTGATTGGGGGGACGACAGTAATTTGGTCTGTCATTTTCTCTAAGGAGAATGGGAAAAACCACTGATAAGGCAATCCTGATGGGCATAAAATCACAGAGGAGCACCTGCAAATGATAGAACTACTCCTGTGCACCGTGTAATTTTAACCCGGTCCGAATCGTACGCAAGTCCCAGGAGGTGCTAGTCTCTCTGAAGGGCAAATGTGGTTCATAAAGACCATTAGTAACAATGTGTGGAGAATAATTTAATATAGAGAAATGTAATGAGAATAGAGTATACTCCCTTAATATATTTTTTTTAGTTGATCCTCTTTGCATTGTTTTGACTTCTTTCCCTACAGTTACTTTACAGTAAAAGCTTCACACCTCATAACTTCACATTCACTATTAAAAAAGGCTTGTGTAAGGGTTTTTCAGCAAGTTTTAGGTGAACATTAATTTTAGTTTCTCAAGCTCTTAAAATGGACCCCTGTGGTTTTATTTTCTGCTTTTGCCATCTGTCAAATCGTAACAGCTAGCTGGTGTATGGGGGGAGCCAATGCTTCCCTGATTTATAGAGATCCACTAACTAATAAACCAAGTTGTGTAAATGGATGGCATGTAATGCACTGGCAGTTCTGCTTATATGCAGATAAGCACAGATGTATTAGTGTTTAAACGCCAACACTAAAAACAGCCTCCGTTCTTCATGGCATGGATTTCACAAGATGCTGGAAAGATTCTTTTGAGATTCTGGTCCATGTTGATATGGTTGCATCACGCAATGGCTGCACATTGTTCAGGTGCACTTTCATGCAGTGAATACCGCATCCCAAAGCTGTACTGTTGGGTTCAGGTCCAGAGACTTGTCTTGTTCACTAAACCAGTTTGAGACTTTTATTTGTCACATGGTGCATTATCATGCTGGCAGTAGCCATTAGAAGTTGGGTAAATTGTGGCCATGAAGGGTCACACATGGTCAACAGTAATACTCAAATAGGCTGTTGCATTCAAGTGATAATCGATTGGTAACCGGCCCAAAGTGTGCCAAGAAAACATTCCCCACACCATTATACCACCTCCACAAGACTGGACTGTTGATACAAGGCTGGTTGAGTCCATGGATTTATGCTGTTGGTGCCAAGCTCTGACCCTACCATCTGTGTGCCTCAGCAGAAAGCAGCTCCTTGACCGATTCCTCAGACCAGGATACTTTTTTCCAGCCTTCAAATGTCCAGTTTTGGTGAGCCGGTGCCCACTGCAGCCTCAGCTTTCTGTTCTTGGCTGACAGAAGGAAAGCCGACATCATCTGTTGTTGTATCGCTTCTGCCTCAACGTTTAACGTGTTATGTGGTTAGTGTTTTCACCACAATCTGAGTTCCTGTAGCCTTTGTCAGCTTGTATCAGTCTGGCCATTGTATGTTGACCTCTCTGATCAACAAGGTGTTTCCAAACTGCCTCTCGCCATGTTTTTTCTTTTTCTGGGTAAACTCTATAGAGTGTTATGTGTGAAAATCCCGGATGGTCAGCAGTTATCGGAGTATAGATATACTTAAGCCAGCCCAACCTGCACCAACAATCATGCCATGGTCAAAATCACGGAGATCCCCATTTCAACGGTTGATGTGAATATTACCCAAAGCTGCTGGCAATGCTGCCACATGATTGGCTGATTATATAATTGCATGAATGTGTAGGTGTACGGCTGTTCCTAATCAAGTGCTGAGTGTACATGCTATATAATGGTAAATAATTCGAGATTGCAATATTTGACGCAGTGTATTGCAGACCCTTCTATATGGGGAAGGTTTCAGGAGTTTTTTTTGACAAACATGGAAAACAGAACTGTTACTGTTAAGTGCAAAACAAGTTTGGAAATGTAGAACCGGGATTATGATAGAGAAGCCAATTATGTATTTGATAGTTTAATAATCTCTAATAGTTTAATATGTCTCTGCGTCAGGTGTGTGTGGCAGCCAGGTGGTGGTGCCCCCCAAGGTGAGTGGTGTGCTGGGGAAGAATGTGACTCTGAGCTGCAGGATTCAGGTGGACTCCAACCTGAGTCTAACGCAGAGCTCGTGGGAGAGGCGCCTGCCGTCCGGCTGGGTCACAGTGGCCGTCTACAACCCCATGTTCGGCATCTCCATCCAGCACGAGTACGAGCACCGCCTGTCCTTCCGCATGCCCTCCACCCATGATGCCACTATTGTGCTGGAGGATGTGGGTTTCTCAGATGCCGGCGACTACACCTGCAAGGTGGCAACCTTTCCTTTGGGCAACACACAAGCCTCCACCACCCTCAGTGTGCTCGGTGAGTTTTTGTAATAAATATAACTGATCCCTTAATGTAAATGTTTGGTGACCTGGGAAAATGTAGGCATTTTCACGATAGAGTTCTGAAAGCAACAGTCTTTCCTAAACTAGGTTTTTCTTTTGCATATAAGGAAAGTTAAAGCATATTAAAGTGTGGTTACCCCATAAAAGTGAAAAGGGAGAATTTAAAGACCTCACTCCACCTGTAGGAGCAGGTTTAAGCTTATGTCAAGCATGTAGCTATCCAACATCAACTTGTGACATTCAGAATGCAAGGAAATCACACTTGGCTTGTGAGGTTTTAGACCGTTTTAAGCAGACTTTATTTTAACATCTTATGAGTTTTCTTTTGTCGCACATAGTTTACTGGCCATTTTTAATACGTTTTCCTATCACATTTACAGCTTATATTCTGTCATTTTCCCTTTGGCCTAATTGTGATTTTTCCATTTGTTAGTGTTTCTTGGATGTGCAACTGTTATAGTATGGCATATTTCTTGCAGGAATTAACATTATCCTAGTGGCAATCATCAGACCGACTAAAGCACCATATAAAGCTTCTTACTGTGCTCAAGGATAGACTTGCAGTCAGATATATTCCAGACCTGACAAAAGGATTAAGAAGCAAAGGCTTTTGTGCTGGAAACATCACAGCACTGAACTAAAGCAACACGAACGTCACCAACAGTAAACATCAATTAACCCTAGGACAAAAACTCTAGGCACGTCACAAATGATGTCCACAGTGATCTTTTGGAGTATCCTTGCTGTGGACAATGTTCCAGCCCCCATCTTACCATCCATCAAGAAAAGGGGAAGGGAACAATGTATGAGCACCACTGATGTATTGCGTTCCACTGACCCTCCATTCACACTGGGTGCTGACAAGTCTTTTGTGTTGTTTTGTAGTTTGTCTTGTGGGGGTGTGGCTTCTCCAGTGTTCGTGGCTTTTTTTCTTTTTGGATCTGATGTGAAACAGTAGCAGCTATATACATTATAGTTTCAAAATAACTAATTAAACAAGAGTTAAATAAAACTAATCCCTGTGAATCGTTCTTTGGCGGATTAGCACAGCAGTGTAACTGTATTGGCTCTTTGCTACTTCCTTCTAAGGTTTTTTTTCTCTTTGTCTATGTACACATTTTAATGAGCAGTAATGCATAGGGGTGTAATGATGCACAAAGTACAAATTTGATACCTTACGATATGGTGGTGTCGCAATACCGGTTTCATGCATAAAAAAATAAGCTTTGCCTCAATATGTGCCTTAGCTTTCCACTTTCAATTTATTAAACATTATAAAAGAACAATAATTGAAATATTTGATAATGTTTGCATGATCCGTGTAAAGTCTTGGCAGACAAAAGCCATGCATAATGCTTTAACCAGCCCAGAATGTTCATGTACAGGAAAAGGTAGACACATTTATTCTTTTTTTTCCCCTTAAGTGTTTGTGCTTTATCTGATTTTTCCACCCAAACCTTTGCTTTATAACTACCCCAATTTGGTTTAAATACTCAAACGTGTTTTTGAACCCTGAGTTCTCTTTTAACCTTGTGCTCTCCTGTTTATCTAACTTCCCAATCTCCATGTTGGTGTACTTAACATGGACTGACTCCGCTGTATGTCGAATATATTGTTTGATATGCAGACCTGTTGAGTCGAGAGCTTTGTATCGACTGATCCAGTACACCATACTGTTGCACCTCTAGCTGTACATGTCAGGATAAGATGAAACCAGGTTATCAGTAAACAATAAATTGGAACTGTATTTGTGAGTGGGGAGCTGGCGAAACATTGGGTCCACTCCATACACTCCATAAGCAATCACATGAATGATTTTGCTTTACCACATCATACCTAATTTGCAAAGAATTGAGAATTTCAAATGAAATGACACTTTGTTACTGAAATCATTGCTCAGTTTCACACGTCCATACAAAATGCATGACACTGTTGCTTTGTCTTTCGCTAGCGTGATTGTGGGGTAGGAATGTTTTTTTTGTTTTTCACCATATGACTATCTGTCCAGCCGTGGTCTTACGGTTCACCCTGTCCCTTTTCCATAGCCGAGCGGTACAGTCAATAATGTACCTACACAGTGAGCCATGTGGTAGGTGTAGCTGAAGGTGATCATAAATCAAACTCAAGACTTCTGACACACATGTTTCTCTCCAGCCGGCAGCTTGACTCCCAGGGAAGGGCTAACGTCATGTGAAAGTGATGACAATGCTGTGAGTGTGTGTATGTGTGTCTAGATGTACCTCATTTTGCCTATGGGAGACTCTGTCTTGGTTGCCTGAATTAAAAAATTAAAAAATTCAGGCTACTGAGACAGTTCAAGTCCCTGACCGAGTGTGACTCACAACTATTATGGGTAAAGTGGCATGACAAATTGTTGCACATGTATCCCCATTCAAACAGGATGGTAGCAAATGGAGGGTGTATATGAGAGCGGGAGTGAGCGAGAATGAGCAGATGAGAGGTGCGTGTGTGCATGGGCAGGTTTTTATATCTTGGTGAGGACCACATGTAGGAATATTTGACAATTTAGACCTTGTGGGGACATCTGAATGGTCCTTATAAGGACATCAACCTTTTTACAAAACCTGCAGTTTATATACAAAAGCTAAAAGTGCCAAAAGGTTTTATTTTGATTGGTGAGGTTTAGGCATTGCATTAACCAGCTGTATTACTTATGTCAATGAAATGTCTTTGCGTTGTTAGTAAGACGGATGCGCACGCCTGTGTGTGTGTGTGTGTGTGTGTGTGTGTGTGTGTGTGTGTGTTTCCTCGGAACAGTATGACGTCAGCCTCTCTCCTGCAACCCATCTGCTTTGCTGCAAAACTCACTGAGAGCTCGGAGTGTGAGAGGGAGAGAGCACGTTGAATTAACTAATGCATCGTAAGGTTATAGAAGAATGTAGGTGACCATTGAAAAGTCTGTGTCTGTGAGAGCACTAAAGATTGGGGGGGAAAAAAGGGAAAAGTCCTTTATGCTGAGGGAGTCTGTGATTGGGTATAAAGAAATCTGTATAATAATGGGGGGGACTGGAATAGTGCCAGCATAGGGAGCACAAAGGTGGGGAGGGGGAACATTTGCAAGAGCTATAATTAGAGCAGAAGGCATGTAATATGTCTGTGTGTATAGGTATGTGTCTGTGTAGTAGGTACAGAGCCAAGATGCCCCACTATTTTTAGGGGTTCCCCTATAAGCCGAGGTCAAGGGTGTCCGTGAGTATCGTGGACTCTGGACACGTACATACTCTGACTTGTACACGAGGCCCGCGTACAGTCGTAAGCATGTATGATATTTCACACACGCACGCATTTATTCAGTGGTAAGTCTGAGTGCTCAGCTGCTGCTCATCCTGAAGGTCAGGCAGGAATGAGAGAGAGAATGAGCTAAGGGGATTGGGATGAGGGAGGGGTGGAAAAGCAAACAAAGCTGACTCAATGAGGCATGGAAGGTGGAGTGTGCTTGCTTACCGGTGAAGCGGTGTGCGTGTCTGTCTGTCTGTCTGTCTGTCTCGTTCCCCCACCCCAGTCTCTCACTCCCGTATTCCTCAGCCCAAGCTGCCAAACCACAGTTTGGTGCTTTCCAAGCTGAAAGATTATGATGGATATATATCATATTTACAGTTCCTAATGAAAATCCTAGCTGGGGACATGCATCCTTCTCACCATCACATAACTGATCCCATAAAAGTGGGAGGGGTTTGTAAAGGTTGTAAGATGATATTCATTAATTACCTCTGAGGTTAACATGAAACAATGGACAGGTTTTAATGTCTGATGCACATTTAACCAACAATTGGGTTTCATTTGAAGAGAACCCCGGGTGGGGCAGCAGGTAGCATTGTCTCCTCACAGCTCCATGGTGCCTGGTTCTACTTGAGCTCAGGTTACTATTTGAATGAGTTTCCATCCAGTTCATTGGTTTCCTCTTATTCCTCCCCTAAATTGCCCCTGGGGGGGGGTGTGCGTGCGCGAGGTGCCCTGCAGCTGCATCCAAAGTGTATTCCCACCTCACGACCACTATTCCCAGGATAGACTTTGGATTCACAGTGACCCTTAATAGGTGAATAAATGAGAGAAGAGATGCAAACCAGTCAGTTAAATTGAATTTTCATATCGTACTCTATGGGAATTGCCCGATTCATGATTCAATTCGATTCATGATTTGATTTTGCCATTATAAAAAAAAATATATATATATATTTTTTACATAAAAAATGCAACATTTACTTTAATATTCTAAAGTTAATCACACACAAGCTCTTTACCATTTCGATCCGTTTGTGTGTTTTCGCAGCATTAAAGTTGTTACTTCTGCTTGTGGTGATGTCACCTGTATTCCAGCTATTGTGCGTTAATGCACCCACTGTTGTCTGAGCAACACAAGTACAGCTAATAAATAAAACTAAAAACAATCATGGTAAATTTTTAATTTCCATTTTGCCAATTTTTTATTTCCAATTTGAATAATCATCAATTTGTAGAACAATTTATTGATGCACGACATATCGTTACATTCCTAATGTACATCGAACTCTGACAATTACCTGTGACCTGGGTTGAGTTCTGATTTCTTTATTTGTACCTCGTGTTGCTTTCCTTACTTCCCTTACTTGCTTCTTAGCTCTTCCCTCTGAGGAAGGTTACAAGGAAAGTAAACAAGGACAGGAATAATTGTGAAATACAATGTAAAATGCCTAATGAATCCTTGGCCACCGAAGCGTCGCTTTAAAGTGATGCAAGTTATTTTTAGAAGTAATGGAGCCCATTTATTTCATATTCATTTTTGCATTACTTGAGGAATGTATTGTATTTTCTGGAGGGAAGAGTGCTGGCACAGTGCCATAATTATAACAAAGTAACTGATCTTAGTGGAGTTATAGCTGCATAAGCAAACTAACTAAATTCTTCTACAACTGTTATCTAGCGACATATTAACCTGCAAAATTAGGGTTCAGTTAAGTAAAGTCATGAGTCACTAAAATTTCTCATTTGCTACAGTGGCTGCAAATCATGATGTATGGTGTACTATAAATTTTTGGAAAAATGCATTATTGTGAAACTGGTGCTGCTGTGTGCTGAACTTTGCTCCTGGAAAGTTCTGGAATTTCAGCACTGCTGTAATACACACTTCCCTTTCACAGAGTACTTTAGCAGAGAACTTCAGCTCCTCTGGAAATGCCCTCAGTGACCCTGATGAGAAATAGAGCTTACTAGCAGCTAGTAATCATGACTGTTATTTTTTTTTTCACTCTTACAGGAAAGCAGCATGTTGTCACTTCTGTTTCAGTGAAATATTGGTAATGTCAGCATTGTAGGGAGGATTTATTGTTTTTGCCAGTTTTTAATCTGACAGTTGCTAAGCCAATAAAGGCCATGGGGCTAACTAAGCGAATTTAGCATCCTAGCATATAGGAAGGGTGAACTTATACTTGGCCTGTAAGATTCCTCTTGTCTGAGGGGGAAAAAAACCCCACATGGATCATGTTTTGACTTTTATGTCTCATGTTTTCTTTAATCATTGTTTAGAGGCATATGATCATGACCTGCTATACAGTGCTTAAACTCCCTTCGTCTCTCTCTCTCTCTCTCTCTCTCTCTCTCTCTCTCTCTCTCT
>JAQMYM010000011.1:12565902-12603295 GCA_030014255.1 Parauchenoglanis ngamensis | reverse complement strand
TCTCTCTCTCTCTCTCTCTCTCTCTCTCTCTCTCTCTCTCTCTCTCTCTCTCTCTCTCTCTCTCTCTCTCAGTGGAGCCGAAGGTGTACATATCTGCCGGTTCATCACCTCTGTTAGATGGAGGAAACCAAACCACGGTGGCTACTTGCATTGCAGAACATGCTCGTCCCCCGGCCAGTGTCTCCTGGGAGTCCGATCTGTACGGCACACCGGAGGTGCACATGCAGGAAGACGGCAATGGTACCACAACCACACAGGTGCACTACAGCTGGGAGCCGACGCGCCACGCCCAGGATGACACCCTCACCTGCGTGGTGAAACACCCAGCCCTGCCGAGTGAATTCAGGATGCCTTACATCATCAACGTGCAGTGTGAGTGTGTCCTCTTTGTTGTGCTGGACAATTTGACGAACGATCCCACAATGCTGTTGGGTTCAGATTGGTCAGAACAGCAGTGCTGACAATAGTGCAGCTGCAAATCTCCGGTTGTTAATGCAATGCAGTTCTGATATGTGATTGTTTTTATAGTAACTGCTCTTTCTCAGGGATTCGTATGGTTTAGTAGAATAAGAACGAAACACTTGGGGACATGCTGTTATTGGAAAATAATCATCTTGATTTTATGAAAGTGGAACATAAAAGGTATCAGTAAGTTAACACTGTTTGACCAATCAGAATCATTCATTCAGGAGTCTCCTTACGGATATGAATTAGTAGTGGGCAGTTTCGGTGAAAACGAGCTGCGAGACAGTAACTTGTAATATGTAAAATGCACACACTGGTATTTTGGAGTTGTTTTAATAGATGGAGTAATACAGGAATGCCTGAAAGTGCTGTAATGTAGCTCGTTTAAAGCAGTAGACGCTTCAGAGAGTCGTTTCGGTTTCACATAAACACTTCTGTCTCAGATCAGGATCAGATGTCGGTCTGTACTCAGCTCTGATATCAGTGTTGTATCGAAACACCAAATCAATGTGTTTCTAATATTCTTGGATGTATGAGCAGTTTGTCTTTGGCAAACTACATGACAAAGTTTCTTTAACGTGTAAGTTTTGCCAAAATGCTCGATGCCATCAGGATCAAATGAATCATTGACTATCGACTCGTGTTTCTTTTTGTGCTCCCTCGCAGTGTGTGCATGAGTAAACGCCGTCACATAGTCTCTCTCCTTTCCTCTCTTTATCCATTTCTCTCCTTTTCTTCTTTTCCTTTATCATTTTCATTCTCTGTTTCTAGTTTTCTATATAAATTTTTTTCCCTTCATTCTCTTCCTCCTTTTCTATCACTTCCTCTTCTGTTTCTCACTTCCCTTTCTTCCCTTTCTCTCTCAGCTATTCATGCTTTCTCCTTTCTTTCAGCCTTTTCTCTCCCTTACATTCTCCCAAAAATCAATTGCCTTTTCTCTTTTTACCGAATTGTTTCCCTTTTCTCTTTATCTCTTAGACTTTAATTTCTCTTTATCCTCCTCTGTTTATTCATTTTTCCTCTTATGTCTCTTTCCTTTTTGTTTTTACCTCCTTCTCCTCTTTTCCCTTTTTAATCCCTTTGTTTCTTGTCTTTACCTTCTTTGACTTTATCTTCCTTCATCTCTTCTTTTTCTCTCTCTTTCTCTCCTGCTGTGGTCTCTCCCTCCCTTTTTTTGTTTCGTTTTCCATGAATGTTGAAAGGGTAAAGGATTCAGAAACAACCCCAACAATCAGAAATCCTGGGTTCAAACAAACTGGTTTGCAAAATCATATAATTATGACTTTAAGAGATATTCATGTTCTAATTTGGGGTCAAAACTCTCTCTCTCTGTGTGTGTGTGTGTGTGTCTGTGGCATGTTGCAGCACTCAGGCTTTGTTCACACAGCAGAGTGAGACCTATTTCTTAAAACTGATATTTAGAGTTCATTTTAGTATCTCAATAGTTCCTATTTTTTGAGTCATAGTTGTGTTTTCTTGTGTATCCAAAGTAACCGTGATAAACAATGAAGACTATGTTTAGATCAAATGCAATACTCCACCCACCTGCCTTCATGATGCTTTTTTTGGTCACAATTTTTGTAAAATCAGTAAGCAGCATCAATACTATTAAAACACACAATGGCTTCAGTCCATTCAGAAAAGTCAGCTTTCATGTGCGTTTTGCTCTGAAATGCGAAAAAAAAATGGCCTGTCTGAGGTCCTTGATGTCTGTGATTAGTTTGCCTCCCGGTTCAAGAGGTTTTATAAAGGGGTTGCTTAAAAAAGGCACTCATCAGTTTAGTGAGGTGTGGCCATCCTGCCTTCCTGTACCTGTCCTGAAGAGTGTGTGTGTGTGTGTCTGTGTGTGTGTGCGCAGTTGCTCCGGACATCCTGCTGCTGGGCTACGATGGAGACTGGTATGTGGGGAGGGAGAATGTCCAGCTGAAGTGCCAAGTCAAAGCTAACCCGCCGGCCCACCACTTCAAATGGATCAGGTGCACATGCAGCCTCACACACACACACACTGATGTTCGTGCAAGCTTTCTGGATCAGGTTCAGCTTCGTGGTGTTCACAGGCCTGATTCCAGTTACAGCACTGAGCGCAGATGCTCCATCTGAGGCTCAACACACACACGCACAAAAACCAGTCACCCTTTTTCCTTCTCATTACACTTCCTGAGCACTTAAGATTTAGAAAATTGCTTTTCATTATTCCAGCATCCGGGTGTTGAGCTACCATATTTCCTAGACTATAGGACGCATTTGTGTGCCTCCAGCAGGTTCTGTGTTAAATAGTTTGCGAGCCTGATCTTTCAGAACATTTTCCACTTTTGGAAAAAATGTGCATAATGCAGCTGCTGTTTAGAGCTTAATCATGCGTATAGTGTCTGCGTATTACACAGTTTCTGAGAGTCCTGACCTTGTGTGGGGTGGCCTGGAACATGTGCCATTATTTATGAAGTACTTCTATGTATATAAACTTCAATATGAAACATTACATACATCAAAACTGTTAGTCTTATTAACATTTCTTTAACCTTTATTCAGTTCAGTGCTTCTCTTAAGCCCATTTTTCAACAGGTCAACAGGTTTTTAACAAGTCAAGTTAATCAAAGTGGCTTTTACACCGGATCTCATTCAGCAACATCATATTTAATTAATTTTGATTTATACATATGTAAGCTATCTTTATTTATATTTGACATGATTGTACGGAAGTGAATGGTGTGTGTGTCTATCGGTCTGTCAGGTTGGATGGGGAGATGCCAAATGGAGTGGAAGTGGTGAATAATTCTCTGACGTTCCTGAGGCCACTGCAAAGGAACGACTCTGGCGTGTACAGGTGCGAGGCGGAAAATAACATCGGTCTGCGCACCCGTGACCTCAGGATCCGCATCCAAGGTGAGACTGAGTTTAGAACAAAAACCGCTCCATGCTGTGCGTGTCAGTGTCCTGTAATGTACTGCATTTGGTTACAATCAAAAGGCTCTCACACACAAACATGAGGTATCGATTACAGTGCACATGAAGGATGCATACTTTTGTATGTATGCAATCTCTCTCACACACATGCGCACACACTCTCCTTTAGGCTGTAGGGTGTGTCTGTGATTCTGAGCAAAATGCACTTCCACCTGTGTGTCTGTGTCTGTGTCTGTGTCTGTGTCATGTTGACTAGCCAACATAGCTGCCCAGATGTTCATTAATGAAGAATCCTCAGATTAATCCAGACTTTCACTCTATCTTGCATGACATCATTCATCATCACAGGGTCAGAGGTCACTGCTGGGTGAGTTCTGCCGTGGCTGTTTGGCTGCACGAGACCTGTATATACGAGAGGTTTTGCTCCAGGGAGTTCAAACAGAGGGGTTGTTTCAAATTAAAGTTTGGCCTTATTCACTGAGACGTATAGAAGCCAAGAGTAAGTTGTAAAGATGGACTGATTTGATTTGTTTAAACGGCATCAGCTGTAGTGATGGCTATAGTGACTGAATTTAGCCCATGCACAAATCTGACTTGCCATAAAAGCCTGTCACTTAAATAAAAAAGCAGTTCATTAAAGGGAAAAGGATGTTATAAGCGAAATGTGCCGTGTCACAGTTTAATAATTTATTTCAGTATGTATTGTGTAGACTTTGTACAGTGTCTTGAGTATTTTATGTTCATGTTTGTGCAGAAAAGTTGTTTGATTTCATTTTGTGCCGGTAATAAAGGTGTAGGCTCCTGATTTATTTAAAAGCCTAGCCTGGTTTGCATGACCAAACCACCCCAGTGAATATTTAAAAACCAACAAAAAAAACCCCACTTTTAATTACCATTGTTGCAATGCCTAATTTATAATGAATCACCATTCCATATGTTTATATACTACGCCTTTATTCTTAACCACATGCACCGGTTATGTATTTACCATTTGCATTGAAACTCCTCTTGCGTATTTGGCTTGCAAAACAGATATAACTACGCCCACTGTCCACTTTATTGGGAACGCCTGTACACCTGCACTTTCATGCAGTTATCTAAGCAGCACAATACATAAAATCATGAAGATACTGGTCAAGAGCTTCAGTTAATATTCACAGCAGAGATCAGAAAGGGGAAAACTGATCTCTGTAATTTTACCCATGGTATGGTTGATTGTGCCAGACAGGCTGGTTTTAGTATTTCAGCAACTGCGAAAAACAAAAACACTGCATGTGTGAAGTGTCTGCAGGCTGAAACAGCATGTTAATGAGAGATCAAAGGAGAATGACCAGACTGGACTAAGTTGACAGGAAGTCAATAGTAACTCAAATAATCACTCTTTACAACAACGGTGAGCAGAAAAGCATCTCGTAATGTACAACACCTCAAACTTGAGGTGGATGGTCTACAACAGCGGAACTTGAAATCTGAAGCGCACACGCGTGCATGTATACACACACACACACACACACACACAGAAAAACAAAAACATAAAAATTTGTGGCTTTTTCTCCAGTAAGAATGAACTATTTGACAGTACTGAGTCATACGGTCATATATTGCATTGTATTCATTCTTCATTGTGTCATTAAATTCTTGGCTTCACCAATTAAAATCATGTGGTGCATTGTAGTTAAAGGAAAGATGCATACGTTTCCTATAGTTATGAAGAAAACGGACATGGTGCAGATGTCCTACCTATTGAATCCTGTTAAAGCGGCAGTCTGATTTTTAGCGTTTCTGGTGTCTGTGAGAAGAATTACAATTGCAGTAAAAATCATTGTACAAGCCTTTACCCCAACTGACAACCACACCCACTTTTATTAGTTTCATTCTAACTAATTAACTAGTATATTCACTGCATGTACATGCTATGAATCATGAATTTTAGTTATCCTTGTTCTTAGACCTGTTAATCATAAAATTAAAATCGGCACCTTTAAGTCAGTCTCAGAGCAGAGGGTAGTTTTATCCCAGGCCAGCTAGTGTGAGGTGCAGCCGCATCCTCTATTGGTCTCTCTTGTTTCAGCTGTCAGCCATGCATGGAGCTGTGTAATTAGTCTCCTCAATGGACCTGCAGAACATCTAACTCCTGCATGCACCGTTCCCTCCCTCTGCCCAGAAAAAAGATTCATGAAACATTCACAAGCTCATTTCAAACATTCACAAGTTCATTATTTATTTTTCTTTATTTGCACGTCCCCAGAGAGAGCTGTGTGTGTGTGCGCGCGCGCTTACATAAGCATGTGTTTGATGTTGTATTTGTGTCTCACTCTCGTGAGTGTGCCGCATCACTGGCTTGAATCAAGAGATTCTAGTGTCTGTGGATGAATACCTTCTGCATCTGTGTGCAAGACTTGATGAAGAACGTGTGTATGTGAGAGAGAGGGATGACACACATACACACAACTTTTCCTCATGGGGACCATCCAAATGTTCCAACAAGATCAAATCTGTCAGAGAATCTATCCTTGTGGGGACATTTGTTTCCCCACCAAGATATGAAAACAGTCTCTCATTCTCACTCACACACACCGTAGTAATTACATACAGGCGTGGAGACTCATGGGAGTATTTTCAGACAAATCAAATTTCTACCTGGCCTGAGAAGAGGTTTAGCTACATGAACAACCAGATAAAGAAGGTGGAGTCAGAATTTTCACACGCTATCAAGTGGTGGAGCAATGGACCACTATTTTGACTCCAACTATGCATTTCATTGTAAAATAATGATCTTCTGGGTGGTTATAGTACCAGCACTAGTTCACACCACCCTTTCATTGATCATCTTCGTGTAACAGCATGCAAGTGTTTTATATCTTAAGTACATAAGTAAGAGGATATAATTGAACTCGTCTATGTGCCATAGGGTTGAAATTAATCATGAATGAGATTAATTCACGAAATGACAACATGAAATGACAGCATAGGGCCAGTTAAAATGAAATCAAAAGTTGTCAAACCTTTTGCTAGATTGCCTTTTGCAAGGCAGATGGGTAGGAACTGGATTCACTCCAATAAATATCGCACATGCAGGAGTGCTTTTGTGCTGAATATCGGCGTGGCTGTGATTTGCTGCAGCCTAAGGCCATAGGCAGGTAATCACAGTAGTGCTGATATTCTGTATAACTATACGATTGCAATTGTGATATTGCTTTTATTCAGCAGTTCTATAAACAAGTAATGAATATCTAGTAAGTGAAACTTCAGACACGGTATGACCAAATGATTTTTTTTTTTTGCTCCACTGGGGAAAGTAGATCCCAAAGAAGCCACTCATACTTTATAGCAACTAGCAAGTTCACTATGATTGGGGCTAAGAGGCCAAACCTGTTCCAGCATAACATGAAGACTTCATGGTTTGCCACGGTTTGAGTGGATGAGCTTGAGTGTCCTGCACAGAGCCCTGACCTCAACCCCACTGAACACCTTTAGGATAAACTGGAACTCCCCAGGACTCCTCGCCTGACGTCAGTGTTTGATTGAACGAGCACAAATCCCCACAGCTACACTCAATTAAATGTAATGGAAAGCTTTCCTTGAAGACTTGAGTGTATAATAACAGCAAAGGGGAACTAAATGTGAAATGAGATGTTTAAAAGCATGTACGGATGTGATGGTCAGGTGTCCAGAAGCTTTTGGCCCTACAGTGTATATTGTATTCTGTAATACGGGAGTAATCACCTGCTTTGTGTTCTTTGTCTTACAGATTTCTTAATGTCTAGTATAACACAAAAAAAACCCATAATGCGCTGGTGTACATGATTGTAAAAGTGCTTAAACTGATTCTGGATGCTGTGGCTATCTTGCTAATATTACTGCTCCATTAAAAATTTGCTCCAGATGGTGGATGAGGCAAGAGCCGCCAAATGGAACGTGTTGTGGATTTTGTGACTCATTTCTCCTTCGTGTAGACTCGAACATGTTCCATCCAATAGACACCAATGGGCACGCTCAGTCTTACACTCTCCTGATTGTCAGTCTTTGTAAAAGCTCCCAAGAGCATTATTTGAGACTGTGAGAATGTGTGTGAGAGGGTGCAAGCGTGTGAGTGAGTGAGAGTGAGTGAGCTGTATTCTGACCTTCAGCAGCTTGTCCCCTCCTCACCACTTTTCCTTCCCTCCCTCTCCATGATATGCTGAGGCTAGAGGGCTCTACTGTGTATTGATCAGGACAAATTGTTCTCCAAGTAATTTTGTATGCACTTGCGCTTTCAAGCATAGAAGCATTCTATAGGATTTATTTAATGCCTTTAACATCCAACTGCATTAGTAAAACCATTCTGGAAAGCTGAGGAATTGACAGGAATTTAGGGAGTGTTGCTTTTATTTATTTATTTATCCATTCCTGTAGCCAGATCTTGACTGTCGCACACGAGCGCATTCAGAAACGTACCCATGTGTTCTACTTGTTGCATTTTGTGCATCGTCCTTGCCCTTTGGAATATGGTGTACAGGAATGCATGCAGTCTGCTACATTATACTTCAGGGTCTTCTACATTGAGGACAGTGCAATATCTAACACTATCCACACAGTGGAAAGCATCCCAGACACGTCACCTCCTGCTGCTGAATGCATGCACCCACGCGCACGTCCACGCGCACACACACACCACTGACTGCCAGATAGTTCTTATTACTGTAGGGACAGGATATTCTGTAACGTGATGAATGGACTCCTACCGGCCAACCCCCTTCTAGTGGCTTGTGTAGTGCACTTGCATGACCCAGAATGCTCCAAAACCCAACACGGCAGTGCTCTAATCCAAGCAGGCGGTCAGTGCATGCCAGTGGTATTCAACAGCCTTAAGAGATCTAGCTAATTCTAAGATAACCTTTGACTTATTCACTGTGGTGCAATGAATTGTTCTGTAACTCCCCTCCCCCCCCCACCCCCACTAGCTCACACTTCCTCCTTTCCCTTTTTCTCCCAATCACCTCTTTACTCATCTGTACTTCCTCTCTCAGCTAACATAGTGTCCTGCACTAGGTTTAATTGTTGCACAAACCTTTTCACATTGTTGTCTTTATTCACACTGGAATGTGTGGAGTTGGCGAGAGATGTTAGTATATTCAACCTCATGATCCCCTTGTCATAAAACTCTCAGAAGTCCAAAGAGGTCTTGTTTTATTTTTATTGTTCAATGCTGATAGCCTGACCAAAATTTAATAAGTTTTCTTGTGATCTCAGGATTGCAAATCTTATGAAAACATTTTGGACTTGTAAAGGCCGACTATTTAAAAAAAAAAAAAAAAAAAAAAAAAAAAAAAAAAAAGCTGCCTGCCTTAAATTCACTTGCAAATTCTTTATAGTTCTTAAGACTGCTATGGCATTAACAGTTAAACTAGACCATCTGACAGCAGTGCAGCTGCACATCACAGGTTTATATTAATACCTATTAATAATTCTAATTTCTGTAGTAACTATAGTAATGGCTCATACAGAGGGACTTGTATGGTGGATAATAAAGTCTAATCATAAACAATATGAAAAAGATGGGAATGGTTACCATTTAATAAACACTGATATAGTAAAAGTATTGTATCATGACAAATGAAAAGATACTTTTATTTAAGTTTGGCAAAAAGAAATAGAAACCTAGGGAAAACAAAGTAGTGGGTAAATAGAAATATAATTGAAACCAAACAAATGACTTAACATGGAAAAAGAGAAAAACTATATTTGATACTCTAGATAAGTTATCTCCATCAATGTTTTAAAAGTACTAGTAAAAGTACCAGAAATATCAATTTTCACAATTCAAAGTTTACTTTGGTTTTCTTTTTTAGCCAAACCACTTATATAGTATATCTTGTATATAAAAAAAAAATAATATTATTTTTTTAAAACCTGATTATTCATTAGAATTGAATGATGATTGGTTTTACGTGGCCTCTCTGGACTTCTGAACTTTTCCCCACCTCACATGTTTTATGTTTTAGACACTGTCTCCTGCCCTGGACAGCAGTTTCAGGTTTTTTCCTGAATTAATTTTATTTAGTGTGATTTGCTTTCAACATAAACCTGAAACTGGAACTGCTGCATTCATGGCTGTTGAAACAGTATGTAGCTTAAGTTTCATGTAGATAACATTCATGCCATTAGATAGCTTGGACAGAATTTCATGTGATAAAATGTTAATAATATCTGAATGTAGTTGGCATTGACATTCTACTTTTCTTTGTCTGTCCATGCCTCCTTCGTTCCTCCCTCCCTCCTTCCCCTCCTTCTTTCATTAGATCCACCTTCCACCACCTCTATGCCTCCCACCACCTCTGTGCTCCCTCTTAACACCGGCATCTCTGTCACAGTGACTGGCAATAAGCAGCGGGCTCTCTACACCTCCCCGACCCTGGCGCCGCTGTACGAAGGCAACCTGGGCACAATTGTGGGTGGTGCGGTAGGTGGAGCGCTTTTCCTCTTGCTGCTTCTGGTGCTCGGTGGCGTTTACTACCAGCGGCGGCGACGCACATTCCGTGGAGACTACTACACCAAGCAGTACCTGGGACCGTCAGACATGCAGAAAGCGCCACCACCGCCACCACACGAGCTTCACATCTACACCAACGAGGCAGACAGGGCCAGTCCTGACACCAAGCTCAAATCATGCCACGACGCCAACGGCACCATCCTCTCTGACAAAGATCGGGAGGAGTGGGGTGGCTTTGAGCGGGAGAGATCCCCGAATGGTCGCAGTAGAGTTTTGCGAGAGGCCAACACCCAGCAAAACCTCCAGAACCATCACAACCACAATCAGCAGCAGGGCTACCAACCTAACCACCACCCAATCCCCCAACCCAACCACCAACCAAACCACCAGGGTTTCCTCAGCACCCCACACAAGCACAGGAGCTCACTTCAGCCCGAGTCGCGCAGATACCCTGGTCCTCAGGTGATGGGAAACGGCTCCCCCTTCCTGCCGGAGGACTGCTATGACAGTGACTACGTGTCGCACACAGATGGCTCCATGATCTCCCGCCGGGAGTGGTACGTCTAAACAGGGCGTCACTGCAGAAAGAGACTGCTAACAACCCTCCACAGAAGACATCAAACTTGCAAAAGAATATGATGGCAGAAATAGAATATGTACTGAAGGAAAAAAAAAGATAAATAGAAAAGCACCTCTTGCACCTTTTTTTCACGCTTCTACTGTTTTGGTGTGACCTGTCAGTTCTTTTGGTTGATGTAAAGGATATATGGGTAACAAAAAGCGAGAAGTACACCCTGAGTTGCCTATTTATTAGGAACACTTGCCTTTTCTTTGCACTTATTGGGCATTTTATCAGGTCCACTTACCATACAGTTAAAAAAAAAAAAGTGTCAAGCACCCTAAAGTGTTCTTAGCTGATTCCACTCCATGTAATACCTAAGAACAGAGGGTTTCTTCTAGCACACAAAAAAAAACTTTCTAGAAAGCTAGACTTGTTTAACCATCCAAAGAACCCTGACAGTAGCCCTGACAGAACTGACAGTAGCCCATCTATACCTGTGGACAACTTCAGACCCCTTTTCCTCATTTCCTGAGTGGAAAGAGACCACCATTGACCAAATTGGTTTTGGTTGTGGATTTCTGTGGACTAGGGATTTTGCTAGGGATTTTATCTCCTCATTAGTGGTCTTATGGCAGTCCCTTTTCATTGATTGATTGGGGGATGACCAGCTCCTGTCAGTAATTTTACACCTGTGAAATGACTTGTACGGTAGACGAACCTGATAAACTAGTCAATTTCTGTAAATACAAATAGAATAAGCCTATAAACTGGCAACTTCTCATCAGTAAATATGCTCGGTGGTCACTGATAAGTTAAAATTTCTATGTTAATGCCTGAAAATATCTTACTTTAATTACAGTGATGCAAAGCTGTAACAGTCCGTAGATCTGTTTTTTTTTTAAAGGATAGGTGAGTGTTTTTTAGCAGCACTGACATGATAAAATCGTGAACTTTCAGTAATATCGTAGTTCTGATAGAAACGGAGGAATTTGCTCGTCACCAGTCTGCCATCTGGCGTGGTTACTATGGCAACGCTTCAATGCCCCTCTCTTCAGGCATTGAAAGGAGTGAGCTGTAGGAGCAGTGCTAGACAAGGAGGACTTGGCTCAACACACACACCCATATACGTATATACATGCTGTACATGTTTGTTAATCACAGCTATTTGTTAACACTGTCCAGTAATGTTGATTATCGATAACGCTGAGGTTAAGATATTGGCAGGTCCTATGAAAACTTTTTTTTTTTTTTTGGGTGCCTTTGTTCATGTGTTGAACGTTATCTTGTCACTTAGGATGTTTGAATCTGGAACAACAATCTTTCCGGTCACTGTCCTCTGTTGTCATGAGTCAGACGCTCCCTCTTCTTCCACTCATGAGCCACCACCTTGACCGGACGGTGGTTGTTCCACGCCACTTTTTGGGTTCGTAAATTTAGGTAAATGTTTGTTTCAAATTTATCTGAAGGTGACCATTTAAACTTAAAGAAGCCCTCTTTAAACTAGCTAACATTAGCTGCACAATTTAAAAGTTCCCTCAAGTTTTCTAGAGAGGTAAAACTTGCTTTCCTTCAATTTCCTTTTTCATATAAATAATAAATGAATAAATAAATACATAAATAAATAAATACACAGATCTAAAATAAACAGAGGCTCTACACTATGACCATCATTCATTAGCATTATTTTACTTACCAAACCAAAACTGACAAGGTCATGGATTAAAAAACTCGGTTATTTTATCAAGTCAAAAGAAAACCTAAAAAGTTCTATCTAAACATGTAGCCAAAAATCTCAGCTTCGGAAGTTCTCAATCCATAGTCAATATAGTCATAGTCTGCTTGTACACTCCATTTTGCTTGGGTTTTTTTTAGTTAAAAAAGACTTTGAACTTTTTCCTCTTGGTGATGCCAAAAATTAGCATCAGATGAGGTGTAAAATAATTATGTGAATGAATTGTTAGCAGTTATCTCATTTTTATGAGCTTTATTTTCATAAAGTTGAGCGTGATCCAGTGTCAGTTTGAGGTTAAATGCATGATTAAAACTAAATGTGGTCAATGTTTCAATATTTTTCACCTAATTAGCAAAGTTTTCTGCAGGCCAATGCATTTGGAGGGGGCTCTTCAAGATGGCGGTTCAGGAGAGGAAGAGTCGAGAGTACTGGGTGCTCAGGAACATGTCCCACTTGAGTACATGTACAATGTGTGTAAATACACTTAATTGGTGTTAAACCTCCACAGTATATTTATTGGATCAGTTCTCGGTCTAGCAGTGCGACTGTGTTCAAAAGTTCCAGAGATTCCTACCATCTCAGTTCCACGTGCAGCGTTATTTTGGATAATATGAGTTTTGCTGACGAGGTCAGACAGCAGAGTAATAATTAGTAGTGTATCACGACTGTGTCAGGTCAGGGAGATGAGCGCAGTGCCTTATTGTGAAGATGTAGTTTATTACAGTGGCATTCTAAAGGCTTATTTTAATGATCTGTCTGAATGTATGAGTATCTGTTTTTGAGTGTTGGGTACAGTGACCATGCAGGTGCGTTGGTGAGCGTCTTGTCTGGTCCTGGACTTCTCCAGTTCTTCCATTTGCCTTTGCCACTTTAGAAGACCTTTTGTCTATTTGTGCCATTACTTGTATTTTTTTCCCTCCTGAATAGTCAGACAATAGCATACTTTGCTCACCAAAATGACATTTGTGACACTTGAGTTGCAATGCAGAAAAAAAGGAAAATGGGAAATTTTGTTGAAAGGTACTGATGAGTATGTTTGTAGTTTAAGGGGTAAAGATTGTGCAAATAAAGGAGTTGTTTATTCTGTATATATGTTTTTTTTCTCTCTTGTATAAAGACTGAGATGTGATGATGGAGCACATTAAAGCACGCCTACCACTACACTGTTTATGATGAAAAGTGTTTCAGGCTTACTGAGTTTTCTCGACCACTTGAGCTCCTCTCCTCCAGTTTTTTTCTTTTTCTACAGAAGAAATACTGTTAAAAAGAACGGTCATGAATAAAATCTGGAAGAGCTGTATGGAATGAGCATTATTTTGTAAAATTGTTTGGGATAGGTTTTGTGTTTGAAATAAAGCACCTTTTTTCTTTGATGTTTTGATCTTTTATTAATTAGTTCTGACAGTGTGATGTCTGTGTGGTTGATTGGGCTGGATTCCCATCTCATTTAATCTCAGCCTCAGTCATTTTTTAAGCAAAGAGCACAATATTCTACTAAAGATCATTTTATTTGTAATTGTTCAGTACTTGGCAGTTTTTATAACCTCGGGTAATCTAGAACACTGATGTATTCAGCTGTTACAAAAAGAAAACGGTCAAACTAAACTACTCAAACTGGGTGTAAGATGATTTAAATGTATGTATAACCATGCTATAGTCACAGGAACAGCCAGGTTTTCCTCACACTGGGAGCGGGTGGTCATATATAAAGTTCATGGCACAAATAAAGACACTTTAATTGCCTTGGGAGTGTATTGGTTGCTTATGTAGCACTCCCATGATTGGTTTATTCCATTCATTCTTCTTTAGTAAATTCTCTACCTTGATCAGGTTTGCTGAGGTTTAAATTACCAATCTGTTTATACTTTGGGAAACCGAGCCAACTTGATTCATTAGGAAACCTCACAGGCAGGGGCAAACAAAAATAAGTGAAGGAATGAGTGTGCTTTGTCAGATTTTCTTCAGAAGTGGATGGGAGGTGAATTAAATACCCATTGACCTCTATTCTAAGGTGATTAAAAATCAGATTTAACAAATCTCTATGTCCTGTATTTTAATTCAGTGCTCTGCACATACATGGCATTGGCAGTCTCTGATATATCTCAGTCTTACTTCTTGTCATGACAAATGCATCAGAATTTCTCATTTGATGATCAGTGGTCCTGTGCAATGTGAATCGCTGATCACTGAAGTCAGAACTGAACAGTTGCAGACCCTTCCAAGGGCCACGCCCACATGATTACTTCTATCAGTACATGGACAAGATCCAACATTCAAGAAGTTCATTGTGTTCTGCACAATGTTCCTTGTACAATAAATTTGTTAGTTTGCACATTCTCACAGATGCAGAAGATTTCAAATAAAATTCAAATAATATAACTTAAAAAAATAGTCATGGTTATATATTTATTGGTATTGGTATTTGACCTCTCAGTCACACTTGCATGAAAGTTAAAAGGAATCCCATTCTTGAGGCACGTGTCTAGTCTTAAGGAGATGCCCTGTGAATTTTTCCTCATGAGCTTTTTTTTTAAAAAGAAACAAATAAATTGTACACATTTATGTCTATGTATCTGTATTTGTATAATCTGTTCATTCCAAATAATGTATTAATATTTGGTTACTAATACAGTGGCATTTTGTAATAATCTTATCACTACATTGGAAAAAAAAAATAACTAGGGACCTACATTAACTTTAGTGACCTGTATTAGCATGGTGCACCAAGCAATTGCTGGGTTTGCTTGCTCTCTAACTCTCGGCTTGCTCTCTGATATTAGCTCTGTCACACTAGCTCCTTTTACTGCCCACACTTTTTAGTGTTTACTTTGCTTGTTAGCCATACCATCACTCAAGCTCCTTCTTACAACCTCTGTCAGAAGCGCCTGTTTTTTTTTCTTTCAAAGCACAAAGCTTCAGCCTGAGGCTAAACTAAGAGCACTTAATCCCAGGGATATGGGGGACCTGCTTGGATCCATGTTTGCATTGCAGTTCTCTTGATCCGTTTCACTTGAGATGTGAGAAGGGTTGAGGGACAGAAGATCAGCCAGAGGACCAGGCACAGTGGTGGGTCTAAACCAATGTTTGAGCAGCTGAAACTTTTGAAAGCAGCATTACCGGGTTTCTTGAGCTTCATGGTGCCTTGTGCCTTTTTGTTCTTTGCCTTCTGTCGTCTGCCTTCCCACCCCCTGCCTGAATGGTCTGGTTGTGAGCAGGGAATTTAGTTCACTTGACTGCCCATCAAAGCCCCAACCAGTCAACCCCCCATCCCCATGCCATCCTAACTGTCCCCATGGCAACACACTCCTGTATGGCTACTGATCGAGGGTTACTTCCCTTAAGCCATACCTGCACTTCCCTTCTCTTTCACTCTATCAGACATGAACAAGAGAGGCAATGAAAGAAGGGAGTTGCAGAGAGTGGGGGTAATTCAGTAGGGAAGACAAAGGAAAGGGGGGGATGAGAAGTCATGAAAGACAGAATAGAATGAGAGAGATAGAAAGGGGTTAAAGAGAAACAGTGAGTAGTGTTATGTTGCGATAGAACACACCATAATGAATTCCTTATTTAATAGACGTTCACTGTTACAGTGGGATGATCGGTCATGAGTATTTAAATCATTTTACAGACCATTGTGCTGCATTTTATGGCTTCACCATGCTCATATAATCTATTCCCTATAAACAGGCAGCCTGCTGAAATTAACAGAGCATACACAGAAATTTACACAATACTGACTCCATTTAATTATATTAACAAGCTTGATGCATAAGAATGTTGGAAAAAGAGGACAGAAATTAGCACATAATTGAAGGGTGAAAAGAGAAAGCAAAAAAGGACCGGAAGACAAATAAAAAATGTGAATGATGCGGGAAGAGGAAATAGAATAAATGAATAAAAGAAGAAAAGTAGAGAGTAAGGAAAATGAATGGGTATAAATGTAAGGAAAAATTTAATAGAGGGATAAAGGGTGAGGGATATATATAAAAAAAACTAACTAACCCTAGATTAATGTATGAAGGAATGGAAGAGAAGTTAGGCTGATATTTGGAAATAAATTAAGTATAAGAATTCAAGGGAAAAATACCAAAAGGATAGTAGAATAAAGCTTCAAGTGAATACCAGAGAAAACACACACTCTAATGAAGACAAAGCCAAAAGACCTCCTCATCCTCTCCACCATGCTGAGCTTCTCTATACAGAAATCAGCAGTAATATTCAGGTTCAGTTAATATGTTGGGGCAGTGTGGTGGTGCAGTGGGAAGTGTTGCCACCTCCCAGCTTCAGGGTCCTGGATTTGAACCTGAACTTGGGTCACTGTCTGTTTAGAGTTACTGTATATGTTCTCCCCATGTCTATGTGGGTTTCCTCATGGTTTTCCTGTTTCTTCCCAACTACCAAGAACATGCCAGTAAGTGGATTGGCTATGATAACTTGCTCCTGAGTGTGTAAATGTGTGTGCTCTGTGATGGACTGGTGTACCATTCAAGGTATATTTCCTGCCTCATGCCCAGTGTTCCTGGAACACGCTCCGGATCCACCGCAGCCCTGACCAGGATAAAGTGCTTACTGAAAGTGAGTTAACCCTCAGGGGAAAATTTGTTTTCCATCTAGGTTAACAGTAAGAAAGAAATATTTATAATGATTTCCCAAGTGACTACATTTGCTGCACAAAATATAGTTTTTATGGGGTCAGATTGTGTGTGTGTATATATATTTCAATACATATATATAATTTTCAAAACATTATACTCTTATAATATAGTACCTTTTATTCGAACCTACCCATTTTTCAAGTGATCAAAAATATTGGAACATTTCACTGACAGTTGTTTTTTGTTACCCTGTTAGATCGATTGTTTAAATAATTAATTTTTCTGACTGTCTGCTCTTGTTTTGAGTTCTGGCTTTCTCCTGTGAAGACTGCATTTGTTGTTAAAACGGATTAACTTAAATGAAGACCAGAGAGCTGTCTATGGGAGAAAAGAGGGAAAATCGATCACAGCCATTGCATAAGCATTGAGCATAGCCAAGGGTACAGTGGTAAAAAAAAATTAGGTGCGTAAATTATGAATTATGTGATTAAGGTAAGGCTTGATTTTATTTTTTGTTTATTTACTTGTAAAATGTGCATTTTCTGGAGACAATATGATGTGGGCTAGCTGCTACATGGAAGTTAAAACCCAATGTTTGGGTTCCAAGCAATATAGCACTTGTATGAAAATACAGGCATTATAGGCTACCATCGTGTGTTGCTAGGCATCTCTGGTTGTTCTGTGGGGCCTCATTATGTGGTTCCTACATATATTTAAAAGGTGAAGTTTCCACAATGCATTTTGATAAGAGAACAAAAACGATTGAATACTAATTGTTGAAACTATTGAACTATTGAACTTGAATATTAGAAAAAGTATAAATCACATCACTACCTAGCTACCTCCTCTTCTCTCTGTTCCTCTATCCTTTCCTCCTCTCTCTGTTCCTCCTCTCTCTGTGTTGTCTGTGCTTCCTATGTCAGTGCCTGCCTCACTACTGACTGCTAAACAAATTTCAAAATGGAAAAAGGCATGATTCTAATACGAACCAAAACATCACAGAATCGATTAATTAGACTGACTAACAGAAAACGGCCACAATAATATATCGAAATAGTCTAGTTTTGTTATTTGCAGGCATTGGCAGGAGGAGACTTGCTTTTCTAACATCAGAAATCTCCGAAAATCCATTTGTCAATGACAGGAATACAAGTCCATTATGCTAGTCAACCTATCTTGTTGAAACTATTTGTACAGTCAATAGTACAGCTCTTTCCAATTTAAATGTGTTTTTGTGTGTTTTGTGTGTTTGTGGCATTTAAGCTGAAGGTTTACATTGCCACTCAGTAAGTTAGTCTTTCTGTCACTCAGTGGGTGCAACTGCAGTGACTTCCCCATGTAGTGACATCACGTGCATACCCTCTAGTGAGAGAAGATGTGATTGGTCATACAGTTGAGATACCATATATATGCTGATAATGCAGCACAATTCTGAATATACTATGGCTTGTGCTGGTAAAACAATAGGAAACGCTAGCAAATTTTAAAGTTGTATAAACTCTTGTTAGAGGTGCTTAAATGCTATTTACAGGTGCATAAACTCTATTTTAGTAAAGTAGGACCTGTGTAAACACTGTTTATGTGTGTTTATCCTTCACTACAGCCCTCAGCATAGCAAATGCAACAATTTGGAATGTCCTGAAAAAGAAAGATAAGTGTACCAGTGTACCAACAACCAGACATCAAACAGGTCTGCCAGGAAAACAACAGCAGTTGATGACAGAGTCATTGTGATAAGTCAACCATGGTGATCTCACCAACAACCATCACAGGGTAGGAGGAAGGTATCACAATCCACTGTTTGAGAAAGACTTCGAGAGCAGAAATATAGCCCATCCTACGAGATGCGAACCACACATCAGCAATAAGATTTAGAAGGCTAGGTTGGAAATCGCAAAGACATACAGAAATGAGCTACAAAAGTTCTGGAACGAAGATTAACCTCTACCAAAAATAATGGAAAGGACAAAATGTGGAGAAAGCAAAGGTATACTCATGATCCAAAACATATAAGCTCATTGGTCAAGCATTAGTGGAGGTAGTGTCATGGCTTGGGCTTGCATGGCTGCTTCTGGGATGGACTTCATACAGCAAGACAATGATCCAAAACATTCTGCCAACACAACAAAAGACTTCATCAGGGGGGAAAGTGGAATGTTTTAGATTGTCAATTATCAGATCTCAACTCACTTGAGCATTGGTTGCTGGCTTGATGCAGTTATTGCAAATGAGGGATTGCAATGAGTGTCATTTGTTTGAATTTACTTTAAGACTATCTGTTCCAATAATTTTGCTCATCCAAAAACTGGGTAGTCTGTCACCAAAGGGGCCATGTCCTAAGTTGTTTAACATATCTAGATTTAAATATCAGCAAATGAAATTGAAATTCTGATCTATTGTTTCGTGTTCTTTTGATCTCAAGCCTAAGTGTCTTCAGTTTATAGCATAAACAAAAGAACTGGCCTTGCCATTCAAATAATTTCAGAGGGTACTGTATATAATGTGTGTGTATATTGTCTAGTTTCTGCAAGGATTTTCTTGTTAACATTGTTGGTATCTCTGCTTAAAGTTCCTGATTGAAAACAAATGTGTACTATCACTAAAAGACTTACAGTGAAAAGTCACCTCATCTGCTTATCCTAAGAATGACAACCAATCCAGTGGTCTGACTCTCTGACCTTTTGACTTTTCTTACACTCTGACTTTTAAGTACAAGCATAACAGTGGCAAAACTGATCCATATAATCACACCTTAGAAAGCTTGCACATCCCAAGCCTGTTCTTACGATGCCACCTGAGAGTCTATCTAATCCGCCTTCATTCTAAACTCAGCCACTCTGGGTGAGTCAGCATTGTGTACTGGCATCATATCTTAAGGGTAAACATCTCTCAGTACCAGCGATGTCTCTTCAAAGGACGTGGTTCACCACTGGGTTCAGCTGTTAAAGCTCAGGCTTTAAGACCTGTCACTATAAAGCAGTGAGAGTCTCTAAGGCCTCTGAGCTCGAGTCAATAATACTTGCTTTAACTGCTGATACTTAAGGAGCATGGAATTACTGTCAAATTGTTTTCTTCTTTCTGAAGGGAAGTCATCTATCATGAAATATCTAATTAACTGACTCCCTAAAGGGATAACTGGCCAAATAAGGCCCTACTTAATTTTTAGGGTGCAAAAATGTTTTGCCTCTTAACCCACTCAGACAAAGGAACAGTCCTTGAAACTTGTATGTATGTTTCAGACAGAATTTATTGCCAAGTAATGGACCGGATATTCAGTTCAGAACACACTGCATACGGAACTAATATAGAGTACAAAAGCATGCATCCTAATTGGACAAACTGAAGCAAGCAAACAATCAATGCATTTAGTGTGTTAGCTTACCCAGATATCCCTTCATTATAATAAGTAACAGAAAGACCAAAGTCTTCTTGACTTACAGTATAATTCTGCTAAATGTCACAAGGCCATTTTAAGGTCAGGTCTAGAGATCCTCTAAAAAGGTAATGAAAAATTGCTTTGGGTTTATAATTTTCATACTCTTTATTTTTTATACAAGATTTTTTTTTATGGTCCTGAATGTTGTCTTACTGTAAGATATATCCACATGTTACTTTTAACATGTGGAATTCTTATTCTTTTCCTTTTTCCTATGCTAATCAAATAAGGGAATGCAAACTTTTGCACTGTACACTGCAAGGGCTTTATGGTGGCACAGTGTGTAACACTGCCTTTGCGTTCCCTGGTTCAGCTCCAGGGTCCCTGCTTGGGTTACCTTCTGTGTGGAGTTTCTGTGCATGCTGTCCCCATGTTTGTGTTGGTTTCCTCTGGGTTCTCTGCTTTCCTTCAAAAAGATGGACCTAATTCCCATTACTGTATTCTGTCTGCTGTTATGGCTTAGGGTTAGGGTTAACCCCAACCCTAACCCAATTTCTGTTTATCATAGCACTCCCTATTGTGACAGCTAGCAATTAGGATTCTGCTAGTTTGTATTGTCAGAGTCATTATCATGCTGGCTAACATTTCACTGATTACCAATAAAGCTGTTGGCCATTAGCCTTAGCTAACGCTTTCCCACATTGGTTATTTTGCAAACGAATCACTACTTAACTATGATAAATGTGTGATTTGAAATCTAGACAGATGTCTTTTCTTTTGTGAATCTTTCTTGTACTATTACTATAATACTTTAAGTAAATCTAACAGCTCATACCTTTCTACTTTAGCTTGTGTGAAGTTGAACCTGTATTTCAACTTTATTTATTTTGATCATTAATTGTATTTTTGCTTGAGTAAAGAATTTCAATAATGTTAGCAATACACAATGCTTTCTATCTTCATTTGATATTCTTATTATATACACTTTCCTGACAAGAAACTAGTTTTGTTCAAATCTTGATATTTAAAACATTTACAAAGGAATGAGCATAATCTTGGTGGACACAGCATGCTGTTTCTCATGCACTGTGTGGTATTTGGTGTGAGAAGCTGGAAGATTTCAATACGAAGTGAACTGTAAAGTAGTCTTGTGACTCTCTGTGGGAGGCCAATCTGTGGTAGAAAGCTGCCAGACGGCAGAATGATGGTGTACCCCTGCCTGCTCCATGTCCTGGCCCATAGAGCCTTATTATTCCTTCCTTGTGAAGCACATGTAATCCTCAATTAGATGAAACCTCCATACAAATATGGAGCTAAATGAACATATCCCACACTTAAACAGAGTTTTTGATATGTTACCAGGTTCCATTTTGAAATTTAGACTTAGGAATAAGTATCATGTTAAGAGTGGCAGAGAAACTGGTGTTATGTTCTATAGATTTCTGGCAGACCATCCCAGCCAACTGTAGAACCTGAACCTGCAACTGGATCTGTGGATTCTAACCATATATTAATTGGTCTTTTCTTTGACCAAAAAACCCCCAAATTTTCTCCAAACCCCAAATATAATCAGTCAGCCTAGACGTGTTTGGTTTATTTTGGTTATTTTTGCACTGGAGCTAGCATTTAAGAGATGTTTATAGCTACATAACACCATGCAAACTGCATGTATAAATCATTATCAAGTAGTTTATTAATCTGAGGTAGACTTTTTATACGGTTTTTGACACACTATTGTCTATAAAAATGAACAAAAGAACATTGTGGAATTAAAAACAGGCATAGCCATAGCAATTTTAAAGCCAAATTGCTTAAGCACATAGCCTGGTGTCACCAGCAGGTTGAAGGCAGAATTGTATGTTAGTAATGCGATTGATAAAATAATTAACATTTGATTTGTACTTTATATTAAACTGCAGTTTATATACTCATTATCTTACTCAGACAAAAGCTGTCTTCTGATGTAAGAGTGTAATCATTTAGACATATAAATAATAATTAGTTCAGCCACTATGATTTGCTCTTACTAAAGGTTTCAGCTTGCTTAATGTAGACACAACATCTGTGAGGGTTGCACGAAAATGAAACCAGCTTGATGAGCTTACCATCTTACATGGTCTGTGGTTTCATATAGGCCATCGCATATGAATGGTCCAATCGAAGGCATGCTCATCTACAGAACTGCCCATCTGCCATGTGTGTGACATGGTGAGTGGAGCTTTCTTGTCCATTTGCTCCATAATTACGTCATATTGTTTGTGGAAGCCAGCTGAACATTGTCCCTGCATGAAGTGTTCTGAGGCCTTTATTATTAGTTTGGTATACTCTTCATACCAACCCTGTCTGTATTAGTCAACCTTATCATGTCTAGCAGTTAGTGCCCTGTGTTAACAGTGCTCTACTTCGTGTCATAGTAACAGTCACCTTCGCACCTACCTGCCACCTTTCCATTTTTACACCCTTACTATAGGCTTTTATTGGTCGTTATTGAAGGATCCTGTCCTGTTCGTCACTGTGCACCAGACTTGACACAGTGCTAACAGGCTTCCGGTAATTAATGTGTACTTGAACACAAATATTTATTTCTTGAGAACTGGTTGAGGTGGCACATTTTTAAATGTTTACATTTTTATTGATTTTTGTAGGTATGCATTTTTCAAATGAGTAATTACTGAATAAAGAATACTTGGTAACACGTGTTCAACACTGTTCTACAACTCAACAATTATGCAGGAACAAATGATTAGTTCTTCATTAACACTCATCTTCCTCCTGTTAAGTACTAAGAACTACTAATTAATTGCACATTAAGTAGTATTTCACTATTACTAAGCAGTAATTGAGTATGCAGCTTAGTTGTACATTTCTCCTGCAGAACTACTAACTAATTATGGCTGTTTTGTAATTACTACTGATTAATTACATATCACATCAATATTAATTTCCTAGAGCAAAGCCTTATCTTTCTCCTGGAGATTTCCCACCTGATAAGCCTCATCCTATTCCAATACCTCAGCATCTAAAATCTAAATGTCTATATGAGTTATTATAGGGCTCTGCAGAGGAGCGCAGGGTCTGTGTGTTCCTTTTTTGTTAGCCAGTTGTGGTCTAAAGATAGAAACAAAAAATAACCTACAAAGGCACAAGGCTGTAATGTAGCAATAAGCAACAAATATTGTTCATTACCTTACTTTCAAAAGTATTGTAAATAATTGAATTTTAGTTATGTAATTAGTTAGTAATGAGTTTCCATGAGAACTCAGAGAAAACATTATTGTAGGTACATAAGAGGAAATAAATATAATAGTTTTAAAAAGAAATGATAAAAATTGACCATGGCAGAGTTTGCATGTTCCTGTGTCTGTGTAGGTTTTCTTTGGGCACTCTGGTTTCCTCTCCCAACTGGCTACACTAAATTGTCCATAGGTGTGAGTGTGAATGGCTCTTCCTTTCTCTGTGTTAGCCCTGATATAGGTTGGCGATCTGCCCAGCGTGGACCCTGCCTCTTTCTCAAAGTCAGCCGGGATTGGCTCCAGCTTCCCTGTGACCTGCAATGGATAAGTGGCATAGAAAATGGTTGGATGGGTGTATTAAGTAATTGGAGTATAATTTTTAAATGGATTTGACAGCCCACTTTTGTACCATTATAACAGCTCCAAGTTGCATGAATCATTAAAGAATGTTGCTTTGCATGCATTTTAACTATGTGGATATGAATATAAACAAACTCCTCTTACAATACTTTTGAAAGTAAGTTAATGGTAAGCGTCTGTCCTTAGACTATGACTGGCTAAATGAAAACAATACACTGACTCACACTGTGCTCATCTACACAGTGGATTATAGGAAACCTATAATCACTCATATAGACATTTCCATTTTAGACACTGAGGCACTGGAATAGGTTAAAGTATATGTAGTTGTTCTGCAGGAGGAAGGTAAGTTTTAGGATTTGTAAATTAATATCAATGTGATCAATCAGTAGTATAAATAGTCATAACTAGCTGTTAGTTCTGTTAATAGAGTTACTGCAGAGTTTATAGTGAAACCTTACTTTTTTAGTAGTAAACAGATTAAAATTAGTGTTATTGAATAACTAATTGTTCCTTCTTAGTTCCTGTGTAGTTACCTGTGAGTTGGAGAACAGCATTGAAAGTTCTACGGAGTACTTACAGTGTACTAAATATGGAAATAATACTAACTAACTACCTCAACTACTACATGTAGCTCTATGTGTGTATCTATCATTATTGTAGTCCAGGCTAGTTAACTGTAAATCATCACATCACAAGTCAAGTCTGAAGTCTGAAGTTGCTAATTAGAAACATTTCAATCCTATATGCACCCTGTTTCCTTGTAAACTGGCCAACAACAGTAAAGAAAGTGTCCAGTGTCTGGTCCAGTGTGAGTTATTAGTAGTAATAAGTGGCAGTAACTCCATTGTTTTTTATTTATTTTTGGAAGCAGCCTCAGCTCACCTTTGTTTCCTAATTGGCTAATTTGCTGAAAGTGAACTGTTGGAGGAAAAGGCTGGAAACAGGGAAATTCACTTACAAAGTCTTCTTATATGCTACAGATTTAAATGGTTGGTATGAAGTTCATACAAACACATGTCTGGGTGTTTTTCCAAATTATCTTCTGTTTGAATTCTTCAAAATTAAGTAGAACACTGACTCTTCTTTCACCGAAAAGCTGCCTGCAGGTTTACCCACATTTAAACATTTAAAGAAATCAAAGGGAACAGCTATCCCATACTTATAATGTACCATACGTTACTTCATCTATTTGTTTAATTCTTTCTAATTTCCTGACCCGTTATTTTCTTTTGAGACCATTAAAAGCTTAATAGTTTTGCAATTGTTTGCCCAGGAGTGTATATGAATTCATTTTATATTTCTCTTAATGAGATTATTAAGATAGATAGTTTCTAGAAATTGTTCTCATGTAATATTTAACATTGTCTTAATTTATCTGCAGATCATTTTTCTTTAGAGATAAAGGCTTAAAAGAATCAAACAAACTGCTAATAAAACAAAACAATTTCAAGCTTTAAAATAAATTTAAAAACCCAGCCTTTCTAATTTTTATTTATTTTTAATTATTTTATTTGTTTATGTATTTTATTGTTTTGTGGTGAATTTGACTTTACAATAATAATAATTCTTTATGTGTAGAATGTAGACATGTAATAACACACATTTCCTTATTAAACTCATCGTATCTAAGTAACTAAGTATATTGTAACTGATTTTTTACCTCAATATTATACCTGGATTATAATTGAATTATTCCTATTTATTCAAAAACCCTCTGAATCATGTTAAAGATTACAATACAATATCAATAATTACAATAATAATACAATAGATTACCATATCACTTATATGTATAATGTTGCTTTAGTTTATTCTCTCTGCCTCCCATTATTCATGCTTCCTACCACCACTGACTGTCCTGTTCAGAGGCAGTGTGTTTGTACTGTTTAATATTGGCTAAGGCTGTGTAACTGACCACCTGTTGTTCTGCCAAAGGGCTTTTTGAGTTTAATTCATCCTAATTAACAGATGCTAATCTCATCCAAGGCAACCCCTGTTGTGGGATAACGAGCTTGTGATCTAACGAACCCCATGGTTCTTGGCTAACCTACTCCATCACGTTGCAAAACAGTGTAAAATTGCCGGAGAAGGAGGGGGAATAAAACAGAGCAGAAGACGGGACAGCACAGCAGGCTTTAAAGTCAGGCAGCATGGGGCACTAATTAAAGAACAGCCCACCCCAGCTAAACCACAACATAATACACTCCTCTGTCTGGCAAACTACTGTAACACAATCACACACTTCAATGGCTCCTTGACTAGCACTCCCTTTGATTATGACATATTGCTGTTGTCTTCATTATGCTTGAGAGCAATGCTGAATGTGGACTAACTGAGTTAGTAATCTATTGGTATAAAAGAATAATTTGTGCTCTTTCATATAAGCTAAGTTTAACACAATGCAACAGTGTCCTAAGAAGCTAACTGCTTTGGTTCTTAATAGTTTACTAATGTGTTCTAATCTGGTACGATTTACATTTTCAAGAGCGGTTTAACACTAAAGGGGCAAAATTAACAAATTAATTAGGGACAAATTAAGGGAAAAATTATTGCTTGTTTTTTTCTTTAATCCCATTTTTTATTTAATTTCCAATGCCCTGCTTTGCTTATACTAGAGGTGTGTGGGACTGTTTTTGTAATTGCTTTCTCACCTGCTTCATGCCCTCCAACACCTGTCAGTGGATCACTAATTCTCTGACAGGGAGGAAGCAGTATGTGAAATTGGGTCCCCACCTGTAGGATTACGTGACAAGCAGCACAGGAGTACCACAGGGCTGCATTCTCTCCGAATCACTTCGGTTCTCACTTTATATCAATGACTTTCCCATAACACAGAGCTGCATCAAAATCATCAAGGTTGTGAATGACACAACTGTGGTGGGTCTCTTCTCCAACAATTACCAACAGTCGAAATGTTGGTTGACTTGCAAAGCACCTCCCTGCTGGTCAACCCCTGATAATCACAGCTCACCTGTGTCCAAGGTTGAGTCTTTCAGATTCTTAGAGAAAACCATCACTAGCTCCAGAAATGGGCCAACAACACAAGAACCATCTTCAAGAAAGCACAGCAAAAACTGTTCTGTTTTTTCAACAACTCAAGAAGCTCAATGTATCTTAACTGGTTCTGAAAAGATTTTACTCAGCCAGCATAGAAAGTGTGTTCAGTACTTTCATCACAGTCTGTTTCTTCTCTGCCTCTTGAGCAAGTGTTCAAATCGGTCATCATCAGCTGTTAACTCACTAAAATCTTTACAATCTTTTAAAACCTTTACACCATCGGGGCAAAGAGGAGGGCCGTGAAAATTGCTGCTGACGCCAAACATCCAAGCAACCACCTCTTTGTCAGGCTGCCATCACAGAGGCAATACAGGTGCATCATCTTCCGAACTACATGCCACCTTCACAACTTCTTCCTGGACGCTATTCAATTACTCAACCATCCCAGCCCATAGCAACTCGTACTGAACCACCTCAACTGTTTTTTAGTTTGCACACACTGATACCATGTCACAGGTCTCTTGTTTCTTGTCAAGTCTTTGTGTAATCATTTGTGTTTACTGCTCTGTCTGATCCTGCTGCACTGTTAGTTTGTTGCACTGTCTGTTGATGTTGCTGCACTGTATGTTGAACCTGCTGTTTAATGTTGCACACTGGCACCAAACCAAAACCAGTTCCTGTAAACACAACCTATAGGTAATAAAGAGTTTTTGATATGCACTTATTGTTTGTGTCTGCCTGCAATATTTTCTGAGAAAGTTATTTTCACATTCACATACCTTAGCTATTTCTCAAAATGTTAATAAAGAACTATTTAAACTAGCACGTTCTTGACCAGGATAAAGAAGTTATTAATGATGAATGAATGAAACAAGTAAATGTGTCATGTAACACTGTGAAAGCACCAAAAACACTTTGCTATTAATAAACGTGGTCTTTGCCCCATGAGCGTCGTATTTGACTGGCCATTCCCACTGCATTAAAGTAAAAAGCAATTTTTAAAAGATTTTATTGAGGGATGGTGGTGGTGAGGGGGGGGGGGTCCTTGTCTTTATCTTCCTGAAATTAGTTAAATTCCTTGTGTACACTAGTGTACCAGAAAACTAAAACCAGATTCTTATACTGATGATTTGCATTTTATGCCCCTGTGGTGTTTTAAAATTTTAAGATCTTGCTGTATTTTAAAGCTCTCCACTATCACATGACCACACTCTGCTGTATAATCTGATAGTATGCTGTGTATATTTGCTGTGCCATGACTGTGTCTCATTGCCTTATAGAACTGTCTCAGAAGCAGATGACCTCTTCCATGGCTGTGGCAGGAGCTGTTATGGGAGCCGTGCTGGCACTCTTCCTCATCATCATCTTCACCATTGTCTTCCTTACTGCTCGCAAGGCTATTCCACACACACATACTGACAAAGTGTAAGTTTATCTTTTCATATCATTCATATCTTCAGTTCATTTACCTGAAATTTATCTCTAACATATATATAAAACAGGATCATGTTCAAAAGTATGGAGGTGATGAAAGATGGAAGATAGAAAAGCAAATACTATCTTCTAACTGAGGACCAGCTCCTGCTTTAATGCTGCATCTGGTTAATACTGTATCGTTACTGGCATCACTGTGTGTGTATGTGTGTGTGTATGTGCGTGTGTGTGTGGGTGTTAGCATGAGTCAGCAGACTCTGCACTCAGATGTGCATAATGGGGCAGGTGGTGCTGTATGGGCACTTACCTTCTGAATTATTGAAAAGGCTGTGCTTTCTCAGCCATTTACTGACTGTCCTTTGAACCCAGACTGACAGATTACAGCTCACTATTACTGTTAGACTAACACAGAGACTTTCTCTTAAGATAAAGTGCACACCCTGTAATGGATTGTCTAGGAGGTGACTGTTACTCAATATCAATTTTTCATAGGTTTACAAAAGAAATATGGTGACTAAAAAGCTCTTAAAAATCTTGTCTTTGATCTACTTTTTTTTGTCTTTTCATGGCATTTGAGCTAACACTGCCAAGCATTCATCTGTCGCTCAGTGGGTGAAACCGCAGTGACTTCCACCTACTGTGACATCACATGAATACCCTCTGTAGCTCCATGCTAGGTGGTCACAGATGTGAACGGTGAAAAAAATGGACACACAAGCCCTAAATGCAGTTGAACATGAAGAAAGTCCTTTACCACATTTAAGGGACCAATTCAATTTCAAGAACAAGAAAGGTGACAGCATAATTATGGAATGTGAACTTTGTTTGCCAAAAAATGTGGACATAGCCACTTACAAAATGTCTGCGTGCACAGGTAAGTAAATTAACCATAGCCACTGAATTTCAAATGCATTCATGGTAATAGCCAGTAGCTTGGCCAATGTTGCTTCACAGTTTATTTGTAGCAAATCCTTAATGTTTTGTCTAGCAAACATTAGCTCACTAGTTTTGCTTAATTAAGCTTAAGCTACATCCAGACCAGAGACATTGCCATTCTGGCTTGGTTAATGCTACCTTTGTGTTATTTCAGACCTGATTGGGATTATGCTATAAACAAAAAGTGTTAAAGAAATACTTTGGCCAGAAATTAAATGTAAATGTTCCTCAATATTCCTCAAATTTAGTCAATCATTCAATGCAAGTTTGATATGCTTTTGGCCTGGGCTAATTCTGTAAGCTTCTACGGCCCTGTCTACAGGTAGACTGAAATTTTTTCAAAAGAGGTTTAAAAAATGTAGGGCTTTTTAAAGAATGACAATGTTTTCAAAAACATTCTTTTTTTTTACAGAGAAAAAAAACAACATTTTTAAAAACATCTGTATAGCTACATGTGGACAGAGCCTCAGAAAAGTTCATAATCTCTATTAAATGATCCCCTTAAATCTTTTCAGCTAACAGGTTTGTTAAATAGCATAATAAACCATAATACAATAAAAAACTATATTCAGAATCTTCTGAATAACTTCTGTTATACAATTCTATGCATGTAACCTTGGGGTAGTCCTGCACAATCAACTATCCATTTTGTCTCACACAGCTAAACTGATTCAGTCATAAAGGTTTCTCCCTTACAACATCAGGAGGATCATTTCTATCCACAGGAGCCACTCAGGTGCTTGTTCAGTCCATTGTCCTTTTGAGACTGGACTAGTGCAACTTGCTACAGGTGGGTTTGCACCTGCATGCAATCTGACCCTTGTGACTTATCCAGAATGCAGCTGCATGACATCCCCAAGTTCTCCCACACCACCCCATTGCTATTCTCCATCCATTAGCTTCCTTTAGCTGCCCACATCAGATTTAAAACACTCTGCAGCATGCACTGTCCGAGGAACTGGCACTTGCTTACTCTCAAGGTACAAAGAAGACATGCATCAAGACTCTTCTCTGTCCTGGCACCCAGGTAGTGGAATAAATTACCCCTGGCTGTCCCCCAGCTGAGTCACTAGCCATCTTCAATTGAAGGCTAAGGACCAATCTTTTCACTAAGCCCTTGAATCTGCACTTTGTTAATCTATTATTTTAAAAAAATGATCATTGTCTTGTGTTTTCTTTTCACACTATAGTACCATCCCCAAGAGGGTTTTAGACTGAAGCTACTCTTATTTTCTGACCTAGTGATCTAGCATAGGGATGTTTTTTAGATAGAGACTACAAAGCATTTCTGTCATTTGCTCTGGATAAGAGCAAATGTTAATTTGCTCTTGTAAATGTAAAGTAAATGTTAAAACATTAGGCCACCCCCATGACTTGTAGTGACACCAAACAATGTGGTGAGGAAGCAAGCAATTTGGCTTTAAAGTGGAGCTCTCTAATGTCTTTTTTCCATTTTCATAGACAAGAGTGTGCCATACAATTATCAACTGGCATTTATAAGCTTTGCTTACTTCTTAGCAATATTAGCATTGTGGATGTAATGCAAAACACCAGACAAGACTTGCTTGTGCAACAACATTTGGGTATACATGAAATGATGTACATTTCATTTTGGGTGAACTGCAATTTTGGTCATTTCCAATGTTTTTCAGTTTAAAACCTCATGAGACCCCACTGGATGTCACATTTTCTCCCAGCTACACTGTGTGCATTTCCTTGCAAGATCCCCATATGAGGGCCATTGGGTATTACTCTTTTGCCAATCTTCTTGTTTGAAGACACTGATCAAGTTCAATTGTTATCAGGTGTTAAGAAACAGAGGAGAATTTGCAAGGCACACAACATTAGAGCTTGGGTCTGAGGAGGCTACACAAATAACATAACATGATAAAGTTCAAAATGTTTTTTAAAGTGAATGTGCAACTGGGATGAGGTGCAGTAGTTATTTTATCAAGAAAAAAAAGTGATAATTTCTTACAGGTCAGGGTTCACTAAGTTCTGATTAATTATTCGGGAAAGAATACAGAATTTTGGTACCGTTTCTGAGGTGACAGGCGACTGTTAAGATATCATTAAATGTATTATGCTTGAACTGTTTCCTTGTCAAAATGAGAGCCTTCATGCTACAGTGCCTCTCTGTGGCCCCATCCTCAATTATCTACACAAACTGTAATGGGTTTCATTTGGTCAATAATCTCTAAAGGCCAGAAACCAAGTCAAGTTTATAAGGGGTCAACTGACCATTGTTGTAATAGAATACAGAAACTGGAAGGAAAGCTGTATGTGACCTGAAGAAAACCTAAAAAATGAAATGTCTTCTGAATTCACTTTCACTTTAAATACAGAAGTTGACTTCTGCTATTTTCAAGGTCAAGACCATTTGGTCTCTTTTGGGATTTCTGAAGGGGCTGGCAGTTTTCTTTGGCTCTGTTATGCAGAACTAGTCTCTGTCTTGTCACTGTGTGAGAGTGTACAAACTTCACTCCACAGGTGTCTTATTTTCATCAGACTGGTGGTCTGCCGGTTCCCACACTGCATACAGAGCAAGAAGTCTGTCAGAGATGATTAGGAATTCTTGTCAATATGACTTAAAAAGCATATTAGAAACCCATAAGGTTAGCTTGTTGTTGCCAGGTAGTTTGCATTAGAAATGAAAGTTATTCAAATTATTAATCATCATCATCATCATCATCATCATCATCTTCCTCTTTCAGCTACTCCCGTTAGGGGTCGCCACAGCGGGTCATCTCTTTCCACATTTCCTGTCCTCCGCATCTTGCTCTGTTACACCAACTACCTGCATGTCCTCTCTCATCACATCCATAAATCTACTCTTAGGCCTTCCTCTTTTCCTCTTGGCTGGCAGCACCATACCTAGCATCCTTCTCCCAATATATTTAAATTATTAATATGACACATTAATAACATTTATTAATGTATCATCATACCAAGTTAGCTTATGTTTGTCAACTAGTCAGTGTTGACGATTGTGGGCATTTATGCATACCCTCTCAGAAATTAGCTAGCTGGCTAAGAAAAAAATTCTGATATATCCACCATATCCATTGGGTAGTGTGTATTCTTGAAGTTTTGCCATGTATTAGTCACCTTTAAATGCATACTGGAGAATACCCAGCACACTTATGAAATTCCACAATGTACTGTAAGTAATTGTCCAAATGATGAATTCTAAAAGAAAACCAACCTTGAACTCACTATGCCAATTGTAGTGAACATGGGGAGCCATTTCCTACATAGTTTCCTACAAAGGAACCGCTTTATTCTGATCAGTGTGGCAGTGGATCCAGAGCCTGTCCTGGGAACAGTCGGTCGGGGGGATTGATCAGAGAAACCCAAGGGAACCCATATGGACACATAAAATGTGAGATTGAGATTGTGCGATAGCAACACTGGTACCACTCCTTGATTGTAATGCCTGAAATTACTAAGTTGAGTCTCAATTCTGAGCATGTGTGTGATGTTAAATGCAGGAGCACTATTTCCTTCATTTCTACAAATAACAACCTCTGAATCTTTATAGCTTAAATTGAGAGGGCATCAGATTGGTATCTTTAAAACAGCAGCTGGCCCACTTGAAAAATATGTGAAATAGCTCTTCCCTCAGATGACAGTTTTCAAAGAGCATCTTTTTGATGAAACTTCTCCATAGCGCTGTCTGTGTTTGACAGCCTGAGACAGCCTTATCGCTTCTGTCTTACTGCTGATCCTCGTTCAGCCTCCTCCTGTCTGGGCTTAGGTTGGCTGTGGCTGTAAGCCGCATGCAGATCAGTGTGCTGGGACAGCTGGCGCCAGCCTGATAGATGCTACTGCCATTGTGCCACAGACAGCAGGGAGATAAGCAACAGCAGGCTTCTAACGCACCTGGGCAGAGAGGAAAAAAATCCACACGGTGCTCCACAGTTAAGATTAATATTTATCTCTCAACATAAGAAATGAAACCATGAAAAACACAATCCTCTTTGGTCTAAAGATGTGTAGATAAAGCTACAGGAGTCTCCAGCAGTCACTACAATTTAATTAAAACCCTTGTGTCCTGTGTTATTATGGTTAATTTTATTATCTCCAGAGGAGAACCTTTAAGGCTAAGGTTTTTTGGATAGTAAAAATGACATGGTTGTAATTTTGGGGTTGATGGAGATCATCAAAGCTAGTTTACCCAGTAGTTTAAGGTCCACTTTGAATAACTTTCATATGCTGATTTTCAGTTGTGTCAAAGAATGTCATGGCATTTTGAGTTTAAACTTCTTTCACTGACACATTGGACTTTGTTGTTATTCTGGTTAATGGTTTTCTGTTTTACCCACAATGCCATTCAACTACTTCTGTCCAGCTCCCACACCGCCCTGATCTGTATCAGCTTCACCTTTCATGCTGATATCGTCATCAACACTGTCATGCTCATCATCTCATAGATAATTTTATAACTACACTAGCAATGCCAATTTACCAGATAAATATACACAAATATTTTAAAATAAACATATTTTATGTGTTTCAGGGTGGTGGTCTTTTTTAAGAGTTGTAAAGAATGCGCATTGGTAACCACCAACCAGTTGGAATCAACCCATCACATTTTTCATTTTTGAAAAAAAAAGTCATTTTGAACTTCCTGCAAGCAAAAATAAGTCATTGACTGCAAGTAAAGTGTTAGCCTAACTATTAGTCTGCTTTGCTATTTTAAGTACAGCTAATCGCCACAATGAAATTGCATTGAAAGCAGAGACTCATAAAGTAGGTCGTAGACCTACAGCAACAATCAGCAACAATGTTAGCATAGCAATACTTTTTCATTCCTTCACATCATGGTAACATTATCTATGAGACCAGGTGTGTCAGTAGACAGGGTCTTGTGACAGATGATGTGGTTAGTCTTGTAGTTAGTTAATTGGCAAAAGATTCTGAGGAAGGAGTGTATGTTTTCAAACAGAACTCTTTCCTAAGTCTAGAATCCTCAACTACACTATATGGCCAAAAACTAAGGGACCCAAACCTGATCTAGCATGACAATGCCCCTGTGCACAAAGCTAGCTTCATGAAGACATGCTTTATTAAGTGTGGTGTGGAAAAAATTGAGTGGCCTGCATAGATGCTTGACCTCAATCCCACTGAACACCGGAACGCCAACTGCACACCAGGAATTCTCATTCGACATATGACCTCACCAATGCTTTTGTGGCTGAACGTGCAAATCCCCATAGCTACATTCCAAAGTTAGTGGAAAGCCTTCCCAGGAAAGTAGAGATTATAACAGCATAGATGGGACTAAATCTGAAATGGGATGTTCAAAAGCACATATGGGTGTTGTGGTCAGGTGTTCACAAACTTTTGGCTATATAATCTACCTAAAGAACCCTTGAGAAGTATAAAGTTCCCCAAATTGGAGGTATTCTTTTCATTCATCATTGGTTTCCGCATGAAATACTAGGTATCCAGTTGAATAATACACTTCACAATGTTTAGGTTGGGATTTTATATTTGACTTCAGTAACTAGATTTTATTAAACAATGCTCTTGTACTTTAAGAAAATTTGCTTTCCAAAGTCTGACTGATATGGCTTGGACAGAAAATTTAAAAAACAGCAAGATTTCAAGTTTGGCACAAGAAAATTTTGAAAACTGACCTTCAACTGTGTGCATGCTCATGTGTATAGTAAGGGAGGGAGAGAAGGAAAGAAGGTGTGTCCTCTCCCACTTTGATGTTAGACCCAAAATCATGGTCTTTGCCCTGTCTTGGTGGACATCCAGACAGATCTGGTGAAAGAAATCAGGCCTGTCTGCTCTTCTTCCTGCTCAGTCCATAAACACTCCCAACATCTCCCATATGTAATGGATCATATCTACTGCCTTTAGGCCTAAATGCCTTTATCTCACCCATAACTTTTCATGGGAAATTCTAATCTGAATTCATTACTCATGTAATGATTTGTAAAAAGCTTAGTTTTTAACATGCAGAAAGGACAGGGGACACATTACATAGAGCTAATAGTCCATTACAAATCAGCTATACTTGGTGGTGATGGATTTAGATATAATGCCTATTGAATTTGGAACAGCAATCACAAGTGTAAAGAGGTTGGTTCTTGGTTGGTTGTAGGAAAGTCAAGTTTACCTAATCAAGAAACCAGTGATCACAGGTCAAAGGGGATCATGTTTGTTTTCTTTTATCTTCTTTAGCATGGCAGCATGTAGCTGATAGATCTGACTCTAGAGTAACTCCATATTTGTCCAGCAACACCTTGGTCCTATTTTGATGTCACTCAGTGAATGACTCCTTATGGCAATAAGGAATTAAAAGGGCAAGTAGAGATATCTCTGGGTCTGTTAGGCATCCTGGGAATTCAAGGTCAGGACAGTGGTGACCCTCAAGAATTTCCTAAAAATTAGATGATCATGAACAGAAGCCTAGTGGAGACTAACACACCAATGCTTGAACCCATGTTAAGCTTGTTGCTTACAGTAAATATTCAAGGGCTGGGTTCCATTAATGTTGCTTAATGTCAGAGCAGAAATGAAGGGAAGAGGCAGAGAGATGCACATTTAAGAATTTGAGATTGACACATTTAAGTATTAATTTGAGATTGACACATTTAAGTATTAAGTGGGAAGCATGAAAAAATAAAAGCATTAACAGTTAAGTGAAACAAAAGATGTTTGGATTAGCTTAAAAAACTTTCATGGTGGCAAGATGTATACATGTTCTGAAGTAGGAGGCAATAAACTGCCTGAACGGCAGTGTTCACCCAAACCATTTCAAAGGAGTACTGACAGATGGAAATGAAGAAACCTGAACCATGATATGTTGAAATGATCATTCAATACTGGTGACAAAGAGAGATTTTGGTGTTCTTATTGTGTTTGGAAGATGGTATGCGTTTGAATGTGTGTGTTGGAGGACGTTTAAAGATGTATATGTTCAAAGGACATCTAGATTCAACCAGAGTAGAAGTTTTTAACATGTCACTTAAAGAAGTTGAAAAGATGACTGCATAACCCACATCTAATTATGGACCAAAAAAGGGTGTGTTTTTATTGGCCAGATGAAGCTAGCTCAGAATGAACTACAAATGCTCCATGCCAAAGTCTTTTCATGAAGTCAGTACTGCTACATGAAACACTGGTGTAACTTGTGACTTTGCATTGATGGTGGCTCCAATTGTTAAAATAATAGAAGGACTTGATGGGAATGTGGCTTTATTGCTGATAAAATACTAATAAAGACTCCACTTTCCAGCCATAAATCAACTGGAAAAAGCTTAAACAACCTGTGGCAAGGTAGACTACACCCATCATTTTAAAATAAACCAAAAAGAAAGATTGTTTTAATCATTACGATTTTTGGCTCTGCTGTACCTTAACACTGAAGTAGCAAAGTATTAGCGCCAGCACAAAAAAATAGCATAAAGATCATAAAAATTGAAAAAGGGAAACTGATAACCCATTATGTACCAACAAAATGCAAATTTAATTATACTGGAAAAGGTTACGAGGACAAATAAATGGTGAGGTAGCATTCAATAGCAGGATATATGCAGATGCATATAGTGGAAACGGGTGCAGGTTGAGGGCTTTGTTTAAATTTGTTTAGATTTGTTTGCAAACAGACCTAAAAGGTGAGGTAGGCAGAAGGATGAGAAACAGCCAATGGCCAGGCAATGTACAAACAGCATGCATTAGATGAAGACTATGGGCAAAAACCAGAAACTAGATCAATACCAAAGATAAGTGATAAACTACAAAAAGGCTTGGCAACAACTAGCATGGGACACAGCATGTATACTTTGTGGAGAGCAAAGGAAACACGAGGGCTATTGTAGACAAACTAATCAAGGGGTACACTGAAATAGGTGAAGGTGATCATGACACAGTAGGAAGCAGACCAATGACAGGACAGGTGGGAGACAAGACAAGAACCACAACAAACACACGTGCTAATGTAAACAAAGAACAAAGCAGAAGTGTACTCCTGCTGTGGGAGTATGTGATAGTACCTAATATATATTTTAGCAAATTAGGCAACAAATGTCTGTTTTCCAGTGATATAACTACAGAAAATAACCCTAACCCTTCCTTGTTCAGTGCTTTTACAAAATTCTTCATGAGTCCCAGTTTTATATGAAGAGGAGGCAAAAATATCTTTGCCGGGTCGACAAGCGATTCGTGTGCCACATTTTTCTGTCCTGGAACTAACTTTTTACGGAGTGGCCAGTTCTGTGGAGAATAGTGCGGCTCTTTGGCACGGCCGTCCCATTCACAGATGAAACAACAGTACTTTGTATAGCCGAGCTGCAGTCCTAGTAACAGAG
>JAQMYM010000011.1:12545153-12565387 GCA_030014255.1 Parauchenoglanis ngamensis | reverse complement strand
CAGCTGACTACCTGAATATACTGAATGACCAGGTTATTCCATCAGTGAATTTCTTCTTCCCTGATGGCATGGGCATATTCCAAGATGAAAATGCCAGGATTCATCGAGCTCAAATTGTGAAAGAGTGGTTCAGGGAGCATGAGACATCATTTTCACACATGGATTGGCCACCACAGAGACCAGACCTTAACCTCATTGAGAATCTTTGGGATGTGCTGGAGAAGAATCTGCGCAGTGGTCCAACTGTCCCATCATCTCTACAAGATCTTTGCGAAAAATTAATGCAACTCTGGACGGAAGTCAATGTAGGTCGCTTGTGTGTCGCTTACCTGAGGAAGAGATGGTACCAGGATGCACTATGGGAAACAGGCAGAGGCAGTGTGATGCTCTGGGCAATGTTCTGCTGGGAAACCTTGGGTCCTTGCATTCATGTGGATGTTACTTTGACACATATCACCTACCTAAACATTGCAGCAGACCAAGTACACCCCTTTATGGCAAGGGTATTCCCTAATGGAAGTGGCCTCTTTCAGCAGGATAGCACACCCTGCCACGTTGCAAAAATTGTTCAGGAATGGTTTCAGAAAGGGTGGCATGGAGGTGCAATGGTTAGCACTGTTTCCTCACAGCAAAAGTTTCTGGGTTCGAACCTGCTGGCCGACTGGAGCCTTTCTGTGTGGAGTTTGCATGTTCTCCCCGTTCATGCGTGGGTTTCCTCTGGGTGGTCCGGTTGCCTCCCACAGTCCAAAGACAGATTAGGTCAACTGGCTACACTAAATTGCCCATAGGTGTGGATGAGAACGTGTGTGGTTGTTTGTCTTTGTTACCCTTGGTGGACTGGCGACCTGCCCAGGGTGTACCCTGCCTCTCGCCCGAAGATGCTGGGATTGGCTCCAGCTTCCCCATGACCCAAGTGGTCCCCAAGTGGTATAGAGGATGGATTGTTGGATGGAAGGTTTACATGTCCTTCTTCATAGGTGCACTATGTAGCTTTTACAGGGCTCTATTATCAGAAATGGAATATGGTAGTCGTAATTATGTTTTTATTAGTGTATATTCACCTGTATCTATGAATCACTGTGTTTTCATAAGCTTACAATGAGCCCTTCATATCTACATATGGAGCAGGTCCTCTTCCACATAATCACCATGTTGCACTACTACAGTGTCCCAGACCAGACAAACCAAGCACTGGCTCTAGAGAGCGCATTTTGCTTTCCATGTTTTTAGAAGAGGCAGCTGAAGAAGAAAGGAAGATGAAGATTATAGGAGCCATTTTAAGAGACTGAAGGTGTTCAGTATAGTTTTTTAGTAAAGTGTTAAACCTGTTAAATGTAAGAAGAGCTGCTAAACCGAAGAAGAAAGAAGAGTTAAATGTCAGTGAAGTTTCATTTTTGTTTGTATGATTGTTTTGTTCCAGTAAAATATTATGCTTCCCATGTTCTATGGACTTTAGTCTTATTCATAAATTAACCATTCATATCTGTAAGCCTCGAGCCTAACATTAACACTAACTTTCTCTGATTTGAGACAGTATTCTTGGGAGACATTGTTCAACATCAAGTATTGAGAATATTCATCAAATTACATAATTGACTGCAAGAATCATGATTACAATTTTGTAAATATTGTTGCATTTTACACCCTAGGGTTCCTCATTTGGGAATTTCTGAGTGGAAATAATCCGATATCTGCAGAGTGCAATTACTGATCTAATAAACAAATGTTGACTTGCAGTGAGATTGTTAAAGCAGCTAGAAAAGCTGTCAGGTCAAAAAAAAAAAAAGAATGGACATGCCTTTCTCTTTTCCTTTCTCACAGTTTCTTTAGCATAATAAATCCCTGTTGTTTTGTTTAGTAACTCAGGAAGCATGACAAAATGTCTCCTGTGTATGATTTAACACAGACAGGCAGGGTTTTTTTGTAAAATCAGCACTGAGTCAGAGTCGTACTGCGTGAGGGTAAACACAGGCAGTGAACCTGTGTCGGCCACTCTGCTTGGGTGAGTGTGAGACATGGATTAAGAGTTAACACCCCAGCACTGGTATGTGAAATCTCCCCAGAGGTGACTCTGTTTTTTTTTTTCACAGGAAGGTTTAACCTTAAAATGTAATTGTTTCTTGTTCAAATGGACTGATGGCCAGTGCTGATAGGGAAGTGAAACTTTTTTTGCTTTTACACTGAGAACTAAAAAAGGGTGTGTGCATTCTTTTACCCCTGGTTAATCTACTAACATAACACAAGTTTAGAAAAATATTTGCATTGCTTAGTGATAATAGCAGAAGAATTTTGCAACCTCACCTCACCCTAATCTCTACATAAGGAATTTCCACGACCTCTATATCATGCTGTCTTTATTGTTTTTACAAGGTCACAAAATGTTATTTATTCCCTTCTACAGAATTGATCTGCCTCCGACACACAGGCCGCCTCCTCCATACAGCGAGAGACCCCTTGCTGTCCCCCAGGAACCTCACACAGTTGCCTCTTTCTCCCAGGTGGGTGTGTGTCTTTGGCTGCTTAGTGGTGTTCCCTTATACAGCAAAAATGACTGTGACAAATGTGATTCGTTTTTTGCACCTAATGATTTTCTATTCTCAGTCCCCTTTAGATGTCTTCCTCTGTCAATTACTGTCCTTTATGGACTCCATTTTCTCTTATCTCTCTCGTTCTCTCCCCCTTTGGCACACACATTATCTCTTGTCTTCCAGTTATATTAGACAGCACATTTCAGCACAAACGTTTGTGGAATATTTCATAGCTGTAGGAGATGATTCTGAATATAAGCGATTTATTGTCTTCTGTGGCTGCTTTTGACAGAAATAACAAGACAGTCAGATGCCTCTTATCTTGACAATTGTTTTTTAGTGTAAAAAAAAAAAAGTGAGCAGAGTGAAGAGTCAGAAGACTTTTTTAAAATAGAGTATTATCAAGGCTCACAAAAAGGCAGACTCAACGTTGAACATCTAAAACTTGTACTCAATGTACTCTTAATGTAAATCACAAATTGGGACTTTATTAGAGAACTAGTGAATTTACTCATCAGTCCATTTCCTATTAAGATCAGACTCAATTACAGGAACTTTATTTTAGTTCCTAGGTGAACCTTTTAAAAACACAAATCAACAGGTATTCTGAGGTATCATGCAAGCATGTCAATATCTAGAGTTTATTCATAGCTATTTACACATTTTAACTACTTGCAAACATTGGAGACACCTAAAAACTATTCTACTGCTTTTTCAGATAAATCAGTGGTCAGACCAAATATGAATAAAATTCAAGAAGGGTAAAAGATTCTTCTTATTATTATTATATTATTATTATGAAGGAAAAAGGCCACAGGATGTAAAAGATGAGCATTTGCTTCTGGTAGCAGTTACTCTTGATTTGCATCGATTTTATCTGTGTGAACGTTCACTAACCTCAGTCTTGTGAGCCTTGTGAAACCAAGTGGGTGGGACTTATATCATTTTTGACTAAACTAGGGATGCTGTGGTAAAATTCTGTTTTTTTTTTTCTTCATCTGACTATTTTCTGTATCATACTACAGAGTCAGCATGCGTTAAGTTGGTCAAATACCTACTGCTTGCCTCAAATGTTTTTCTCTTTTGGTTCTGTTGGACTTGCAGTATTTATCACTATTGACCATGATATTTTAATGGACTGACTAAATAGGGGCAGTGGTAGCTCAGTGGGTAAGATGTTGGACTAGTGATTAGAAGGTTGTGAGTTCAACTCCCAGTACTGCCAAGCTATCTCTGCTTGGACCTTGAGCAAGGCCCTTAACTGCTCAATTGTGTAAATGATATATGTAAGTTGCTCTGGATAAGGGTGTCTGCCAAATGACATAAATATAAATACACAGTCATTTTAGACAGTTCTTGTTGTGGTTTAGATCTTACATGACAGACTCAATAGTGTCAAATGCTCAAATCCTACATTACCAAAAAAGGGAAACCTTCCACAAAGCCAAGTCAAGCAGAAGGTTATTGACCATGCTATCAATATTGGCTTCTAACATGCTGATGCTCTGCTATAGCCTCACAGGATGGACAAGTGCCAGGTGGACAGAACGGCAGGTAGGATGAGCCACCGTGAACTCCAGAACCCCACCCACCACCCGTTGTCCTATCAGGAGTGGATCTGCCATCAGAACGGGGCCGATCGTGTTTACATCAACCACAGAGAGCATTATGTCTGATGCTAGTGCCAACAGCTCACGATGCCACAATGTCTACCCCGCCTCAGAGCAGTCTTCTGGTATTACAATATGTTTCAATCCATGCTGTAATGCAAAATGAAAATCCAGATTCCCCAGATAGAAGCAGGAAGAATGCACAAGTTTGGTGCACTGCAACACTGTTAGAGGTTAAACTGTAATACACAGAGCTACAAGGTCTGTTCCTTCAGTCTCTATAATACACCAGTTTTCCTAATTCAGTATAATCATATGGTATCAAATCATGACCTCATTCTGTCAACCATATACTCAAGAACTTCAAATGTAGATATATTTAGAAACCCAGCAAAAGCCAGATTAAATTTAAATTCTGCACTCATGATTTAATAATGTGCAAGCAATACAATTTTAATTTTAAGTTTAAGTTTTAATTTACTGGTACTAGAAAAACATTTTCCCACAAGACTCTTAAACTGGACACACTGTTATTTACTTTTATTTTTATAATGAGATTAAGTGGCATAGTGACTCTTTAGCAATTTGCCATTTGTTCTTTTTTGCATCGGGAGCCTTGAACACGTACATACTTTCTGTACTTTATATCATTATTGAATTGTACATGCACTCAATATTCACTTTATCGGGAACACCTGTACATCTGCATATTCATGCAGTTACTTAATCAGCCAATCATGAGCTTCAGTTAATGTTCACTTCAAACATCCGAATCCGAAAAGTGTGATGGTTGTTGGTGCCAGATGGGCTGGATTGAGTATTTCAGAAACTGCTGATCTCAGTGAAGCATAGGGATTTTCACACACAACAGTCTCTAGAGTTTATAAGAATGATGCAAAAACATCTGTTGAGCTGGCTGAAACACCTTGTTGATGAGAGATTAAAATAACTCAAGTACTCTTTACAAGCGTGATAAGCAGAAAAGCATCTCAGAATGCACAACACATCAAAATTGAGGTGGACGGGCTACAACAGGTTCCACTCCTGATGAAAAACGGACTGAAAAAAGACCATGTGATTTTTTCCCCCAATCTTCAACTATCCAGTTTGAGTGAGTCTGTGCGCATAATAGGCACAGTTTCCTGTTTTTGGCTATCAGATGTGGAAGGTTTGATGTTTTGTGCATGCTGAGATGCTTTTCTGCTCATGACAGGTGTAAAGAGTGATTATACTGTATTCTTTCTGGCAGCTCAAACCAATTTGGCCATTTTCCCCTGACCTCTCTTATCATCAAGGCATTTCCACCCAGAAAAGTGTTGCTCACAAAATGTTGTTTGTTTTTTGGACCATTCTGTGTAAACTCTATAGACTGTTGTGTGTGAAATTCCCAGGAGTGAACATTACCCAAAGCTCTCAACCGGTATCTGCATGATTTTTTTCTCATCATGCTGCTGCCACTTGGCTGATTGGCTGATTAGATAACTGCATGAATGTGCAGCTGTACAGGTCCACCTAAAGTGGATGGTGAGTGTGTTTCTGCGTTTACATTTGTGACAGATATTTTAATGGTCATCATGAAGTAATCATAAATATCTTTAAATACAAAAAACATTAATGAATAAATGTTTTGATTCAATAAAAATCAATCACTTATATGAAATATTATGCCATTATCCTTTTTTTCAAAGTAACACTGATGTATTTTTTTATTTGTTATATCAAACTTTATTTTTCAAAAAGCTGTTTAATTATGGAAATATTTGGGATGATATCTCAACACCAAGAAGTTCGATTTGATTCATTGGGATATTGCTATGTGCCATGTTTGCTATGTACATATTTGGGAGATACATTGTTTTTATAAATTTGTGCGTCTTCATATTTTTTGCTGTAAATGCTTAGAATAGAGATGTGAGCTGTATATAGAGCATAGACTAGACTTCACTTCTTTGCTAGATTTGAAAAAGAACTGAAAAGGCTTGTTTATTAACCTGTTTTTTTTTTAACTTTACTTTTTTTACACTATATGTTGAAGTGGCAAAAATCCAATATCCAAAGCAATCACATTACAGCCTACAAACATACAAATAAACCATGTGAACTCTGTTATTGGGGTAATAAGCTTTAATATGGTGTGTGTTTGGCTACATTATTATGTGCTGTGTACCTTTTTTCATGTGCTTGAATTTTTCCCATGCTGTGGAAAAGATCCCCAGAGTATGGTTAAGACAGAGGACTGATTAGCATGGCTCAGATATGGCTCTAATGAGCTGGAGGTTTGGGAACAAATAGAGAGGGACCCAGATTTAACGCATGATGGATGCCGATAGTCATCTTGACTTGGTCGTGTTCCTCAATCTGATGACAGAAAATTCCTTCTGGATTGCTGCCAGTTTTAAATGGGGAAAGGGATGGGATTGCCATGGGAGTTTACAAATGTCACGTCCTGCAGACACTCCAATCTGGATGAGATGAACTTGTGAGATTTATTAAAGGTGCACAAACAGTGTATCTGCTGGGCAGCTTGCATGGCCTGGACTGTGAAACAGCAGGATTTTAATGAGGTGGCAGACACAGGGGACTATTTGACGCTATTCTGGCTTCAGTGTAGGGGGAAAAAAGGCTACTATACCCCAAGCACTCAATGAGAGCATTGTTTGTTTCACTAGCCACTGGTGAGTCACCTCTCTGGAATGCATTCAGGACTGATACATAAAAATGTGTCAGTACCACTATAAAATATTAAGCTCTGCACATCCAAAATGGGCCGTCTTGGGCCCATAAAAGTGTTTGTGCTCACCCAAAATTTCTTACTAAGCATTGAGTTGTGTTTAAGTCATTAGTATATCCATCTCATCAGTGTATACCAATCAGAGCTGGAACCATATTCTGACTCGAGTGCAGTTATTGCACTGACAGGGTCCATATATTCTGTGGTACTTTGTTAGGCCCCCGTACTGACTCCCTGTCTTCAGGTTGGACATATCTCAGGTTTTATATTTTATATTAATGTGTATTAATCACCTTAAAACTCGTTAGAGGGAACAAAGGTGCTTATTCCACCATCCATGTTTTCACCCGAGAGTTCACATATTTATTTTGGATGAGTGAAACTTCTCCGGATCCGACGTGGCTCCCTTTTTTGCAAGACTCCAGACACAATGTGGAACATTGCATAAATATTCCGCAGTAGTATCTCTGGAGGAAGATACCACAGGGAATGTTATATGATTAAGTACAGGTTCAGCCACTCACTCTACTTCTCCAGCAGGCCAGAAATGTCCATCCTGGTCAACGAAAGACTAAATTACGCTCAACCACCTAGTGATATTTTAAACCCTTGGGAGATTTCTGTTTTATTTTAGTGAGTCTGAACAGTTCATGGAATCTTAAGAAACGATGGGAAAGAGAGGAAAATTCTTCTAAGTGCTTGTAAAAAGTGATTTGTCACCATCGATTAATGCAGCTTGGAGACTGTATTGACTGGTGCCTCTTAATGGTGAGCTGTAAAGACAATCCAAAGATTTTATAGCAGTTACCTGGAGGCCAGTTAATTTTATTATAAGTGGGATGATATCAGGCTGTTAGCTTCCCACTTTCCCTCCTGCTCTCTAAAGATGTCTCTCTTGTAACATCTTCTCGACTCTCCCACAGCTAAGTTTCAGTGGGGACCCAGACTGGTGGCAGCCATATTGGACACCTGCCATGATTCACTCCCATTACACTTTTAGTTGGGCTGCTCCAGAGCAACCAGATTTACAGCTGTGAGAGTGACTGGGGTACAATGAGGGGATGATCACCACAAGAGATTTATTGACCTAATGAAGAAGGGATAGTGAGGGCCTTGTCTTTTGCTTCTGCTCAGGGTCACCGTATCCAGTGCTGATGTAATTGTCTCAGAGCTCCAAATGTGCAAGAGGGTGGGGATCTGACAGAGCTCAATACATGCTTGACCTCTAGAGGTATTTTACATTACAATACTTGTTACTATGTCTGTGTCTGCTCTGTGTCTGTCTCTGACTGAACTACTTAAAAGTGATTAGGAAGGGATAGGATTAGATAGCATACATATGTATATGCATTGTATCTGTTTTCACACTCAAAACGTCTCACATTGTCAGCATATGCTTACTGAGAAGATGTGAGCTTCGAGTTATTCAGACTTTTGGCCAGGTATGTATTTACTGGAATGTATGCATTTACTTTTAACATGAAAGTTCCATTACATTGGATGTAGCCCTAGATGGATGGGATTAGTTTCACTGGGTGAAAACTGTAATAACTTTTTAGCTGTCTCCTCAGTGATAATTCAGTTAACAAAGAAGGACAAGTTTCTGCAGGTTGTTTTGTCATTGAACCTGGATGTTTGTGTCACACATGGTCATGTCATCATATTTATTTGGCAATCTAACGTTTGGTTATTAGAATGTGCAGTGACAACTGTCACAACTGCTCATTCATTTCTAAAAAAAACCTAATCATTGCGTGAGCAGCAATGGTGGTGCAATAGTTAGCACTGTTGCCTTATAGCGAGAAGGTTCTTGGTTCAAACCTTCTGCCTGGAGTTTGCATGTTCTCCTTGTGCCTGCATGGGTTTCCTCTGGGTACTCTGGTTTCCTCCCACAGACATGCAGATTAGGTCAACTGACTACTCTATCTTGCCCACAGGTATGAATGGTTGTTTGTCTCTATGTTAGCCTTATGATAGATTGGTGACCTGTGAGTCAGACCTTTCTCTGACTGATAAGCAGTATAGAAAATGGATGGATAATCATTTCATGTGTAATATGAAAGCATATAGAGGCTTTATACCTGTAGCTGTCATTTAAATAGCTCCTTTAATCAAACTTCAGGATTATTCAGGATCCAGGATTAGATACGCAGACTAGGCAACAACATTTAGCATGTAGCATCAAAAATCTTTTTTTCTTACACAACAGCCAGCATCTGGTTGCAAAATGACAAATGTGTCAATCCAGACAAGACTAAAATTATCAGTTGATCACATAATTTGTCAAAGTATAGTAAGTAATTTTATTTGTAAACACTGACATGATCTGGACAGAAAATAAAATTACAGAATGGAACCAGCAAGCGATGAAATCACTCCAGGTCCCCATGTAAATCTAATCCAGTACAATTGGGCTTATGACATACAACAAATAAATGCACTTGGTGGAATTCATGTTTCAAGCACTAAAGCTTTTTTAATCACTTATATCTTCATGCTACTCATGCCATATCTGGAGTCTGCTGTTGATCAAATTATAAATGATCCTACATTGACTGTCTGATTCTTTAAATAATCCTTGCCGTGAAAGGCCAACAGCCCATTTACTTCTTCAGTGTTGAATTTAGCATCAGGTTATTTTCACCCGTTGTCACGTCATGGTGTTAGTAGTTTAAATCAGCGACACAAAAAGATGTCAGAATGTTCTCTGTTATTTTTTAAGCTTTTGTACACATGTGAGTCTTTTCTCAGTGTTTTGAGAAGCAATCATCTGGCTAGTGTTGGTTGGTGGCTAGCTGGTTCAGTGTTCAGTGGCTGATGTTTGTTTAGCTTTAGCTAACCAGTAATGGAAGTCTATCTCAACTAAAAATTTAAATGTGTGCCAAATCTTCATCTACTTGCTTTAAATAAAATTTCATTACACACATTAGTGAGCAGAATACCAAAGATAGCATCGGGATCCTGCTATTCTGCTGAAGAACAGCCTAAGAAAGTAGTTAAATGTTTATTTATCTGTCTGCAAATGCAAATACATCCATCCATCCATCCATCCATCCATTATCTATACCACTTTATCCGTCTGGGTCGCAGGGAAACTGGAGCCAATCCCAGCATCTTCGGCCGAGAGGCGGAGTACACCCTGGACAGGTCGCCAGTCCACCACAGGGCCAACACAGACAAACATGCACACACGCTCACATTCACACCTATGGGGCAATTTAGAGTAGCCAGTTGACCTAATCTGCATGTCTTTGGACTGTGGGAGGAAACCGGAGCACCCGGAGGAAACCTACGCATGCACGGGGAGAACATGCAAACTCCACACAGAAAGGCACCCTCGGTGACCCGGGGATCGAACCCAGGACCTTCTTCAAATGCAAATACATTGCAATCATATTACAGTTACACAAACTTGTCACATTTGAAAGAAATGGATTTTGGTGGAGATAGGGTTGTTGTGTGTGCTCTTACACACATGCTGAGAGTGAGATATGAGAGTATATATGTGTGTAGGTCTGTTGGTCAGAGGTTAAAGGAGAGTTTGTATTTTTATAAATCACTTTTATATTAGGTCTATAGACATGTAAATATTAGGAATTAATATGTTTCACTTTGCTTTTTGTCTTTAATCAGAATTTACGAGTCTCCTCCCTATTTATCATTCACTCTGGACAATGAGAGAGATGTTCTTCATTCTTCAGAGAAGCATAAAAAAGCATACATTATTCTTTGTTAGTGGGTGTCTAGACAGTTCAGCCCCTAAAATACAAATGTTATAGACACATCTGGTGTAGTTTGAGTTATAATAGGCATGGAAGAGCGAGAGAGCGAGAGAGAGAGAGAGAGAGAGAGAGAGAGAGAGAGAGTGTTCAAATGTGAAATAATAGTTTGGTGCAACACAAAAAGTGTATTGATGCTAATTTACTATAGCTAACAAGTGATGGATATTAATGTCACCCAAAATTGTTTCGGTAAATATCTGCCTTAATTCATTCAGTGGTATGGTTTAGTACACATGACTCACTGTCAGCTATAAATACACCTCAGTGTGGCTGAATGCTGGATTTAGGTACCAATTTAGGAAGCCAAGAAAATTCAATTATCCAATAAGCCCTCATTTCTCTTTACTTAGCTGAGTGGTTCTTGACATAATGTGGATTACTACAGTTGTTGAATAGGGAGATTTACTATTTCTCTTATTTACTATTTACTGTTTGATGAAATACAATAAGAAGCAAGAAATTCCACTAATGAACTTTTCAGGTGACTACCTCATGAAGCTGGTTAAGATAATGCCAATAGTGTGAAAAGCTGTAATCGAGGTGAACTCTGGCTACTTTGAAGAATCTAAAACATGAAATATATTTAGTTTTTTGACACTTTTTTGTTTAGCACTTTTTTGTTTAATTCCATATGTTATTTCATAGTTTTGATGTCTTCAGTGTTGTTCTATAATCTAGGAAACAGTCAAAGTAAAGAAAAACCTATGAGTAACTAGGTATGTTCAAACTTTTTACTGGTACTGTGTATCCTGAATAGATCAAAAGATTGATAGATCAATAGATAGACTTGCATTACCTGTTAGTAACATTGGGCCTACATTTGTGACAAGGAAGATTAGAAACTGTCATTAACACACACACACACACACACACACACAAACACACACAGGCTGCAGTGTGATTAAGACTCTTCTGAGCCTGACCCTGTTTATGACCGAGGATCTCGACACTCATAAATCACAGATTTGGGAACAGATGGAAGCAAGGGTGCAGGTTATGGTATGCTCTTTAGTGACAGTTGAGATAACCTGTACTACACACTATGTGGTTCAGCCCTTCTCTTTCTTTTATCTCTCTACTCTGCAATCCTCTTCCACCAGTCCTCAGCATTTAGAGGTAAGGCAGCGGCCTCACCCGCACTGACCTGTGACTCCTTCAGACTCTTGTAGTCCTTAAAGGATAAATAAACTCTGCCATTCACTGATTCGATTAGGTCACTGTTCTTCTAAAGATGTCTAATCTTTATGTGTGTAGTTGTAAGAAGAAAAATAATGATAATAGTTTAAAAATGAACCTGTTACCATTTTTTTTAAGTTAGCTGAAACCTTAAATTTCTTCACGTATTGTGGTTTGTTTGTAACATGACAAGCTGCGTCTGCGACTGTCAGGTTCGAGCTCAGAACCTTCGTGGTGTGAGGTGACAGTGCTAAGCACTTCACCAGGTTACACTATAACCAGGTCACCTTTGCAGACATTCCACAATGTTACTATTTGTTACTATAAATATAGAGACATTATGTTGTATTTATTAATAAATATATCATTGTTAGCATTGGTAAGTTGCTGTGGTTATAGGAAGAATAAAAACACTCCAGGATGTGCTGCTATAGAAAAAACAATTTACTTTGTGTGCGAAGAGTAATTTCACTTCATCACACCATTTCCTATTTATTTTCCTACTTATTTTTCAATAATAGCATTCCTCATCATGTTTTATTCCCTACATAACTGGCCTTGTTCAATCAGTGAGAATGTGTGTGTTTACATGGATACAAACTTTTGGAACTGACACCTCTTCATCTTACAGTCTGCACGTATTTATACATGATAATTGTGTGTTTGTTATTGTATATATTTGATGTAGTCTATAGGATAATTAGTGTGGAGGAGTATTTTAGCCAAAAGACTGCTCATGCACATGTGTGTGTGTATGTGGGAGAGGTGGTAGGTATGTCCATGTTTATATGGAAATTTATGTGTCAACATTGGGAAGGATGAAGCACAATTTTGTTTGTTTTCCACTATTTCTGCTTGTTGCAGATGTTTTTGGTCAAGGACGAGAAACGGATCTTGTTCATGCTGACGTACCCCCTTATACTATTTCCACCCTTTGGCTCTAAAAAGCCACAAACCTCAGAAATGCTGGCACGGTGATCTGACGGGATCTCCTCGTGGATAAAATGACACATCTGATCTGCTTAATGCTCCAGGTTTGCTTCCTCCACATATGAGAACGTGAAAATTCTTTGAACTCCTTCCTTTAATTAGATGTTAAATGATTGCCAACCATTTTTCCAGGAGATGTAATGTAATATGCATACTGTACATTTTAACACCAAGAATCCTGTTTTTAGACCATTAAAAGATGCACATCTCACCTTTTGAGTGATGGCATGTGATGAATCTGCACTATATTTCCTGCTCCTCAGAGGCTGTCCTTGTTCTCGAGCAGAGTTGGGGGAATTTTGCTTGGACAGCCTCCAATCTGACAGTACCTGACCAGAATTCTGCATTAGCCTGTTCACCTCGCACACAATTGATCAATAATGATTAAGAGACAAGGGCACTCTTAAAGTTACCCCGGAACAAGTCTGCTTCTAGAAACAACTTCATGCAGTGTGCACAAGCATGCTTTGAGGTTGGAAATAAAAACTCTGGAGTGAGATATTTATAAAGTAATGGATAACGAATGTTCCTTCTGTGCAAGTGGGGTAAAGTGTTTCGCCTAGTTTACTTTAAAACACCACAGGAATGACATAATTGTTGTCTGGTTCTTGTAATACTACTTAAAATTTAGACATTTCTACAGTAACACCAATATGTTACTATTAAACAATTCATAGTTTCATGCCAAAAATAAAGCTTACTATCAGAGTAAAACATTTCTAAACAGCTTGACCGACAGACAACGGCTCCTTGTGAACCAAAAATGTCATGTAAAACCGTGACAACAGTATTATTGTCTTAATTTTCCCCCATCAACCATTCCAAGCTAGTGTTAAACTGAAAGACAGTATGGCAGCCAAGCATTTGGTTACAGTTTTTATATTATTTATACCACAACACTGTTGAATTCTCAAGCCTAATTGGTCCTCTCTCATAGGAGTCCCAACTGCATGGCAAATCACAGGTTTATAATAATGCACATGCCATGATAAGGAATTGTTTCTATAGTAACAGCTAATTCAAAGGGACCTATATGGCAGACACCTCTAAAATCTATAATCTATCTCCCCCATAATCCCCATAATCTAAATAATAAATATTTGAAAAAAAATTTTAACAGAGAAAAATTCCTAATCACTGATATGGTGCAGTTTACCATAAAGAAATGTTTATTTACCATCCATGGAAGGAGTCTCCAGTGTCAACACAATCAGAGGTCAAGCTGTAAATTTAAGTTTTCCGACACGAGAAATTCTTCAGAACAGATTTTCAGTTTCTCAGTAACCTTACAAGCTGCATTTTCTTTTTCTTATATTGTCATGTAATGGCATGCAAGCCAAACCCACACAACTATTTCAAATACAGAGATACAACAGCGAATGTGGATATGGTTAAGCAAAACTTGCCAAATTGCCAAAGAAATGACATTTGCGTTCAGTCAAATATAATTCAGTGTTTAGTGTGGATTGAGCAGAGAATGTAATATGTGTGATGGCAGGTACTCATCTAAATTATTATGGAAAGAGATGTTTGTGCATTGTTGTCCTGTTCATTTAAACTGATTATGGAAAGGTTGCTAATTAAAGTCTTCATTCTGCAGAAAGAAAAAAACATTCACTGCAAATTGTATTGGCTGGTTGAAAAATGGGATGGTCTTGTTCCGCCCTCTAGTGGAGAGAGCCCAGTATGGAGGTGTCCTACCCTCCTCAAATTACTGATCGTCAACAGCTTTTGACAGTAATCTACAGAATGAAGGTCCCCAAGCATTTTCGGATAGTGCTCACCTTTTTCCAGTCTTCTACATTTAACGTTTTTTTTTTCTTTTTTCTAAATGCTTATACTCAAAGCAACTTAAAAATTAGGCAGGATACGACTGTTTGATGGCTAAAATTCATGTCAGGCAGTCTCAGAATCTGAATTCCATGAACCTTCCAACTCTCCTGTGTGCAACTTAGTTAAGATTTACCTGGAACAGTTTTATCTAAATGTTTCTGATAACACTCAAAGTAAACATTCACAAGATGAGTTCATACACTCATTAGGGGTTTCTTTAGAAGGTTAAAAGGTAAGCATTCATATTTCCAAAAGGGAAATCTTCTGTTGTGGGTTTCTACATAGACTCTTTAAGGATTCCTACTAGTATATAAACCAAAGAAAGAAGGTTTCTAATACTCAGAAAAATGAACTGCATTTACATCTAATGTTAACTTTTTACATATGATAATTTATTAAGTAATTCATGGGCAGTAAGCACTTTTTTCTGGTCAAGGTTACAGTCAATCTGGAGGCTGACCCAAGAACACTAAACACCATGCCCAACACAGGGACCATACACGTTTCTGCATGGAAACTGGAGAACCAGGAGGAAACCCTCAAGAACACAGGGAGAGCATACGAATGTGACCTGAGCTCAGGATCAGACCAGACGCTGGAGCTGTGACATGGCAATGCTATGCTGCACCACCCTGTAACCCATGTGTGATAATGTTGCATTAAAAATTGAGCCAAAAGCAATCTACAAATCACATAGTAACCTGCCATTAAAATGAATTTCTTTAATTCCATAGTTACAGTTCATATACACTTGGGTGTTCCCACCGAAGCCTTTCTTTTCCAAGGCTACTGATTCACTGCTTTTTTGTTGTTGTTGTTTTTTTTGCACAGTCATAGAGACCAGCTGCAGAAATATTGTAGTAAATTCCAAGACATTCCTAGCACCATAAAGAAATTTATGTCATTCCACCTCTTATGTCATCCTACAGTCATAATACCTCCCAGCCATAATTGTAAAATAAGACTTTATGTCCTTCTTCCCACCATCCCTTCATCCTTTAGCCTCATTATTTGGTCTTGAGTTTGGGTTTGGGTGTAGGAGCAGGCACAGGAGTTGGAGCTGGAGGAGGAGGAGCTTTGACTAATGACATCACAAGTTCAACTCTGGGAAACAAACGGAAAAAACTATTAAAAGAAGAAGACTCAAAGCTGCAATTGCTGCCAGAGGGACTTCTGCAAAGTAGTTAATAAAGGATCTGATTTTAGTTAATAAAGAACTTGTGCTCACATTGTCATTATAGGCTTTCATTATATTTTAGCTACAATAGACTTAAAACTTGCTGACCAGTTAAGGTTTTGGTGAAAATGTTGCTGAATATTATTTTCATAGACCATTTTTATCAACCATTATGATAAATAAAATGTCTACAAATAAATTATTGCTCAAAATTGACTGATTGAAAACTAATCATGTTTTATGCACTGGAACTATTTATGTCATTGAAATGCCAATTCTTACATCTCCCTTGTTTTTGTCACCAGTGATTGGACTGCACTGATAATCCTGTCAATCCGTTCCTGTCAAAATAATTGATAGTTATGTCGTTATGATATATTAAGAATCTCTTAAGACACTGAATTATTAATAATCTAATTTCCTCAAAATCTTACCTGCTGAAGTTTGTATGCCAAAGGCAGAGAAAAAGCACAAATCACACCTGGAGAAGGCAAAGAAAGCAAAAGTGTATGTAGGTAACTCATCAAACAAGAGAATTTATAATTCCTTAAAAACAAAAAGTGAAGTAAGGGAAGCTCTTACCAGCAATCACAAGAGTAAGACCATTGGCTTTTACCCCAACATAGGTCAACAGGTACAGCAGCACAATAAACTATTAAAAAAAAATCCCAGATAGTTATTTTTAAATTCAGAGATGGTCCCATATACAGAGAGGTGACAAAAATAAAAATCAACATACAGTGTTTTTCCTTTAGTTTGTCTTTAGTTTGTCTCTGCATCTGTTCTCTGCAGATGTATATACACAACTACTTTAATTCTGGAAGCTGCTGGAAAACTATTTGACATCATATAGCAAAACTACAGCCATTGGTACAGTACTTAGTAGCTATCTAGAAACCTATAGCTAATGTTTGGAACCCACTAGCCTACCAAACATTCATGTTTGTTAACTTGCTAGCAAATAAGGATGTCTAAAAACATCTAAACATCTATCTAAAAACATAGAATTTTACATTATTCAGCTGTCAGGTCATTGGAGCACTAGACTGCTTAATTATCTGCTTAGTTATCTAGCTATCATGACTAATTTGGGCAGCTAGCAACCTAGCTTTCAATCTCATTATCAGTACAAAAGTGTTAACTAGCAACAACTAGCAAATGAAAGTGAATAATTTTAGTGTTTTATGAACACCTAACAAAACTTTAGCATAATTATATGAGGTTTAAATGAGTGAAAGATGTAGTTGCAGTTTGGTCTCTCATCTCATAACAGTACAATTCATAAAAAATATATATATAAAAAAAGATTGGCACTGACTGCTGTTATTTATTTATTTATTTATTTTTACATCCCTCTGGATATGTTTGAACTTGATCCATGTCAATCAAATGGGAGATGTGTGTCATGTATTTTGTATTTGAAATATTCTCTCTACAAATGGTTAAAGTCTTAAAGAAGGTTAGTGGTTCATATCTGGTCTTTTAACCTGACTGAACATATTTCCCCCTGTGTTTTAGAAGTGGGTCAGCTTGTGCTATACTATAACTGTGCATATAGCATACATTTTTTCATGCATTCAGACCTTCAGTGAGTCTATCATACTGTCGATGAAGAAGAGACTCTTCAGCTCTGTGATTAAAGTAGCGATCAGGAGCACAATCTTCTCCACGACACGAACTGTGGTCTCATCTGTCAAAGTGCTGTCCTCATCCAAATAGGACCTTTTAATTAATACAGATGAGGGAGATATAACGAGATAGATGACAAAAGGATATCCTGGAAGTTCAAATTCCATTAAGCAGTGGTAGCTCAGTGGTTAAGCTGTTGGCCTAGTGATTGGAGGGTTGTGAGTTCAAATCCCAGCACTGCCATGCTATTGCTGATGGGCCCTTGAGCAAGGCCCTTAACCCTCAACTGCTCAATTGTATAAATGAGATATATGTAAGTTGCTCTGGATAAGGGCATCTGCCAAATGACATAAATGTAAGTATGTATCTAGGCACAACCTATAAAAAACTAATTATTTTTGTATGTGGACATTTTTTTTTTGTAGCTTTTAAACAATACAGACATAATATCTTCATATCTGACGTATTTGAATAGTCAGAATATTGGCCTATAAAAGGTCAGAAAGTTATATGCTTTTCATAGTAATACATAGGGTTAAGCGATACAATCATAATTACAGGGTTATAGGATCAACATAAGCTATTTATAAAAGTTAGAAGAGAACGAAACCAGAGCAGGGGGTCAACAATACATCTGATTCAAAAGAAAAATACATGATATAAAAATAAAAAAGATTGATATGAATGCTTGTGTAGTGTGCTTAATTCTCCTGTTTAGTTTATTACAATGAAATGTTATATTCCAAGATCTATAATCTATTTAGAATTTATATGAAGACATTTGTAACTTTTAAAAAAAAAATCCAACATCATTTATTTCCTAATAGCGTGTATGTGTAAAAGTGGGATAATATGGTAATATTGCCTTTCACATTTATTTACTTTAATATTCTAAGACGAATTACCCAGAATATCGTTGTGGTAACATAAGTATGACTTTTAAACATGATTTTAAAATAAATATTTGTTAGAGAAATTGAGCTGAGGATATAAAGTGAAGAAAATCATTTTTAGGATTGCTAAAATGCTCAATTTTGGCCTGAACAGCAGAAGAGTTTAGTACACATTTGTGTTGCTGCTGCTAAAGTACGGCTTAACAATCATGGCTTTACAAATTTGAAATTACATGCAAATGTGTGAATTTGAATTCTATTTTTATCATATATTTGTGCCGTACTGTTTGAAATAGAATTTTAAACTGAAATGAAGAAATTCATTTTAACTTCAACTCCGTAAGCTTATAATGAAACGGATGAACAAAAATCTGTTGGTAAACAGCACCCTCATTTGGTCACCCTGTAGAACTGCGATCACGCGCATGCGCAAAGGCAACCCTACGCACCACGCTCGGCCACTATCAATCGATCAGAGAGCGGAAGATGGCGGAGCGTCGAGTCTAAGCAACGATATCGATCGCCGGATAACTCGATTGGACGCAATCGCTCGAGCGTGCCGAAATTGATCAAGTGCGACCAGTTGTTTGGGCAAAACTGCTGGCGATAATATGCACATTTAAACGGAGTCACGATGAGCCGGTTACGGGTGTTACAGCGTGTCGTTCCTGAAACAAAACAAAACAGAAGCTGAGGACGCTTCCAGACCGTCTCCTGTCACCTCCATCTTGTTTCCCAGCTCCAGCCGCGGCCAGGCACGCTGAATTAATCCCGGAGCCCGAGAACAGAGGACTCCTAATCAATCCGCAACATCGTCAACCTGCTAGCGGAGGCACAAAGTAGGCCTTGAGTGGCTGAAGTGTATGTAGGTTTAATTTCATGTTTTCATGTCGTGCAGGCGTTAAAACAACAAGCACATGTCGTATTTCAGTGTTTTAGTAGATGAGGAGCTAAATAAATTCGACAAAATGAGGTTGTTTATGCTGCAGGGCCACAATTCCGGTTCAAATAGGACCGAAAAACAGTTTGGCAGCTAATTATTCACCTAGCAGGAGTGACGCTGCAGCTCGCGCTGTACATCAGCACACAGCACAGCCGCTGGAGCCATTTTAACGGCACACAATGTGTCCCAGGATGGTTTCTTTAGGGGGGGCTAACAGAATGACAACGAAAAGTTTTAAAAATTAAACCCACTGAGCTTTTCTTTCCCAATATTTACAAAAAAGTTAAGTATTTCACACAGGCTGAGAGACAAATGCATATTACAGAGACTTTACATTTAATAACATGGTAGTAAGAATGGGTGTTTTAACATTTAAACAATAAATACTCACATACCAGTAAATAAATTATCTATATTAATATAAGGAAAAGCAAAATACACAGACAGTATAACATTATTTTACTGCATACAGCCATAAATGTTTCAGTCAGACCTGGATGTTGGTCCTGTTTCTAATACCACCAAGCAAACTTCTTCATATCTGTAATATGTATAATCATGACATCACATAAACAATAAGAAACTAACAAACTGGTAATCTCAGGTTTTCCAAGGCATTGCTAAAGCCAAACGTGTGGTCCTGTTCATGTAATAGACTAATACTTTGTCAAGTATCATCACCCGGTTTTATCATTCCTCCATATAACGTGTTCATTGGGACAAAGTTTTTTTTTTCATGACTATGTGCAAATACATGACAGTATGTGAGTGCAAAACATACCATACATACATCCATCCATCAGCTATACCGCTTTATCCGTCTGGGTGAGCTGGAGCCAATCCCAGCATCTTCGGGCGAGAGGCAGGGTACATCCTGGGCAGGTCGCCAGTCCACCACAGGGCCAACACAGACAAACAGCCACACATGCTCGCATTCACACC
>JAQMYM010000011.1:12497196-12511611 GCA_030014255.1 Parauchenoglanis ngamensis | reverse complement strand
CCTACGTGATGCAGTAAAACCAAAACTATATTTGTGCATACCCAGTAGGTACCTGTCACAATCAGCAAAAACTTTTCTGGAAGCAAGACTTTAAAAAAAAATTGTTGCGCAGTGTGTGCGCGTGAGGTGAATCATTTTCAGTGTGTGAACCAAAAGCAGGGTCGGAAAAATAGGCTAGTTTAACTTTTTACTTTTTTAAGCTAATTGATTCAAATAACTTTGCTACTTGCTGTTTCACAAAATATAACAAAGCTTTTCTGGGAAATTTAACCAGGAACATCACTCTTCTCCTCACATTCCCACAAATGAATGATAATATTACTCTCATTAAAAACAAGTCATGTTATGAGGCCAGCAGTTTCATACCTTAGAGAAAGTTATATTGATGGTTCTTCTCCACCATTTCACTCAAATGTTTTTATGAAGTGACGTAGCACGTGCGCAGTGTGTTTCATAACAGAGATCAATTAAATTATTAACAATTATTTTTCTTATCGATTTTTATTGATTTTGTTGATTAGTTGTTGCAGCCCTTATGCACTTTAAAATTGTAATCCTGTAAATAATCCCCATTTTACTAAAAGTATCTGTAATCTGATTACAGCTTTCTTTCTGTAACTATAACGGAATACAATTACCTTTTTTTGTATCCTAATTACGTAACGCCGTTCCATGTACTCGGTTACTCCCCAAGCCCGGTTGTACATTATGAGATGCTTTTCTGCTCACCACTGTTGTAAAGAATGATTATTTGAGTTACTGTAGACTTCCTGGCATCTCAGACCAGTCTGCTCTGATCTCTCACATCAACAAGGTATTTCAGCCTGCAGACCATTCACACACACGAGTTTTTTTGTTTTTGTTTTTCTGTACCATTCTGTGTAAACTCTTGAGACTGCTGTAGGCTACGTGAAATTCCCAGGTGATCAGCAGCAATACTCAAACCAACCCATTTGGTACCAACAACCATGCCATAGTTACAAGTCACAGAAATCACACCTTTTCCCCATTCTGATGTTTAATGTTAACATTAACTGAAGCTTTTGACCTGTATCTGCTTGATTCTATGCATTTTGCTTGTGCCATGTGATTGGTTGATTAGATAATTGCATAAATGAGCAGGTGTACAGGTGTTACAGTGGATTGTGAGTGTATACAATTACAGGCAGGAAAGGCCAACGTACCTGCTGTTTGAGCATTTTTAGGTGGCTGTCCAGTGCTGTAACCAGCTCCAACATCATAGCACAAGGAACAGCTGAGTCACTTGCCCCCACAAAAACTTGCTTTGGCTCTTGATTCCCTAAAAGTATGTTCTTTGTGTCATAATGGCAAGCTAAAAGCAGTCTGCGTGGAGCCATGGGGTCCAACACTGCCAGGATGTTGGAGAAGTTGATTGGGCCACGAGGGGTTTCGGAGTTGAAGGAATCGATCTGAACTGACCACCCCGCAGAGAGAGAGTCCAACACAGAGGAAACATGCTGCATTAAAACACAGAAAAGAGATATTCAACAATGCAAAAAATTAAAGGAATACACCAGTGTTTTTAAACCTAATCTCCATACCCCAGATATATAATGTATGTGTGATTACCACTGACATGAATTATGGCACATTTCCCAGTCCTAAGAAAAGACCTAAAGGTCTGATCACTCAAAACTCACTTATAAAGGGAGTCTAAGGGCAGATGTTGAATTTTATTGATGTAAAACGGAATTTTATTGGTGTAAATATGTTACAATAAAACAGTAACGGTACTACAATGAGACAGATATGAAAGAACATCTTACCAAATCTGTTCGAATCAAGTTCAATTAACTTTCCAGAACTGGAACAATACACTAAAGAGTAGTTCTGGTTTCTTTCACTTTTCAGTTATATCCACACAAGAATTCTGGTGTCACATCAGCGCTGGAGTCCACAATGGACTCCATTACCCACAATTCACTACAGCATACAAACATGGCTGCCGAAAACTACAGCTCCCAGCAACGTGACTGCTCCCAATCACCTGACTACTAATCAGCCACAGGTGTTTCTCATTTATTCACACACATAAGCCTCTCATTCACTCACCGACATTGCCAGTATCGCTCAGTGTATTCCTACCTGAGGTTGCCAAGCCGTTTTGAGTCCTGTTAGATTTCTCTGCGTATGACCTGGATCGGTTTGGAATAGTATTTGGATTTGCCCTTTGCCATAGAACCTCTGCTTGTCCCTGACTATGAATTTTTCTCACCCCTTTGATCCTGATCACCAGTGTTTCATATATATTCTCTCCCAACGCCTCTCTGCACTTGCATCCTACTCTGCCTAGGTGTGTACTGTTTACACTACCCCGTTGTGACATCTGGTAACAAATTCTCTTCCTCCCTCAAAAAAAAGCTATGAACATAGAGGGTATACAGATTTAAAACTTAATTAAAATGCCTTTAAGAAGAACTCATGAAAGCCATCTACAACGGTGTTCATTCATGCCCCAACAAACACCCACAGGGTTACAGTGAATATAAAAAGTCTACACCCCCTTAGCAGGTTTTTGTGAAGTAAAAAAAATGAAACTACAATAAATAATGTCAGAACCTTTCCGACCATCATGTGAAATTACAATGTATAAAAATTAAGTGAAAAACACTAAGAAATATTTTAGGGACAAACAGGAAAAATGTTGGAATAACATGCTTGCATAAGTATACATACCCCTAAACTTTGTTGAATCACCTTTTGATGTTATTAGACCACTCTTTTTGGGTAAGAGTCTATCAGCATGGTCTATCAGCAAATCCTTTCTTCCAAAAACATTCTACAGCCATCAAATTATGAGGGCATTTCCTGTGCACAGCCTGCCTCAAGTCACCACACAGATTTCTGCCACCACCATGCTTCACCTTGGGTATGGTGTTCATTTGGTGATGTGCTTTTTTGTGCCAAACATCTTTTGGAATAATAGAATTTTTTTAGCTTTTGGAATTGCTCTCATCAGACCATAACACATTTTGTCATCAGACCATAACACATTCTGCTACAAGTAGTTTAGGATAATTTAGTTAGGCTTGGTTGTTGTTTATGAGAAATGGCTTCTGTATAGCCTCCCTGCCCCATAGCCCAGACATGTGAAGAATACAAGAGATTGTTGTCACATGCAGAAAGTAATCATTACTTGTCAGATGTTCCTGCAGCTCCTTTAATGTTGTTGTAGGTCTCCTGACAGCCTCCCTGATAAGTTTTTGTCTTGTTCTTTTTTTTAAATTTTGGAGGGATGTCCTGTTTTTGGTGATGTCACTGTAGTGCTCCATATTCCCCACTTGTTGATGATGGCCTTCACAGTGTTCCTTGGTTCATCTAATGTCTTATAAATTATTTTAAACCCCTGTCCAAATTATTACCTTTCAACAAGTGAGATACCATACAGGCTTTGTAAGCTCTTCAAGGACCATGGCTTCAGCAGTCGGATGAAACCAAGAAGATGTAAAGAAAAGCCTACAGAAACAGCTGATCTTTATTTGGGGTTAATCATCAATTTCATTGATGACAGCTGTATGATGATTACTTTTGGACATGAGATTGAATGTGTTTGGTTCATTCTGAACACAGCTATAAAAGTTATAATCCCCAGTTATAAAAGGGTGTGCACAATTATGCAACCAGGTTATTGCAACTTTTTTCTTTTTCCTATTTAAAAAACAATTATTTTTTATGAATGTTTTTACTTAATTTTTAGACATTGTAATTTTACATTGAGGGTGGAAAAAGTACTGACATGATTTATCTTAGTTTCATTTTTTTTACTTGACAAAAATCTGACATTTTAACAGGGGGTGTAGACATTTTTCCACTGTATATTACAATTATATTACCTTTTGTTAGTGTTTATCAAGTAAATAGATTTTTTTCTCAGTTTAGGGAAATATGTGTAGAAATGATTGTCTATAGTAACGTCCTATATGCTGTTTAAAATATGCTTTGTTTTAAAATATTTTTGACACATTTGATTAATTTGCTGCTTAATACTTTTCCATCTTATCATTATTCTTTCATAACTTTACCTTTCGAACAACACGGCTGCCACGAGAGCCTGGGTGTCGCTCTATCAAGATAGGCTGGAGATGGGCATACCACAACCGAGCCCAGTTCACCTCAGAGACCAGCCGCTTCACCTGGGCTGCAGTGGGCTTACTGGGTCTGTGGGTCAGCTAGGGGAAAAAAAAATGACACATTACACATGCCCAGATTGACATGTTAGATATGTGCATGTGAGATTTTGGTACTAAGGTCTTTAAAGCATTATTATTTAGAATTTCAATTTTGTAGTGCAGATTGTCTTAAAGACACTTCACAGACATTAGTGTTTTAGTCTGCAGTGAACAAGACAAGGGGACCTTCCTAAAGTAAGAGCTATGTAGGAAGAAACTTTCTACAAAGAAATAAAAAATGAGAAATAAATAAAAATTAAATTAATTCTTTCAGTTTAGCCCATGTTAAATACGAATTCAAGTTCACAAATTCTGAAGTCTAGTAAATGTTAGTGAGTTATTGTCATGTCAGCACCAGAGGGCGCTTGGAACATCACTTCCCATCAGCCCCTGCACCTGCTGGTTACCTGATTATTGACTTGCTGCAAATGTTATGAGTTTCACTTTTGTCACTGTCATACAGTTTACGTTCCTTTGTTTGCAAAACATTAGCCTGAGTGAGTGTTAATGCCAAGCCTCCTGTTCCTTGTTTTTTGACCAAGCCAGAGCCATAGCAATAGCCTGTTTATCTTGTTAGCCTAGTGTTTTGACGTCTGCCTGTGTTTTGACCTTGATCTTGTCTACGTGATTTGGGCTGTGTTTGCCTGTTTCATTACAGTTTTCAGGTTTCACTTGACCCCTTATCTGACAGAACACTTCACCATTCAAAAAGGATGTAGCAAGAAAATCAGATGAGTTTTATGTCACAGCCATCTATGAACAGCAGACAAACATCAGCGGAACTTTGGGGAACATCACCAGCACCTTGAGGAGCTGGAGGAGTGCCTCTTGTGCTTCACCAATGCCATTGTATCAACATTCGCAGCTCAGGTGCCTACTACTACTGCCTCAAGCCCTTGCATTGCTCCTCCACACAAGTATGATGATGAGCCACCCAGGGGTAAGGAATGCCTGCTCCAGAGTCCCATGCACTCTGCTGAGTGCTGGAATATGGTGGAATTTATCTGGGTCCAGGAGGCTCTTCTGGAGAGGGGTTGCCTTGTTTGGTGGGACAGCTACATCTGAGTCATGGAGGAGTGGCTCGAGTTCATGCACATCCTTCTGGGATATACTCACAGGGGTATTCGCAGTCCAGAGGGAGGAGTACCCTCCCTCCCCCACTGTCAAGGACCTTGCCATGGATGCCGCTCCGTCTCCCTGTGTCACTTCGGACGTCGGGCCGCCTCCCTCTCCGGCCTTGGATGTCACTTGGCATCCTGGTTCTACCACTCCCTGCTCGGCACCAGTTGCCTTGGGAATCACTGCAATGGACATCACTCCGCCTCCTGGCACTGTGTTAGACCTCACTCCTCCCCCTTGCCTTTCAAGACACGTTGCTCTCACCTCTTGCCGACATCTTTATCCCCTTAGGCTATGCAGAGTGCGCCATTCCCCCCTCGGCCCTCCCCCTTCTGGATTCATGGAGGTCTGCACTCCTTCCTCTGCCCTTGTGGTTGTCACCACTCCCCACTTGTACGTTACATAGTACCCCGCTCCCCCCATCTGCCTAGAGCTCTGCATCACTCCCTCCTTGATCTCTGTGGCAGTCGCTCCACACTGGTGCTCAGACTTCTGGCTGACCAGCAGGCCGGGGCCGCCGTGTGGTGGGATTAGGAGTGTCGGGAGCCGGGAAGGTTCTGTCACATCAGCACCAGAGAATGCTCTTGGGACTACACTTCTCATCAGCCCCTGCACCTCACAGTCACCTGATTATTGATTTGTTGCACATGTTTTGAGTGTCATTTCTGTCACAGTCATGCTATTTAAGTTCCTTTGTTTCTTTGGTTGCATGGCCTGTTCTTGTTTGGCTAGTGTTTTTGACCTCTGCCTATTTCTGACCTTGCCTTTGCCTCATGTTTTGGACTTTGTTTGCCTGCTATTAATAAAGGTTTTCAGATGCCCTTACATCCTTTGCTGCCTCCTTACCTGAGATTTATCAGTGTATATTAAGAACATTTATTAGTATGACTTTAAAAAAAACAACTCAAAATTCTTATCAAAGCTCATTTTAGCTACTTGACTAGTGTTAGCAGGGAATAATGTAAAATATTTACAATACAGTGCGGAAGTCTAAGGCACATTCAAAGAAATGCTGTAAAGTAAAAACGACTTCAAAAATAATAAAATTTTATCTTTCTACTTAAAAGAAAAAAAGCTATAATGTGAAGTAAACAATAATAAAGTAAATTAAGTCAATTCATTATGTTAAAAATAAGTCAATATTTGGTGTGATAACCCTTTGCTTTAAAAAAAAAAAAAAAAAAAAGTAGTCCCAGGTACAAGGTACAATTGAGCTGATAAGCTTTACTGAGCATCTTGGAGAATCTGCCACATTCTTCAGTTTTATTTAAATAATATTTGGAAATTTAAAAAGTTTTTGTATTGATGCAACAATGCAGAATTCATAAAATAAATATCCATAACAAAAAAAAAGTTTAGGGTGCCTAAGACTTTTGCACAGTACTGTACAAACATTCTGTAATATATTATAGTATAACATACTATTAGTATTACTGTTAATACTAAAAGAATGAGTGTTTATAAATATGGCTTTAAAGGTCCACTGTGTAGGATTTTGATGGTATCTCTTAGCAGAAATGTAATATGTATTCCATAATATACTCATGGAATTCATAAATATGTTTCCTTAGTGTATAATTACCTGTAATGAATCATTGTGTTTTCGTAAGCTTAGAATGAGCCCTTTAAATTTACATAGGGTGTGGGTCCACCTCTACAGAACCGCCATGTTGCGCTGCTACAGTAGCCCAGAATGGACAAACCTCTAGAGAGAGCTTTCCATGTTTCATGTTTTTACAAGCGGCAGCATGAATCCGTAAGGAAGTACTGAAAGAATGACTAAGAAGAAAAAAGGAAGACAAGGAAGAAGAAATAAGAGGACTCAGGAACAAGAATGTTTACTGGTTTGAGAAAGTTTGAGAACCCAAATTTTGAAAAATGGAGGACCATACTTATTATTTAGCATGGAAAAAACAAGGGAGTGCGAATGTAACTACTTGGAAATATGCTACGGGCACCTGACAGCTACTGTACATTCTAATATGTGCTTAGAAAGGGAGGGGTAAGGGAGGGGCATTCTGGTGGTTGAATCCTACAAAGTGGACCTTTAAAATCCACTCAGGGAAATGATAGCAACAGACAATACAGGGGCAGATATGAATAACAACAATTTTCTTTTTCCTATTTGAAGATTTCCATATAAGGACTCAAAGATACACCCACATTTCCATAATGCATGCAAGCCTTCAAGACACTTGAAGGTTTAATTTCATATAGGAATTTAAAAAAAAAGGTCAAGGTTTCTGACAGGTCTCTGTCATCTCCATTAAACATGCAAAACAGAGAAAGATACAGGTTACCCACTTTATCGTTTTTAAGGTCAGGAACTCTGACTGATAAATCTTCGGCTCTTCTTGCATCATGGTCAGACAGCATTAATCCCAGACTCAGAGTCACTGCCAGCAGCACACACAAGCAGAGCAGCAGCATTCTCATTCGGCAAATAGGTGGCTGACTGCACAAGCCAAAAACACAGCTCAGATGAGTCGCCTTGGTCCTTCTGCGCTTCATCTCAAACTGTGCAGCAAGTAACACAATCTATGTACAAACACATGAATAGCATCATTTACACTGCCAGTTTCCACAACCTCAACTGCAAATACTGTTGGACTATTCCTGCAAATAATTTACCTCCTAAACCAAATTTAATAGATTAGTCAATTTATCTTCTGTGTCTTCTTTAGTATTGCACTGATTAACTTTACTAACAAATAATGGGATCTTATAGCTACCATTTTAGCATTGTGCAAACTGAATGTCTAAATTATCATGTGATTTCTAACACTGTTATTTCAAACTGTTATCTATAATCATGGAGCAAATGATGTTGCAGAGACAAAAACTGTTATAGCTCCATCTTATAGTCTAATCACTTTCTTCCTCAGGTCTTAATTTTGTGTCAGGCCCCACATCAGGCTCAAAGCAATCAAATTCACTTGGATGACAGTATAGATTTTACCAAAAAAGAAATGTGATAAAATTTTGCATGTAACATTTGTACCTTATTGTACCTTATTCTGGCATTTCACCAACATTAGCTTTGTATATGAAAAAGAATTTGCCCAATATTAGCCTCAGGCTGTGAAAAGTATTTGCCCCCTCCTGATTTCCTTTACTTTTGCATATTTGTCACATTAAATGGTTTCAGATCTTTATACAAAATGTAATATAAGACAAAGAACACATGAGGAAATGCAAAATACAATTTTTAAATGATTATTATATAGATTGCAGGAAAAGGTCAAGCAAAACATATAGTATATCACCCATGTCAAAAAGTTCCACCCTAAACTTAATCATTGGTTGTGCCTCCTTACCACCAACAACTGCAACCAAGCACTTCCAGTAATGGAGATCAGTCTGTCACATTGCTGTGAAGGAATTTTGGCACGATCCTTTTTGCAAAATTGCTTAAATTCATCTCCATTGGACTTTTCAAGCTCAGCATCTCAATAGCATTCAAGTCATGGCTTTGCCAAGGCCACACAAAAAATGTCTTTTTTTTTCTTTAGAGCCATTCAGAGAACTCTTGTTCTCTGGATCATTTTCTTGCTGTATAGCCCCACTGCGTTTCAACTTCAGGTCACAGACCAATGACCAGACATTTTCCTTCAGGATCCTTCTATTGGTGTAATAATAAATGCTGACCTTATCTGAGGAGAGCAAGGCCTGCAGTTCCTTAGATGTTCATCTTTTGTGACTTCCTGGATGAGTCATCGATGTAATTTTTTCATAGGCTGATAATTTCTGAGAAGATTCACCACTATTTGAATTTTAAAGCGAGGTCCATAAAGACATGTTTCGGTGAATTTGGTGTGGAAGAACTCCACTGGCCTGCACAGAGCCCTGACCTCAACCCCACTGAACACCTTTGGAATGAATTGGAACATCAATTGTGAGTCAGGCCTTCTCATCCAACATCAGTACCTGAGCTCACAAATGCTCTTTTCCACAGCTTTCCACAGACACACTGCAAAATCTTGTAGAACACCTTCCTAGAAAAGTGGAGGCTGTTATAGCTGCAAAGGTAGGGCAACTCCTTTAAGAGAAATAGAACCTTTGTTCTGTAGTGACTGTACTGTGATGGAATACATCAATGCTAGTGTTAATATTCACAAATGGGTTGAAAACAGCTCAAAATATCGTCTACTGGTTAAAATCATCCTGGAATTGCATGGCCTATGCTAACATACAGTAAACCAGTTGGTACTTCTCTATGCCATGAAATATTTCTTATAAAAAAGAATGTTAATGTCCTCTAATCAGAGGTGGGTGGGCCTCCTCCTGCAGCCGATGATTTTGAGTGAGAGTCTAAGAAACTGCACTCATTTTCAATGATATGCTGATCAAGACTCACTGAGCAACTCCTGCCTCACACATCCACGCAATGCTACATGTTGTACCACCACGCCAACCAGGTTGGGATTATCAAGTCAAGTCAAGAAGGATTTATAGTCATTGATTGTAAAATCAAGACAGTAATATTAGGAATTAAATATAATTCACCCAGAATCCCAATAATGCACTCAACATAACACAATGTCAAACAACAGGATAAGTGACATTGCAAAGTCAATAAATACAATAATTATAGAAAACAGACTGTGTAATAAACTGCAGTAAACACTAATCAATACGAAAACCAAACTACTGCACAGTGTTATTTAAAATTACTTTTGGTCGATGTTGATTTGATAGGTAACAGACTTTAATCAATAATGTAGCAATGCCGAATACTAGGCTACATAAGAACACTAAATACAGTACATACAGTAGTATAGCGCACTTACCTGCAGTGGCACTCAGACTTCAGCCAGTTTGCTGGGATAGAAGCAACACACAAGCTCAACCTTGATGCAGTCACCTAGTTTTAGGAAAGGATGGGAAACTGCATCGTCCCCGACGTTCTACATGACTATTCCTAAACGCATTTTATCTAGCAGTTCATATTCATATACCATACGCAGCGTCTTTCTGCCGAACAATATACAGCACGCGCGCGGTTCTCTGCTCGAGCACAGTGTGACAGCGATGTGCTGGATATGTCTGTGTGAATAGCAGGGTACTGACTAAACTGCATCCAAAAGATTCACTGAGCCAACTGTGAAAATGATCAGCTTATTCATCACAGCAGAAAAGCAGCACAAGTGCTCGTGTACTAACTCATCCCGTTCTGCACAGATCTATTAGGTGAATATATACAGTATAATTAAAGCTAAGCACCGTCCTTGAAAAGAGTGGTTATGTATGTATGACACCCCCCCAAAAAAAGGATTATAATGTCTTTTATTCGACCTTCTTAATGTTATATATCTTAAATAAATCTTTTACAAAATTCACTGTAAAATCTTTAATAATACCATACAATGGTCACTTAAAAGAAAAGTTCTGGTAAGCTTTATTTCTATAATCCCACTGGTTCGTACAAACGTGAACGACAACGAATCGGTGAGTAAATGATTCGAATCGTTTAGTGTACCGAACCAAATGAATCAAATAACTAAAAAAGAATCATTTTAACACATTGCTGCTGCGTGGCCCTTTAGTTTGTATATCGGTAGTAAGCAACACAAGTAAAGCAAGCAAAAGGCGGATATGTTTGCCCGATAAAGTAATTATTCTATATTTTTTGTGAATTACTTACTATTGACAATTGATGTGAAATTAATTTCGGCTGTATAACATTTTCCGCGTAGTAACACCATAGCAACGCTACCGCCAGTAAGATAGAATTAGAGTGTTGCGCTACATACAAAATGCGTTTGATACGTAGCTGAAGACGTTTATTGGTTGTGCGCTGGCCAATCAACGCGAACCAGGAATATAATTGGCTCTAACTATTTTCACTGCAGCCAATGACAGCTTACAGGAGTGCGAGCTGGACCGCACCGAAGGTGTTAATAAAGGTAAGTCAATAAAATACCAGAAGAATTTATATATGAAAGCTGTAAATTATACTTTGTATGTTAATTGTCCAACCTTTTACACTAAGTTGTCAGACCGGTGTTTTTTTACATTCTTTATATGTAAGTTTTTGCGTGGTCAGAAGATAAATTAATGTTAAAATACGGAGCTGTGGCAGTCACGTGACTTAAAATGAACACTTTCCTCAAGGCTGGATAGATGTAGGCTAAATAATTTTTTTTTTACATTAATTTATTATTTTGTTTCACTGTATATACAGGTCTGTGGTGCTGGAGATGCCATGCCGCCAGCCAGTATGAAACTGAGAGACAACTCTTGCAAGAAGAGGTGATTATGTAACAATGTAGTGGGCTAACGGTGCTGTATTCTTGCCAGTTCCCATGCACAGATCAGAAACACACGGAAAATGAGATAAGCATAAAAGGAAGGAAGCACGTGATAGCCCTCCCTGGTTGGTAGTGGTTGTAGTGCGTGATGGGGGGTTTGGGGGGGGGGGGTATATAGTGGTATATGTAAATCGGGTATGATATTATAAAGCAGAGTTACAGTTACGACCCCTTGTAACACAACAATTTGCCAACAACTGCAATTTTTTGCAGTTTTTTTATTTATTAAATAATGACGTCATACACGTTGTGCTACATCCACACATCAGGGGTGTGTTTTCTGAAACTTTCCTAATACTAAGTAGTAATCTATCTGTGAGTGGTGTGTGAGCCTCTAGAATTAGCAGTTAATTTGAATGTAAAATTAGAGTCAGGTGTTTGACTGACAAAGGATCTGTCAAAGTCTGATCTTCACAACCCAATTTTGTGAACGTGTATCATAGCATGAACAAAGGAGATTGATGAGGACCTCAGAAAAAGAGGTGATGATGCTCATTAGGCTGGATAGGTTAGAAAACAATATCTAAAGGGTTTGGAGGAAATTTAAGACCATTTTTACCCCCTCTGGGAGTAGGTGACTAACAACGATCACTCCAAGAGCAAGGTGTGTAAACGTCTGTGAGGTCTCAAAAGAACACTGGATACCCTCCAAGCAACTAAAGGCCTCTCTCAGGTAAATGGTAAATTTTACCATCAGGAAAACACTAGGGTGACCACATGTCCTCTTTTTAGGGACATAAAAAATGCCTCCAGACAGAATTTTTAACTTTCCAAAAATGTCCAGGATTCGGATTTTGCTTTCTATAGTTGCCATTCATTTTGTTGGTGTCCGTCTGCCCTATGCCTCCATCCTGCCCCCGGTGTTCTCTTTTTTGAAAACAGAATACAACAGACAACATCCTTAAGCACACAAGTTGTTCTACCAAAGCATGGTTAAAAAAGAATAAAATGAATGCTTTGGAATGGCCAAGTTAATGTCCTGACTTTATTCTAATAGAAATGTTGTGTGAGCAGTTCATGTGAAGAAACCCACCAACATCTCAGAGTTGAAACTCTTCTGTAAAGAGGAATTGGATAAAATTCCTCTAAGCCCATGTGCAGGGCTGATCAACAATTACCGGAAACATATAGTTGCTGTTATTTCTGCACAAGGGGGTCTGAAAGCAAAGGTTCTGTAGTGAATTGTTGATTACTCTTGCATTTTTCATCCTACATATACTGGCTATCTGAGTCTATTTTTGCTGTCAATTCATCTATTAAATTTACCACCAATCAGCAATGTGATTTGATTGTTTGACTACTGGGTGGAGCCTACAAAGAACTACTTACAGCTCATTCATTAAATATTATATTTCCAGTGTCAGAAATTTTTAAGTTATAGCATATAATATATACAGGAATATAGAGTATACGTCTCTGACTGTTACAAAACTCTGATGCTGAAGACTCCTTCATAAATGTTAAATAAACTTTTCCTCATCATATCAATAATTACTCATTTTTAAAATCTATTTATGTGGAGCATAGAAACGATTACGTTTTAGAATGAGCACATTAATACAAACCTGTGATATATATCTTCTGACCAGTCAAATTTGAGAAAGTTGTGGTATAAATAAAAATTTTCAACTGGTAAAAGATCATTGGGTCATTTTAGGGATTGCTACGACTGGAGCACAAACTGGAGTAATAGCCTGAAAGAGATCATCTGCCTTCTACCTGTTTCTGAGCCAGCAAGTGGACGAGCTCTTTCTAAGGTAACCATTGAACCTACTACATTGTAATACTCACAAGACCTACATTGTCCACAGCTTTAATGTGAAAAAAAACCCTTTGATATTTAACCTTTCTTGCCAACAGAAAGAGATGCTAATCCACATGCTACAATACTTCAACTTTCTCCAGACTCATATTCAGAGATTACACAGCAACCTCCCTCCTCAGTGTCTCCCAGAAACCAATGATAGAGGTGCAAGTTAATTCTCCTTAGGTCCTCTTTAAGTGAATTTATTTTATGTAAGTAGATGTACATATCGATACAGTTTTTGTCTATACTTGTGTGTGTCTGTGTGTGTGTGTGTCTGTGTGTGTGTGTATGTGTGTGTGTGTGAGAGAGAAGAGTCCGATTCAGAGAGTGAAGACACAGTTCACTCAGAGCCAAGCACACCTCCATGCATATTAAAAGCCAAGCGCAAATATAGTTGTGGTCACCCCCGCAAGAAAGGTATACTGAATTCAGGTAAGCAATGCAGCTGAGCCTAATGTTTGTCTATACTGTGCAAAAATGACAGTATAAAGTGGATACAGAAATCAGAAATTTAACAACATGCATAAAGGATATTTTATTCATGTCATGTGCTCAGAGATTCCCACTTCTATTAATTATCTAATTTGGTATAATATACCAAGGGTTTGGTTACAGAGGGGCGTGATTAACATGCCAAACTTTTAAAGGCAAACATGTCCTGATACATGCATGAATCAGAATCAGAATCAGAAAACTTTATTAATCCCGCAGGACATTACTTAGTGATGACTGCCACAACACACAAAAAAACCAAAAACACAAGAACAATTATAAAATAAGATAAAATAAAATAAGTCTAAAAATCAAATAAAGATAAAAATGTAGAAAGAAAGAAAACAACCACGATATGAATAGACTATGCTACATACAGAAATGCATGGTATAATATCTATACATAAGTCACGCAGCTGAGTGAAAAACTAATTTAAAAAAATCAGTAATTAAGTACTATTAAGTAATATTGGTAATGTTATGTAATGTTGGTAAA
>JAQMYM010000011.1:12482988-12497096 GCA_030014255.1 Parauchenoglanis ngamensis | reverse complement strand
GATTTGAAAGTCTTTTAGTTTTCATTTTATTCAACTTTAAAGAACGTCCCAACTTTTCTGGAATTCGGGTTGTAGTTGAAAAATGTTAAATGTTGGAAAACAGGAATTTGACTTTTTCTTTTAGGTAACAGTGAAGCAGTAACAAAATAAGTCTTGGTCACGATAATTTTGACTGCTCTTTGTTTTCTTACAGCGTTATTTGAAGATGTGTGGGTAACCCCTAAACCTGCTGCTCCCAAGGTACTTAGTTTGTCATGACATAAGACAAAACAAAGTGTCCTGATATCAGAAAATAATGCACAAAGCCAAATTTAAAGCACAGTCCATTGTTGTTGTTTTTTTTTTAGATTGTGGCAGTTCAATGGTTGTTCTCACTTATTTTTGTGAGTTTCATTTGCAAGTATATGACATTATGACATATGACATATTAACATTCTAGCTTTATGTTTCTTGACTTGCTTTGGTTTTTCCTCTCATTACTCTGAAGTTTTGTGCTCTCCAAACAAATGAAATTTCTTGATAAAATAAAAATGATTATCTTTGTTTATTTTCACAGGGTGATCACAAAACATAAATATAGCCTAGCCACAGTGCCTGGTATAAGTCATGAGTGATTTGAAGATGATTATACAAATGGAATTGTGTGTGATATCATTGTTAAATTTCAACATGCCTAGCATCAGGAAAATTGATTTAGAACTATGATTATTTTGTAATCTTATCTGCTTAGGCATGTCCCATTATGTAATTAATAAAACACTTTGAAAGATGCTAGTATAGGGAAGTAGTCAAAAATGTGGTAATGAAATGCAGCCTGATTATTTTCCTATAAGAGAATGTCTCTGAGATGAGTTTTATATTCATCTCATACCATAGCAAATTGCCAACAATTACATTTAAAAATGTATTAATGAACAGCATATTATACTTTATTTCCCGTTATCAGTCATTATAGCAGGTACTCTATGGACCTGTTTACACTTGGTTTTAAAATACGTCTTGAGCATTCAGGTCACAAATAGACTGCCAAGACACACTGCCGTTTACACCTGTGTTTATCATGCGTCTATAAGGTGTCCAGCTGACCGCTTTTGTTCAAATTTCGTCACAGCCTACATCACTTCCGCCAGAAGGTCAAAGGTCCCCATGCAAAATTATATTAAAACGTTAAACCTGCAACATACCGTCATTATTTTCTTGCACTCCAACCACGTACATCTGTGCTCCTCTCCATTTCTTTCTAGCATGTTGCGCTGTTACCAAATCAACCACCGTGTCCAGCATTAACAACGTATTTTCCTGTTATTCCCATGTTACGGACAAACCGGGACACATCAGCATTTACACTACAGAAGATATGTGGTTGAATGTGTCCCAGACCACCTTGGGGTCCTCCGTGTCTTGGACATCGTTTACACTTGTATTTAGTGTTATCCAGTTGTGATCATGTCGCCCAAGACGCATTTTAACACCAAGTGTAAACGGGGTCTATATGGCCAGAAATTGTGGACAAATTGCATTGCATTGCCATTAAGCTTTTCACCAATCAGAATCCATAAATCAGCAGCTCTGTGGTTTAAATCTGAATAAACCAGGTGTACTTGATTCAGCATATGGAAATATTGTGAAATGAAATCATCCATCACTTGGACCAACTAATTCAACGTCCAGTTGATGATTTTGTATAATCATAATCAATAAGCATACTTGATATCAGTGCCGCATCACTGAAACATGATGGTTTGGGATGATTTAGTTGTGCTTGTTTTTTGTGAGAAAGGGCTTCCGTATAGCCTCCCTACCTCATAGCCCAGACATGTGAAGAATACAAGAGATTGTTGTCACATGCAGAGAGTAATCATTACTTGTCAGATGTTCCTGCTTTAATGGAGGTCTTGTGGCAGTTTGGTAAGTTTTTGTTTTCTTTTTGCAACATTTGTGAACAGGATGGTTCTTGATAAAGTCACTGTGGTGCACCAATTTCTCCACTTGTTGGTGATGGCCTTCTCTGTGTTCCTTGGTACATCTAATGTTTTGGAAATTCTTTTATATCCCTGTCCTGATCGATACCTGTTGACAAGTGAGATACCATACAGGCTTTGTAAGCTCTTAGGGAACCATGGCTTCAGCAGTCAGAAACCAAGAAAAGCCGTCAGCAACAGCTGAGCTTTATTTGGAGTTAATCGGAATAATTTCACTGACACCTGTATGATAATTACTTTTGAACATGTGATTGAATGTAATTGGTTCATTCTGAAGACAGCTACATCCCCAATTATAAAAGGGTGTGTACAGTTATGCAACCAGGTTATTGTAACTTTTTTATGTTTTCTATTATTCCCTGCATAATTTCATATTGAGGGTGAAAAAGTTCCAGCATGATTTATCTTAGTTTCATTTTTTTTACTGTACAAAAACCTTCCATTTTAACAGGGGTGTAGACTTTTTATACGCACTGTATATATTGTATAAATTGTATAAAATACGCTGAAATACTCAGAATGTTAATTAGCCTCTCTGAGAATGTGCACTAGGTCTGAACTAAGCATTGTTCGTTATTTAAAATGGATCAATGTGAGTGAAAGCACTTGCATGTAGAATAATGTTAACACCTTTTGACCAATCAGAATTCAGAATTTAACTGCACTGTGGTATAAATAGAAGTACTGAGTATGTTCCATAGCCATGGTATAAGCAGCCTGAACGAAACATTCCTTAACTTTGCACTTGTTTATGATAGCACCATGACAAAGATGAACATGCCTTCTCTCAGAGCGAGGAAGACGACAGATGTTCAGATGACATCACCTGGACCCCGAATCAGCTCATTCAGTTGAAGAAAGGAAGCAAAGGTCAACTTAAGAGGGCCTCCAGAAAAGGCCAGGCTCTTTCAGGCCCGAGCCAGAAGAAGAAATGTGTGAATGGTTTTATCATGTTCTGTCGCATGAACAGGAGATTGTACCTCAGGTGGGAGTACAGCTTGTTAAGTTATTTCATAAGATATAAATATGTTGAAAGATTCCCTGAAATGGTGATAGTAATGAGACATATCTCTGACCTCTGTGCAGGACCCACCCTGGACTTCCTTCTACTGTAGTGACCAAAGAACTGGCTAACTTGTGGCACATCATGCCTAAACAAGAGCGGCGTGTTTACTGGTAGTCCTACAGGTTTTCATTCACTGTGATATGGTTATCTTCAGAATTATTGGCATCCCTTAAGAGAAAAGCCTCCAATGACTATTTATACACACACATGATTTAAAAGTACAGGCTCACTCTTCCCAGAATCCAATTCGATTCAATTTTCAATTCAAATTTATTTGTATAGTGCTTTTAACAATGGTCATAAACCAACTTTATAGAAATATTTAAATTCCAGTTACAAATTTTAAACATTTGTCTGCACCAACAGTGGCAAGGAAAAACTCCCTGAAACACCAAGAGGAAGAAACCTTGAAAGGAACCAGACTCAAGAGGGAACCAGTCCTCATTTGGGTGCCATTACAAACAACTCCCTCATATAACTGTGTTCTGTGGTCAACAGTATAATTGTGTTACCAGGAAATTCATTATAGTTTTAACACGAAGTCTATTTTGTTGAAGTTATCAGCTGTTCGCCGACGGAGACTGGAGTGTTTTTGTTTTTAAAGCATGTGACCACTACCTGCAAGCTCTCTGTGCAGCAAAATGTCTGCTAATTCACTGTAAATGATCCCTACAAAACCCAGCTCAAACATTTTCCAACTTTTCTTCATGAAAGTGTCATATAAAATTAACAGCGTGTTCTTAGTCACCAAGAAACTTATGTCCCATTTCCCTGGAGCATAAATATAACGTATCAGTTTGAGGAAAATCACACACTTTCAATTCAAACAAGACTTGATCTGTTGATAGTAGATATAAATTCATAAGTAGTTTTTGAAGCACAAGCAGTGAGATAATTCCCTCAGTAAAGGAGTTAACTGTAATACCAAACATTTTGAAACCTGAAAATTTGTACTATCTACGAACCCTTTTGAAGCTTGTCATGTTGAATTAGAACAATGTAATATCCATGTACAGTATATTCAAGCCTAAAATATCAGCCACTCCATGTGTTATTCATTTTATAGCTTTTTTTTTCTTTCTTTTTTCCGTTATGGTTGCCAATAATTCTGGACTGTAAAATGTAACGGTTCCCAGACTCCCTGTCATCCTAACCCAATCCTTTCTTTGTTTCAGTCTGAAGGCCCGACAGTTCAGTCGTCAGCACAACCGTAATGTGCGCAGTGAAGGCCAGGAGGCAGAAGACCAAGAAGAGGACTGTGTTCCCAGTCCACTGCACACGTTACTGGCACACAGAGACCTGTGGTTCACCTCCAGTGGAAATCCCTGAGCATGTTCTTTATTCTCTCACTGCAACTACACCACACTGAAATGTTATCTCAGTGTTTCTCATTGTTGAAAAAAAAATCAGCCAAAAGTGAAATTTACACTTGTCTCCAGGAACTTAACTTTAGTCGATCAGCAGAGACATGTTTGGTACTTGAAATTTGCTTAATTCAGTATTTAAATCACAAGTAATTGAAGCTTACAGCCACCAGTTTAGAACTGTACAAACTGCATGTTTATATGATCGTCCAGTAGCATCACCTCAATCCGTGTGGAGTTGTTCAGATTTTGTGACATCAAGCCAAAATGTTTTTGTTTTTTTTAGCTCTGCAGAAACATATTTTGCCTATTATTATGCTTATCATTATTGTTATGCTATTTTATGTACAAACTGTGTTACTAAGTCAAACAATGTATTGTAAGGTGAGTGTGTGATGATTTAGACATGACGCTAACCTGCTAGCTATAAGCTTTCATTACATTTATCTATTTTTATCTAACAGACTTGTACTGTAAAGAACTAAGGAAGCAAATTTTGGACACCAAACATATCATGGATGATCTGCTACATCTGGTGTAAAGAGAATATTGTACATTTCTCATACTTTGTTCATTTTACAACATAAGGCTGAGTATTCGAACAGGTGCATAGTACTGTTATGTTTAAATACTGTGATTATTTAAACAGCACAGTACTGTGTACAAAATATTTCTGAGTCTCAGTGACTTATTGTTAAACAATTACATTTTAGAGGCATTCAATTTTTTAAAAGCAGTTTAGAAAGTTGGGTTACAATTTCGGAACATAATAAATACATAGTACTGCATCATATCGCAAAAGAAGCAGAAGTAAAGAAATATTTTAATTTTTTTTATACACCATAAAGTTCAAATACTATTTGTGTTTTCAAATGCTGTAAATAATTGATTTAATCAGATATATGTATAACTGAAAACAATAATATAAACATGTAAGAAATAGCTTTATTTGTTATTTATTTATTTATTTATTGTGTATTAATACTATATGTTATGTATTAACGTTATTTTAGTTATGTTACAAAATTATCGTATGTTTGGAAGTTTTATCAGAGTTTTAATTTGACTCAGAGTTAAAAATTGTTTTTGTGGTATCTTAAGACAACTTGTACATTGTCATAATATTTTATTTACTGTCAATTAAAGTTGAAACTGTTTGGATTTTATCACAAAGATGCCTCATGGTCATGTTTCTGCTCATCTTCTACTCCACGGATTCAGGGTTTATGCTGAACATCTGGCAGATTTTGTGCAGCTGTGCATTAGCCAACAGCGATTCCTCTTTCAAGTGCTGGTTGCTCATGCGAAGTTTCAACACCTCAGCCAGCAAAGCCACCTTGTCCTTCTTCTCCTAGGCGAGAGAACAGGAGAGAGAGGAAGACATGGGATTACTGAGCAGGTCAGTGGATTCCCGTCACAGCTGAGCACTGACATTGTTTGTGGCATTAATTAGAAGCTCACCTTCAGGAGATCAGTGCTGAGCCTCATCAGCATGGCCTCCAAGTGAGAGAGTGGGTCAGGAAAGTCAATGAAAACATTGTTGCTGAAACATCATGAATGTATTAAAGTTTGAGTCATCAGAGTTTTTTTAAATAATGAAAGAGCATCTAATCAGTACAGTTAACTGTAGTTGCTAAATATGTTTAATAATTTTTAAGAAATTCTAAACAAATCACTAATATAAACACTGAAATAAAACTACTAATAAAACGTACAAAATCTAGAAATCAAAAATTGAGAATATTTTGAATATAACTCATTTGTAATATACAAGTAATATTTAAAAGAACAGAATCAGAACACGCTGCACATTGACCCTGCATCATATTTTGTTTCATTTGTCCTTAAGATGATTTGGTTAATGTTTAAAATATCACATGGAGAATTATTTGAGTTAAATAGCTATTGTTTATTTTACATTCTCATATTTCCTGATTCCATTAATATTCAGTGTAGTTAAATATACCATACATTCACTCAAATTCAGACAGATAAAGTACTTTTACTTTAACTAAAGGACTTTTACATCCAGATCATTATTAATCCACTTAATGTGTCTTTGTCATACCACAGCAGTGTTGAATTCTGGATTCTGATGGGTCAGAAGGTGTTGATGAATTTTCTGATAGTAGAGTAGCTGCAAATTACAGGTTTATATTAATTAATTTTTTTATAATTTATTAGTTATTATTGATATTTACTACAACAGAGTGATAAGAACGGTGACAAGTGCTGGTGCTGTTATACTAATTATCAGCACAATGCTGCTTGTCCAATCAAATTAGTGGAGTAATAATGTATGTAACTAACTGTTATATACAATGATTTATGTTCACTTGTTCTGTTGCTGAAGTACGTTTAAAAACGTGTGACTGAATAACCTAGCTACATAAATAAAGAGGATATTCATGTAATTTATTGCACTATGACCTGACTTGGGCAAATTTAATATCCAAACTGAATTAATAAAATCTAGCTAGTGAGGTCATTTTTCATCATCAACCCATCATGGTGTTTCATTTTGCTAATGTTATCTGGCAGCTAGCTAGCTAACGAGCTCATTTAGGCATCAATTGTCTTACAGCCAATAGTAAACTGTTATGAAATTTAGCTGGTGTTAGCTGCCTTGGTTTGTGCCATCACTTTACTCATGTTAGTTTGCTAGTTATAATATCAGTCCAATGAGCCAGCTTAGACATCAATATGAGTAATATCATAAAAATGGCAAAGAATGCCCTGTTGATATGATTTGGCTACAGAACTATCAAGAGCGTCAGGTCCATGTTGCAAAGTGAATGCACGTTCATGAGGCTTAGCTGTCATGTCCAAAACCGTCATCTCATCAACCACACCCTTTTAATTATAATCAAATAACTCCTAAAAAAACAAACAAACACATTTATCATAAAGAAAACTGTTAGGGGAGATATCAAAGTCAACTGACAGAAAAATTACAATGCTATTATCAAGAATAGGTAGTTTGTGGGGATGTAACTTAAAATGTAAGTTTGTTTCTCATTCACTAACATGGGAAATGTAGAGTTAGAAATGCACAGCAGCCAGCCACTAGAGGGTCTCACGAACATTTTAGCTTCACATTCACTGCTACAATGTCCAACACACGCACGCACGCACACGCGCGCGCGTGCCTCTCTTTCTGCATTCAGGCAGTATTTTCTGGCTGATTCAATCTAGGATTAAGACATCACCACAGCAATTAGGAACTTCAACATTCAAAAACACATTTATGGCTACAGAGAGAAACATGACTTCGGCAGCACAACTAGTGAACAGCTTAATGGGAAATATAAAGCCCTGTGTTTTAGACACACCCTCTTGAGTCCCAGCAGTAAAAGCTTGGCCAGGGAGCTAATGTTTACTAAGATTAGATTAGTTCATATTAGAGTAGATTAGATTTGATTCAATTCACGTTTGAGTGCAATAGATTGGCGACCTGCCCAGGGTGTACCCCACCTTTCCAAAGTCACCTGGGATTGGCTCCAGCTTCTTCCAACCCTGACGATTAAGCAGTATAGATGGATGGATGGATGGATAGCTTAATTATTATGGCTAATTTTGTTATTTTCTAATGTACAGTTTTTGCTATATTGGTTATATGCTGCTGAGTATGAACAGATCACACAAACATTGTGTTATTGTTATGTTTCAATTAGCCTATTGTAGTTTTATAATGTTGAACATTTTAATAAATTGAAAATAGAAACTAAAGGTGCATATTCAGGCAATGCTTATTTTTGCTGTATCAAAAATGTATTGTATTGAGACATCAGCTTTGGGGTGGTAACAGTAACTCTGCTTCACACCATCCCACCACTGATTATTTTCCCATAACAGCATGCCATGGATATTATAAAACGTAACTAAAATGACTAAAATAAAAATGTAGCTTTAAATAAATGAAAAGCCAAAAGAATCTCTGTACTGATACTCTATAATAAAACTTATAATAGAAAAGATGAAAAAATAAAATCTGAAAAGTAATGTAAAAAAAAAAGCTAGATTGAATGAGCAAAACTGAAGAAGAAGTGACTCACTCTGAAGCTTCACTGAGCGCAGGAGGGAGGTGTGGACTGTGTGGTTCAGGACTTGTACCTGACTGCCTGTCACAGGACTCACCAGACAGTTGGTTAGCCAGCTCCTGCGCTACAAACATTGTAAATAGTACATGCAGAATTAAAACACACTAACTCTTTTAATGTGTAAAATCATTATGGTAATTATATATACACAGTATTTCAGATTCTTTATTTACTTTCATAAGCCTCAGCTGCATTCACCAAGCTGTTCCAGTCAAGCTTGCAGGCTGTATTTGTCAGATTCAGGGGTTCCTGATCAAACCGAATGTCCTGGTCAAACACCAGGGTGTCCGAGAGCCCACACCTTGGCTGGCACACTGTGGCAAAAATGTTTCATGCATAAATACTCTTTATTTATAGATTCCATTTTCATTGATTGCAGTGTGTAATTCAATATGACAATTGCTAGAGGAACTGGTTGGACAAGAACTCTGGTCATTTTTCCCATTTTATGCCAAATGTTAAGCATTAGTGCGTACTTTAATGATGAACTAGTCACTTCAACTGTCATCACTGTCACAGTTTCAATTAGTGGTAAAAAAAAAAAATACAACTAAAAAAAGGCTATTGTCTCCTGTCTGGGCTGGTTCTTGTTTTTGGATGTGAAGTGCAAAAATGATCATTGAGTGTTTCTGACTCCAGTCAGCAGCTCTTACTTAAGGGGTCAGACTGCAGAGGAAGGTGGTTGGGTCTGGGGACAGGATGCCTGGTGAGGACAGGGCTGGAGAACATTAAGGGCTGTGGAGATGGTGAGCCTTGAAGACACTCAGTAGCACTTCTGCTTGTTGGGGTTGGCTGAAAACAAATAAACATGGCAGTCATTGTGAATTGCTGTCTTGGGCATCGTTGTTGGTAGTTGCCATAGAAACAATGGCTTGGGTCCTTATCATTGTTTGTGAAATAGCAGTAAGCGAGTTGGTTACTTCATCCATCAGAATGAGCTTTTTCAGGTCCTCCAGTACGGTGGTCTTGTGAACAGGTCGTGGAGTGCAGCCTGACCGGAGTGTAGCAATCACACAGGGCTGACCAAACACATTCTTTGACTTTGTGTCCACTTCCCTGCACAGATTTAAACATCAAGTCCAATAGTGAACACTGAAAAACCATATATGCTCTATTCCTTAGTTAATACGGGTTTTGTCTTTTTGTACCCTAACACCCCAGACTCAGTTTCATAATTAGCAATAATATGTTAGCAAATAAAAAGACCTTGAAAATAAAATTATTTTAAAAATCTTTTTAAGATTATTTAACCAGTGGGGCAGCATGGTGGTGCAGTGGTTAGCACTGTCACCTCACAGCAAGAATGTTCTAGATTCGAACCTGCCGCCTGACTGGAACCTTTCTGTGCAGAGTTTGCATGTTTCTCCCTGTGCCTGTGATAGACTGGTGACCAGTCCACGGTGTACCCTGCCTCTTGCCCAAAGTCAGCTGGGATTGACTCCAATTTCCCTGTACCTCTGATGGTTAAATGGTTTAGATAATGGATCAATGGATTTAACCAATATTGATATATTTTTAAACTTTTGTAGTTATAATTCCAGGAATAATCTTATCAGGTGAAATTGTCTTCACTGTAACTGCACTGACTTTTTTTCTGATCATTACTGGATGCCATTTTCTTTATACATCTATACCTTACAATTTCAAAAATCATCATTAATAAGCCTTTTACTCACCTAATTTTGTTACATTTTGGCAGCTTATCAGAGAAAGGAATGTTTATTAAAGCAAGTATATTAGCAAGTAGGAACATTTTGAATATCCGTCCATTATCTATACCGCTTTATCCGTCTAGGTCGCGGGGAAGCTGGAGCCAATCCCAGCATCTTCAGGCGAGAGGCGGGGTACACCCTGGGCAGGTCACCAGTCCACCACTGACAGTTATTTTTACTCTGGCAAATGTAATTCAATTGTATTATAGTTTATACTTAATCCCTTCTTAAATAAAATTCACTATGTGACAGCCATTATAAAAGAAATTGGTTATATATAAAGTTGGACACATTTGCATGATTGCCTGGGAAAGCTTTTTACATAATAAAAATGACATTCTCTAATATATATACAGTATATCGTTCTGAAATCTACAGACTCTAAATATTTTTCTTTTCTTTTTTTATGTATCTTACTCTAGCATTTTAAATTCATCAAAAGCGAAAACAAAGAAAAATACATTTAACAACTTAATCAAATTGTGCTATTCACTATATGAAGAAAAGACACTTAGCTAGCAAGCGTTCAACATCTTTTGGCATACTGACTGTTTTTACAGCTCCTTTTATTAAACATTACCCAACGTGAAGTTTGCAGGAATTTAGCCATGGCAAGATTAACAAGTAAATAAATACATCTACAAGTCATTTTGGTGAAATTTATTTGTGGTTTCATAAATGGGACATATTATGAAAAATTCATTATTTCAATATTTGTGCACATACTTTTGGGAATCCAGAGTACCTACCAACCCACAAACTCTGAAATAAGACAACCCAGTCAGTTTCTTTTTGGCTGACAATTTCAGAAACATGAGCTTCAACGAGCAGTTCAGATTTGGCTCCACTTTCTATGTCACAAGGGGAGCTCATTAGAATTACACCACCCCCCTTCTGAGTATCTCCACTCACAGCTTGAGAAGCAGGGCAACAGTCATAAATATTCATGAAGAAAGTGCTTCCTGATTGGCCGGTGGAAGAGGGGGTGGGTTGAGCGGTGGCTCATTATTATTTAAAGGAACAGGCACGCAAACTGGCTGTTCTGAACAGGGCTGTTTAGACAGGGAGAGGAGGGAGCTATAGTGCTTTATCCTTGTGGTATTTTGACCAAAGCATGTCACAGACATTTCATTAAGACCTCAGGGAACAAGGTCAACTTGTGGAACAGGGTGATAACATCACCTTTAGAGTTGAGGTGTCAGAAATAAGGAAGAAAACAATATTGGTCAAAATTGGATCTTTTGTGCTATGAGGCTAGTGTAGCTAAACAGTAACCTAAACAGAAAACCACCATCTTTTTAAACTTTTGTACAATTCAACCACGGGGTAGATGTGATTAGCTAGATTTAATTTGGTTGCATCAGGATCATTTTTGCTCTGAGTTAAAATGCCACATCTAAAAGACTAAAAGACTTGTTACTCATACAACAGGGAAGAGTTAGGATTAATATGCTGTTTCTGTCATAATACAGCTGTTAGTACAAATCCCAGGACTGCCATAGAGCCAGTGTTTTTAACGTACAGCCGGCACGCTGTGATCAGTAAGAAAATCCGGGAAGGGCAAAGGAAGGGTAACTTTGTTTTAACATGGCCTGTGACATCTATTATCTGCAAGCATGCACTAACATGCCAGATATTCATTTGAAGTCAAGTGCACTTGATTTATAGATTGTTTTAAACTTTTCCACAGTCCGTGCACTTTTTTCTATTGAGGGAGCTTCCAGAGAAGTCTGGCTTCCAGCAGCTAACCCATGATCACTTTCTAATGAAGTTAGTTTGTCTTGAGGTCACATTCTGCAGCATAATATCTGAATAATTGTTGACCCAGTAACATCTATATGAACTGCACCACAATGTTTTTCGACTTTTATTGTAAATGGGCGGGGCAAATTCACTGTGTCAACTCTATAAATGGATAGTTTGGTACATGCAGGGTTAATCAATACTGATACTCATTGCTTGAGTTATTTTTAGTTCTGTGGCGTAGCAGGTCTTGTAGCATAGCAGGTCTAGTAGAAAAGTCACGGATAGCGGCTGTCAGGGGTGCTCATTAGAATATCAGGCCACACCCATCTGGACCAGTTTCAGATCGGTCTGATCAGTGAGTTCGGCTTATACTTTATCATCTGTCTTTGATTGAATTTTTTTTCCCAATCTTTTCAAACTTTCAAAAGTTAGTATTATAAAAGTATATATTTTAACATTTTGCATTTTCATTTTAAATATCAATTTTTTTATTGAAGTGAAAATCATTTTCTGCAAATGTGAGTTTCTTGACTCTACCATGTATAAATATGCAGGTTTTGTTTACTTTAATGCTTGTAATAAAACAACAACAAAAAACCAATATGATAAAATCCATCATTCATTAAACAATTTAATGTATTATTAATAATATTAGCAATAAATAGGTCTTCTACCAGGCAATGTATTCTAACAGTAAGCATTGGTTGCTAAGCAACATAACGTACGAAGACTAGCATAGCCTACGGACAGAACAATGACTTAAATGTAAAAAATGATGCATTGATACAGAATTCAATTATGGTGATGCAGTCACATGCGTGTGTATGTATCTTACAACCACATGAATGCAACTCAGAAGAACAGATTTTAGAAACCAAACTGTTAATTTAATAAAATATTCATTTAAAGCAGCCAACATTTCAATAGCATATAATTTAGCCATTTTCATTATGACTGAAAAGCAAGTGTGTTTTTGATTTAGGAAAATCTTTCTTTTTTAATAAATTTTAGCATGTTTTATGAGTGGGTGAGTCAAAAAACAGGTCAAATATAATGTAATTAAGGATCCTTAATATTTTATTTGTGAGCTGGCACTCTGACACTTAGCCACGGCCACGGACAGTGGAACTGTCTGAGCAAATATTGCTTGCGTGGAATTGCAGCTAGCCATTTTACTTGCATTTCATGAGTAAATAGAAATATGATCAGTTTTAATATTGTGATATTTGCAGATCTTTCAGTTTTAATACTTTTGGCAGTAATGATGTGTAGAATTCCAGAGTTGCAGCAAAAAACTGCACAGAATTTGAAATCATGATTATTTTCTGTCTTATCTCGGGTTAGCTCTCCATGAGGGCTGCCATGTAGCAATATTCAGCAATCAAGGAATCTTTAGAGTAAAATAATATACCAAGGTTACAGTTCACGAAGTAAACATTCCTCCTTCCATGTGTGATGCTTGGATTGCCAAGTTTATTAGAGTTCACTGCGTTGTATGCGTTTCTTGTCAGAAACAACAAGAACAATTGCCTAGAATATATCGTTTGTATTATACATATATGAAATATCCCTTTATTAGGAACACCTGTACACCTGCTTCATGCAGCCAATCACGTGACAGCAGCACAATGCATACAATCAAGAGCTTCAGTTAATCTTCACATCAAACAGGAGAATGGGGAAAAATCCCTGTAACATGGTGTGGTTGTTGGTACCAGATGGGCTGGTTTGCGTATTTCAGAAACTGCTGATCTTCTGGGATTTTCACACACAACAGTCTCTAGAGTTTACTCAGAATTGTGCAATAAAACAAAAAACATCCAGAGGGTCTGCAGGCTCAAGCAGTTTATTGATGAAAGAGGTTAAAGTGGATTCTTCCACCATGTAAAGTTATCTGTTAACAACATGTTTTGGCTGCTAAGCAAAGATTAGCATATTCCACGGGCAGAACAATGGCAAGTGTAACAGTTTTCTTGATTTAAAACAGAGCAGAGATCAATATTATGGAGGATTGCGCAATGGCTTAGGACGCAGCTCATCCAATTATATTTCCATCCATCAATTATCTATAGCGCTTTATCCGTCTGGGTCGCGGGGAAGCTGGAGCCAATCCCAGCATCTTGGGGTGAGAGGCGGGG
>JAQMYM010000011.1:12459609-12472765 GCA_030014255.1 Parauchenoglanis ngamensis | reverse complement strand
GGATTTAGCGCATTAAAATTATCCTAGATCAGCTATAAAAAGTTAGACCTTTTTTTCACTGTTGACCAGTGTAATATCTGGTGTAGATTTGGAGTCAGTGGGTCACATGACATGGAAGCTATGGAATAAAATTGAATTATCTTCTATTGAAATAGTTGTTAAATAAATTAATTTTGCATCAGCAGTCAAAATATGTGCCCTATATGATACCATAATTTATATCCATTATGATACACATAAATTTCATTAATATGGGCATGTCAATGCGATTGCACTGAAGCTAACATTTGGTTTGTGTCATTCAAACGGTCCCTAAGTGAAACCACTGTCGTGAGGTGAGCTATCCTGCCTCCTGCAGCCAGCGCTGCGTGAAACTGTGTAAGGAGACTCCTCTGAGTCTGTCGGTCTCTCTGAGTGAATGTTTGTCGCATATCCAACCTAAAACTAACTGACCGCGGTTTCACCAAAAAACGCCATGCCCGTGAACCCTCCAGATCTGCTCCTTTACCTGAGAAAAAGGCTATTAACTAACGGCTTGACTACACAAAAATGTTTTCAGTCTAGACTTAAACATTGAGACTGTGTCGGAGTCCTGAACACTATTATTGGACGGCTTCCATAACCGTGGGAAAGCTTTGCCCCCTGCTGTAGCCCTCACTATTCGAGGTACCAACAAAGAGCCTGCCCCTTTTGATCAAAGTAGGTGTGGTGGATCAAAAAGTTCACTCAGTACTGGGTATGAGAAGATTCAGTGCTTTATGGGTCAACAGTGGTATTTTAACACAACAACGGCAAGAACAACAACAAAAAAATCATCATCATCATAACACATGTTTTCCATATTGGCTGTAAGACTCCTATAATGTAAGACTTTTTTGCTGTATAAATTAGGCTATAAAATTAAAAATAAGTTACTTTGTGATCATTACAAAGAATAACTCACTTAAGCAAGGGAACAGCTTTATGATTCTTTGATGATTTGGCCTGTCTATCGATCTATCTATCTAGTTTGTGATCATAATTATAAACCTGAAATATTAGTGATGATACAGCATTGTTTATTGATTGATTTGTTTGTGTATGAATGTACATATTTATGTATTTATTCAACTTTCCATTCCGGAAATTCTCAGAGTCAGCGTCCACTCTAAGAAGATCGTCTTAGAACTTATTTGTTATGACATGCCCACTGGCTCCGTCCCAGAAAGTGCACATAAGTAGGCTGGCGGTTAATGAAACACAGGTGAGAATCATCACGTCACTTGACGCGGTTTATTCCGCAGCTGAGCTCGACCACGCCCCCTCTGCCACGACAATGTTTGATTTACTTATCCTGCTCGGTTTTTAAGAAATTACACATCAGCAGACTTGCTGCACGCGAGTGTAAACAGAAACTGTGGGAAGAAGCTGAAGAGGTCACACCACTGGGAATAGTGGAAATCACTATCCAGGTTCCCGGTAAAGAAATGGCACAGAGCCTGGAAATTAGTAAAACACCCCCGAGATTGCTTTAAAAACAAAAGTTCAAAGCTCATTGATCATTTTATACATTACTCACATGGGGCACTTATTTTAGCCCTTCCTGTCTAGGAAATCTGGCTAGTTTCAAGTTACATACTTCAACCAGTTTTCACACTTTTGCTTTATGGCACCCCACGGTGACCTAGCACATCAGTACACAAACAAAATTCTGGTACAACTTGTTCTAATTTGCCTCCACAGTATTCACCCACCCTTGAACTTTTCCACATTCTGTGTTGTTAAATTGAACAGAAATGGACTTCATTGGGATATGTCTAGTCTTGCTTGCTAATAAAGTATATCACCATATTTTATTTTTTCAGTCCCTAAGTTTCTCATTGTTTAGCCCCCTAGAGGGATAACAGAAAATAGCTTTCTTTAATCTTATGAGGCACAAAATGAATACAATTAGGAACACATTTAAAGTCATTTTGAGGGCCAGATAAAAACCGCGGGCTGCTGAAGACGGATCAATCACAGTTAACACAATTCATGTATAATTTTTTTTTATTAACAATGCATCCCTTTCATACGATTGTTTCTCCAGGCTCTTTTCTAATGCCCAAAACAAACACTGAACTATACAAGGGAGACCACAATTAGGGAAAATAAAAGAAAACATTACAAGTATGTACAACTTTTCTGAGACATGTTTTTTTTCCTCAAGGAAAAATATAAATAACACTTCTTTTGCATCCATTTCTGCAATCTCAATATTAAATGGTTCTTAATAAATTCAATACAGTGCTCTGCAAATTCATGAGTGCACTTCAGAGAAAAAAAAAAAAAATTAAAGAATGGAAGGTGCATTGTTTAGTTTTTACATGACACAGATGTACAGATAAAACAGTTCCAACTACTCGGTGTGAATGGTGAACGGGACAACACACCCCTTTGAAAAGAATGCAGTCACAGAAATAAAAAAAAGAAGCAAAATATTCACTAGAATTTAGTACATCATTTTTCAGTGGCACTGAAACCATGCGTTCAAAATGACTCATGCAGTAAAATACCAGTATTACTGGTCAGCTGGCAACATGTATCGTGACTGTTGATGATGCAAAAACGAAAATATTTTTCTAATGAATCAGTTGGCAGATTTCTACATGTTCACACGCTCAGATGATGAGTGGCAGCGTGTTAATATATGTTAACAGTTCACACACAATTTTGAGGTTACAGAGGGGAAATCATCACTGTGACAGGATCCCCAGCATTTTCATGTCTGTAGCGAACAGCCTTGGTTCATCCAAATTCATCCATCTCATTAGCCTATACAAGTAGGTAGGGGGTTGTCACATACACATATTTAATTTTCAAAAATTCAGCTGCTTCTGAAAACTACACAAGAATGGGCTGTTTAATAATAATAATAATAATAATAATAATAATAATAATAATAATAACAACAACAACAACAACCTTGTGTTTGCAGGAAAAGCCAAGGAAGATAAAGATGCTGATTTATTAGGCTCTATAATAAATAAAAAAGCTGTGACAATTTCATTAAGTCTAAAGCTAATACAAAAAACCAAAAAAAACCAAAACAAAACCCATAAGGCGAAATAATTAAAGCTGCCTAAATAGCATGACTGGTCCAGCCAAGAAGAAGCAAACAAATCCATCACTCTGTATCAATAAAACTGATTATGACACCAAAATAATTTATTTGGAAACAACAGGCACATTGAATAAAAGTATCTCTCAATACCTCAAATTTGTTATTACAGATAGAGGCTTAAGCAAACAAACGACCAACCTTTATCTGATGAACAGTTTAAATATTAGAATGAGAAAAGGCATTGCTGTGGCTTCGTCATGAGTGGGTTATTTATTGCATCATGCTTATGTAATGGCCAGGACTAATGCTGTGGACCTGCTTTAAAGGAATCTTAATAATAAAATAGATCAATATCAAGACTCGTTTGTTGTCGGGCTTTCGCTTCTGTACACTTCACACAAATGGTTTGTGCAAATATTAGCCTGAAATCACACCCACTTTTTCAGTGATGTGCTGCTGTGCTTTAGGACACAAATGGACTAAGGCTGCTTTCACACTAGCTGGAGTGCCTTTTGTGTGGTAATTTGATATGGAAAAAGTGACTCATGCGGCACAGTGTAACCATGACAACAATCTTACCCGTCCTAGCTAGTACTGGCTCGTTAACTAGCCCAAGCTTACTCTCTAGATCAGATTGATCATCATTCATGCAGATGAAATAAAGATTGCCGTTATGCTGGTGATGAGCAGGTTGTTTGCCTGTAGGCAGAAAATCAAGAGAATTTGAGCTGTTTGTGTAACTTGACTACATGCAACGTGGTTACACTGGACATCAAATTATGTACTGGTTAATATCCCATACATATGCTGTTACTTTTAGTTACATTGGCTACAAAATATTTTTGATCCATCAGGTCATCAATCTCATATTCACTCACGAATATGACTTGTTTTCACCAGCACTTTGTCCTCCATGTTTGGTTTTCTTGCTTACCCCAAACTCCTGACCTGATAGGATGTCACATGGCATTGTTTGGAAGCTTCACTGTGACAGTGACCATGCTTTAAAGTGAGCCATATTCCTATAGGATTACACGTAAAGTGTACACTAGAGGTTGAGGAAACAAATGCCGAGTGTGAAAGCAGTCTTACTGCAATCTATAAATATGAACAAAACTTCACAGTGTAGCTGAACACAGAACTGTTACAGAAGTGGCCATCGAGGACAACTTCACACAATTTGGTATCAGTACTTTCCCTAAGCTCTGTGTCTCAAAGTTTGAAAAGAGAAGTGTAAACAATTCCATTTTGAATTTGTATATTGCATATTCCAACCATGGCCAAAACTAAAGTAAACATTGGGGCCAAACATGCCTCATCGCTCAAAATTTTGCCAAACTATCCCTTTAAAGCAAAAGCTCAGAGCATTGAAAATAAGGATTAAAGGTGTTCAGATGGTGGGGAAGCATCAGAGCTAGCCTAGCAAAAGCTGCATCATCATCATCATCATCATCATAGCTTATTACTCCAAAAAATACTCAGACAAAACATGAGGGTGTTTTGGTTAGCTTCATTGGAACCCTTCCCTATAGAAAAACTCCACGTTGAACCTTGGAACCGTGGAACCCCACACAGAACCTTTAAGGATTTTGCCAGTGTGACAAACTAGTAGAACCACTATACGGGTGCTAGAAAGAAATTTGCGTACGAGTGTCGGTGCTCGTCAGAAAAGTCTAATTGTTTTCAGCTGAAGTTAATCAATAGAAATGCATCAGGCCATTTTATACTAGAACTGGAAATGGTCTTGAACTGTTGGGTTTTTAGAGGTTTGAGTGGGAAGGGAATCAAGAAAAGAAAATGCATGCGTACATTTCTCTTTGCTGTACATTAGTCAATTAGAATATACAAATTCACTTTTTTCCCCTGTTGTTAACTTTCATTCGCAATTGGGGTCAATGCTGAGTATCGGAGTCTGCATGATGCTATTTGGAGCTTAAGGACTTCCTTTAGCTACCTTAGCCTCATCGCTGTGCAAACATAATCAGACAAAATATGGACACCATTTACTACTGACTACATCTGAAGATAGTGGACAGAAATTCCACTAACTCAGAAGTTACACGTTCTAATATAGAGCCAGAAAAAGTGAGAAAAGCATGACCAGGTGCTACGACCCTCCAGCAGATGGTGAATCAGCTCAAATACTCCCCCCCCACCCCTTAAGGTCACAATATCTGATCATTAGCTTTACATGGTGTCTCCTCACGAAGCCGAGATGGAATTTCCTAAAACAACCAGTGGTGCAGTTTGCTTCAGAGCTAGTGATGGGACACCAGAAAGCAACAGCAAAGGCCCTTAGACAAAACCTTTTGCCCATGACTACTCAATTTTAAGGGCGTGTTCATATTGGCAGTGTTTAATCAGTTTTAATGGAACCGTGGTGTATTCTCCTATAAGTGCAGTTATTTACGCAGGTGAGAATCAAACTTGGGTCTGAGAGTGTCTGAGCGAGGTGATTTCAGTCCGCATCCAATTGAACTAGAGTAAAAAGTGATTCGAATCTGAATCGACCCGACAACAGGAAGTGAATCAAGAGCAATAGAGCTGCAAAAATGCCATGTGTTTTGGAGATTTGGTTTGCCAAAATAAGACGAAGTGGAAGTGATATTAAAATGCTTTAAACTAGACATATAATTCCCTAATCATCAACTTCACACTGGCTTGTGATTTCTTTGTGTACCTTTTATTGTTTGTTCACCTAAATTTCTTACCAAATGAAAGAGTTTTACGATGAAGTCTTCAGCCCAACGCTCCCCTCATATAACATTTTAGCAAACCAACCAAAAGTATCAACTTCACTTCAACTTCAGGTGTGAAAGTTCCCAAGTCATTTTGGATGAAAACAGGGGGCATCAATAAATTGATTTGCTTGAATTTTATACTCATTTCATAAATTACTACTGATATTTTTAATAATTCAAATGAATTTTAAAACAGTACAGTTGGAAATGTAGTCTGTCAGTTACAGATACGATCAGGATTAATAAGGAAGCGGACTGGCGAACAGTGTTATGTATGCAGGCAGGGAGCTTTCGTCCTGTCGGTTTTGTGAGGAGACTCTGTACATGTGCTAATATCTTTAAACACATTACCTTGTGCCACTTTATCCCACACTCCTACGTTGTTGGTCACATTGTAGGTGTTCTGTTAGAGACAAAAGCTCGTCTTTTTTGTTTTTTTCAGTCGGCGCACTTACGCTTTATACCACAGCATGTTAAATTCTCACATCTGAATGGTCAGAAGCTAGTTTTTTTTTTAAGAGCAGCTTGAAATCATAGGTTTATATTAATACACTTTCTATAAAAAAACCCCCAAAACAAACAAACCATGATTACAAATCCATAAATGTATTAAGAATGTGTGTAATCATTGAAATGGTGATGTTTTCTGTAAGCAGATATTTCTTTAACATTTAAGGAAGGAATCTCCGGTGTCAGCGCTTTGTAACAGTCAGAGGCAAATCTGAATCAAAAAATCAAATCAAGAAAAGTTCTCTGGCATGAGAAAGTCTTCGGTATAAGAGAGGGACAGAGCAGACACGAACATGGCAAGAACAAAACACAGAATGTGTCATTCTTCAATTAATAATAATAAAAAAATGCTGTGGTAGAGGATTCTTTTCTGTTTCATTCTAGTTACAGGAACATAAATAACTCCAAGTGCTAAGAATAGCTCTTCACATCGGGCCTCATGACACCAATTTCTTAGTAAGCTTTCCTAACAATGCAAAAATCAGGGTCCGCTGCTGACCACAGAACCGATGGAGAGTTTTGGTTGGTGGACTATTTCTCAATCCAGCAGTGAAGCGTTTAAAAACCCTGTAATAAATAAAGTGGACAGGCTTCAGTCAGTAACTGCACACCTACAGAGTGACCTACACGAGAGGTACAGCTGTAAACTAGCCGATGAAAGCAGAAATGATGCCGAGTGAACAGATGAAACGGCTGCAGCCTTACCTGGAAAATATATTGGAAAATTAATGCTGCATTGTTTCGCAATCTTTTTCATATCTTGCCAGTGAATTAAAAATGAATGCTACTAATTTTACATTTCATCATCCCAGACCCATCCAGTCTGTGGGTGAGATGAGCATGTTTAAGCTTAAATAGGAGTCAGAATTCAGTGCTTTATAACAGTAAAACTCTAACATGTAGCAGAAATGATAAGGTGGTTACTACCAAACAGATGATTGTCTCACGTGTGGGCATGGAGCAAAAACTGAGGCTTTCGTTTAGATGAATAATTCAATTACAGGCTCGCTGCGTATTTCTTTATATACATGGATTAAGTTAGTGATACAAACCACAATCTTGTAGTGTTAAAATCAAAACTTGAGGGCTCCAGAGGGAAGAAGAGCAAACATGCGTTTGTTATTTCAGTCCATATCCAAATGTGTTCATGATGACTGTGCAGAACTGAGACAGAAATAAAAAAAATCAGCATCTTGTACAACTTTCAGTGGATTTTTGTTTTCTCACTGTCACCACACTGTCAGTGCTTTTACACACTTCAGTCAAAAGCTATATTTTGGTTAACTCCAACTGCCAGAGTTTAAACAGATTTCTGTCTTGATTTCAGGCTTTTTTTTTTGTTCAGGCAGTATGTTCCCGTTGATCTTTTCTTAAATGCGCCGTACCGATTCTTTTTTTCCTCCACAGACACATTCTACAAACGCCTCTTCAGACGCTCTTTCAGCCTCCTATCGTTTTTGTCTCTTCTCTCCAAATGCTCCATATTCCCATGTTACCTCTAATTGCCTCCATGTTCCATAAAGTTTCAGCCAGGCCAGGCGAAAATGAATGAGGAGGTCTGGGTGGAGAAGGGTGGGTGGGGTAACAGCAAGTGCAGGCTGTAAAATATCAGGACTCTGGTGGAGAATTTACAGTGACAGATTTCGATGGCATCGACAAAATGCTCTCGGCTTCCTCGTAAAGCTGTGGGACGTGAAACAAAGACAAGAATGAAAAGAATGCACAGCCTGCTGGGTGACTAACAAATAGTGTGCTTCAAGTGTATTTGCTGAACTACAAACAAACATCTGAGTTAGGTTACCGGAATAAACTGAACGTCTTGGAACAGTTCCTGGATAAAGCGACGAGAGGCGAGTCTGAACATGCAGTGGGCCAGCAGGTGGGACACCTCCGAGTATAAGCAGATGTCATCAAATGCATAAGGAAACTTTTCCTTGATCCTGCAGATGTATTCAAGTGAAAAACTAATTAAACCTGAGCTTTAGTCATACTAGTCATGTACATAGTTCTTCAGCCAAGACTGAAGAAAAATCAAAACCCACACACCCGCCTCAGTAACACCATCTCTATGTAATGCAGTCATTTTTAAATTCTTAAATATTTATGTCTTCTGCATTACTGAGTAAGTAAGAAAAACATTTTAGATTTCCAAACATTACTTTTCAAACTAAATATTTAATTTAATTAAATCTGAGGCTATTATGGACACAGTCTCACCAAAACTGACCAGAGACCAGCGGATCAGACCACAGGATTTATTTTCTAATCTTCAACTTTCCAGTTTGAGGGAGTCTGTGCCCATGATAGCCTCAGATTCAGATTCTTGGCTGACAGGAGTGAAACCCAATATGGTCTTATGCTGTTGTAGCACATCCACCTTAAGGTTTGATATTTTGTGTATGTTGAGATGCTTTTCTGCTCACTGCAGTTGTAAAGCGTGATTATATGAGTTACTATATCCTTCCTGGAAGCTCGAACCAATCTATCATTTTCCTCTGACCTCTCTCATAGATCAGCTGCTCACTTCCGGTGTTTGTTTTTCACACCATTCTAAGGAAAGTCTCGAGACTTTTGTTGTGTCTAATTCCCAGGGGATCAGCAGTTTCTGAAATACTAAAACCAGCCTTTCTGGTACCAGCAACCATGTCAATCAAAGTCACACAGATCATGCTTTTTCTTCATATTGATGTTTGATGTGTACATTAACTGAAGCTCTTGAACTATATCTGCATGATCTTATGTATTGTGCTGCTGCCACAAGACTGGCTAATTACATACCTGCATTTATGGAGTAAGGAAACCACATGGATAAGCTTCTTGAAACTACATAATGCAGAGTGGTCTGAAGTGAGTTAGTCATTTAGCCAGGCAGGCAGTTTGTACAATGCCAATGGTTGATTATATATGCTTTCATTATTTATTAGATATTTTACACGGTAGAGCAAGTTCAATAAGAGAGAGCGGAACCAGAGTGCTGTGCAAGTACAGTTAGAGCATCTCCTTACGTGAGCAATCCGGTCTCATGGCCTTTGGTTCCTACTGATGAGCTGAGGTTGATAACCAGCCGTAGCACCTCTTTCCTCAGCAGAACTCTGCAGGCTGGAGCGTCTTCTGGAATGGTCTTAACTCCTGAAAGAAAGCCACGACCAAGGTCATATTAATGCAAGATATTTAACACAAGTTGCTACAGAGATACAGCCTTAGCCTTGTACATGCCCAGATATTTACACAAAAACATGACTTTTCTAACAAAAACACGATTACACAACCATGGCCAGGAGTCCAGCAGAGCAAACCTTGGCCATGCTCTGTGGGGGAAGGGGTGATGTTACTCTCTCCGCTGTCAATCAGAGTTGCACTGACCAACCACTGGTGTGTGAGCTCATGTACATGGAAGAGGGCAATTTATGCTTTTCTCCGAGTGTGTTCATCTGCCCTGTGAGGTAGTGGCTCAAAACAGATGCAGTTGCTGCTTTGCATTTAGCAATTAACATTGAGACGGAAAGGACAGGGCATTTTTATTCTCACTTATAATAAATGACAGATAAAAATGTTTAATGCCACAGAGAATACTTTTTTTTTTTTTCATTCTCAATGGCACAACCAGGCCGCCAGGGAGGGAAGCCTCAGTGACACATGAACTCAGTGCATCTTATCAAACTGCTGCTCATGTAACATCATAACATCACAGAAGTGGAGCACCTATTTTGTTTATGTAAACATACACTAATTAGCAAATGAGGAAGGAAACAAGGAGAGCCAAACACAGACAATAGGCACTTTCAGACTGGAGGAACGCTTTCATAGTTCTTAGAACTGTTGGAGGACGTATCCACTTTTTTGTGTGTTTGGACTGCAGGAACTGAGGACGATCATAGTTTTTAGAATGCTGTTTTGAGGGACCGTTTTAGCTCCTACTTCAGGGAAGACAGAATGAAGTGTATGGTGTTTAGTTGAACACATGAGCCAATACAGTAGTGGCAACCACCATTTTTAAAAATCCATGTAAAATGCTAGCCGTGTAAACAGCAGCCCTTAACATAAGGGTTAAAAAAATGGGGATAAAAACCATGAACGAATGGACCGACAGTCTGGATTTACTGAGTCTACATGTGGCCGAGGAACTATAACACAATTTTGCCTTATCTAAGTGAGCTATAAAAATCTTAATGAACCTAAATGTTCTTGTCCATATGCTTGTCGATGGGTGTTTTTTTTAAGCTATCACATAAGGAGACCCGTTATAAAATATTAATCCATGTTAGGTAAACATATGATAAGCAGTCATCACACTATTTTCCATCACAAATTTGCTCTTCATAATGTAACAAAGAATTCACTGTCAGCGTGTAACACTTCCCCCAGCACGGTCTCCCCATTCTGTGGCACGGTGGAATGATCCATTTCTATAAAAACATGCAACCGAAACACCACTCACGAAAGTGGACAAGTTAAAATCCTGATGTTGCTAGTTTGCCGTTTTCACAGCAACACAAGAGCACCGATGGACAGGATTCACATTCATATTAAGATAAACTTATGATGTCGCTTTCGCAGCCGTCGACTGGCTTACGTCACTACAGCGTAACTACTGGCGGTGCGAATAAAAACAGGAAAAAAGCCCTTGACGGTATGTAGCTCTTGGGGGAGCTTCCCAGTGATTAGTCCCTAGCACTGTTTGGTCTGAAAGCACATATTAGTGCCAGTTGGCTTGATCGACTTTAGACTAAACCATGCAAGATGGAAATTTAGTGTGTTACCTGACAAAATGGCAGATGATTTGATTACCCCTGCCATTGCCTCCAATTCACCTGCATGTAATGCGTGTTTAAACTGTTTCTGAATCTGTATTTAAGACCCTTGCATTACTAGAATTCCTACTATGAGACAGGCACACACAATTATGAGAGAATATATTCAAAATTTGGCAAAAAAACAACTAAACAAAACAAACAAAAAAAAAAAGAGAGATAAACCATGGCTCTAAAAGCCATCAGCCGACTAAGTCTTACCTAGAACCAGCTCTGTGCTACGGGTGCTCCCAGCAGAGCCTTGGGACACAGTGTCACTACACCCAGACACTCCGGAGAACTTAGAGTGGGGCATGACCTCAAGGTGGTTGTGTACAGGCTGACTGCACCACTCCGAGTATGAACCATCAGCAAAGTCTGGGATTTAGAGAAAACAAACGGGTATACTGTGTTTACATTATGATTGTAAACAAAAATCCAGTAGAATGTTTCATAGAAATGGTGGAAAACGGTAATCCTATTCTTAGTCTGTAAACTTAATTTTATAAGCCTGAAAACTCCATTCTTATCAGTCATTGAGGTACCATTCTCATTAAGGTCAATCACTTTAATCCAGGTATTTTAATCAAGTTCACACACTGCACTTTGGACTACCATTATTACACATCGTACAATCATATTGTGTTGTTAGGCAACGTGGGAAAAAACTGAGCTCTTGGTGACTTATGATAAAAGATTAAAAGAATTGATTTTACAAAAAAATATAATGCCTGGAAAGGCATCAGCCTCGACCCTAAGGTGATGCTGCGGCTCACCTGAACGGCTCTGAGAGGAGTTGTTTGTGTTGCAGCCCAGCACTTTGCAGCCCACGCAGTAGAGGCAGTTCTCCTCTGTGTGCTCCTGCAGACCCGTCTCCTCTGAGCCTAGCAGCTGCTGCTGATCTGCTCGGCTCACTGCCATCAGCTCCGTAATGCTGAGCTGGGACTTCAGTACGCCATGCCGTGAGCCGTCAGGGCCTGTCAGTGGAGAGGGGAGTCAAGAAAATGGTGCATATATGTGACATCCGTGTAGGTTTAGCGTGATCAGAATTGATCAGCAGCAGGTATGTGTTTTTTACCATCAGAATCTGCAGAGAAGAACTTAGCAGATCTGTCCTCTGAAGGTGGGCTAGTCCTCTTCTGGAAATATGGAGTCTCTTTTATCTATTAGAACAGACAAATTATCAGACGACGGTAATGAGACGTCTGATAAGCTATATAGTGCACTATATCATAACTAAGGATTAAATGATATATCACTTGGCCAGATATTTCAGTTAAAGCTGCAAATCACAGGAATGTATTAATGCACTTGTTCGAATACATTATTATTTCTACAGTAGCAGCTCATTTCCTGGGACTTGTATGGCGCCTCATATAATCTTAGACTAATAATAAACAGATATTAAAAAAAAAGTATAATCACTGACAGTGATGTTTTCTGAAAAGAGATGTTTATTTAACATTTACAGAAGGAGTCTCCACTGTCAGGGTCAGAGGTTAAGCTGTAACTAAGTCTGCAAGCACAGAAAAGTCTTTGCAGTTTCTCAGTAACATGGCAAGCTACATTTTTAACTTATTAACTTCAAGAGAAAGAAAAAAGTGAGTTAATGACTGTTTATAGCAGCTACAATGCAAGTGATAACAGGAACTAACAATAAATACAACTATAAACAGATAAAAAGTATGATGTGTCATTCTGTAATAAATCAAAAATTTAAATCGTTGACAAATGGATGGGGTATAAGTGGAATACAACACTTGATGTATTCCATACTACAGGATGAGTTATAGGAAGAGAAAAATAAATAAATAAAAAATAAATCAGGCATGATCAGTTTCCCTTAACAGAACATCCAGGGCTCTAGACTGTGATCATTTTTGGAGACAGTGTGAGTAAATTTTATAACTAGGCGCACCAGTGTGACTTGCAAATATGTTCCAGGTCTGTTGTTGGCTTTTTCCTCTCCCTCCCTTTAGAGTGGCACTGACAGTATATACAGTAATAATATAACTCTTTACGATATGTTGACA
>JAQMYM010000011.1:12448129-12459509 GCA_030014255.1 Parauchenoglanis ngamensis | reverse complement strand
TTTGTTGTTTGGTTTTTCATTTTTTTTTTTTTTTTTTTTTTTTTTTTTTAAATCATCATTGTATATCACGTGAAGCACCAGGAGGGAGCGAGACTTGGTGTGTGAGTGCGAGAAAGAGTTATTGAAGTGGAGAGCTAACCACATGTTTTCCCTTTGCTCTCATTCAGATTGTATGGGGTTGAAATTGGTCTGGTCAGAGAATAACTGCAAGTGAGTGACTGTGGCTCAGTGGTTAAGATGTTGAACTAGTGATCAGAAGGTCGCGAGTTCAAATCTCAGCATTGCTATCGGGCCCTTGAGCAAGCACTCTTAACCCTCAACTGCTCAACTGTATAAATGAGATGCAAGTCTGCCAAATGCAAATGCTGTTCATTCTCCATGATAACAGCAACAATGTAAGTGTCCCAGAGCTGCTGAAGTGGAAAAAGAAGACAAATACTGAATGATCTACGAAGACAGTGTGACCAGAACAGCGAGACTTTGAGCTCATTACTACCATCACGCTAGACACCTAATGAAGATAGTTAGCTAATGATAATTAGCTAATTAGGTAGTTATCTAATGTGATCGCTACACTTGCTAAATAACAGAATTCTGTTTGATTCCATTGACACCAACTAATTTCCATAAACCCTATAATAAGGTTTTTCTAATTTTTAATAAAAGTTAATTTATCACCTGTACACATTGTCTTAAACTGATAATGTTTTTATTAAAATAAGTCTGCTGCAGAGTGCATAAGTAAGTATGTATGTATGTATATAAACAACAATGTGATAGCAGTATTACATATTCAACATGATTAGCTATTACCCCCACCCACTGACTATAAATTATTTATGTCTTTGCCAGGTTATTTTCACCAAGTTGTCAAACCACTGCTGGATATGACGTCCAACAGCCCAGACCAACAGGAGCGAATTCACCGGGCAAGCGTTTGGTATGTACCGTTTTCTAGATAGGTGGGGAAAAAAAATCTGACTAAGTTGGCGGAGGTTATAAGCTACATGTAGCAGGAAAACCTGCAGTGTTGCATGTCGATTTAAGTGGTGCTCCTAAAATTTGCGCTGGTACTCTTAAAAATTAGTTTGCCCTTCAAACAAAATGAAGAAAACAAGACAAGGATGTCAGGGCTCCATACTAGCATTTTCCATTTTCCAGTACTGGTTCTCCTTACTGAAAATTTTTAGAGTTATGATTAAGCATGATAATTATGCTCATTTTAGCCAGTATCGTGCAGTCCTACTAGCCACAGAGAATAGGAATAAGAAAAAAGGCTGAGTACTTGAAACATGTTGTTGATGTCCACGGGTAAAGCAAGGCCAATGTAGTCATCTGAACTGCCGTAGGTGCCGCTGGACACCATGGAGCGCACGGAGGAGGAGCGCTGCAGCGTCGTATGACTGATGGGACTCAACAGGTCCTCCTTATCCAAAGACGCAAAGCTTAGAGCCTTCAAGAACCTGTGCACACAGAGGAACCCAGTCAGTGCCATGACAACAGAAACAGGAGAAAGAGAGCGAGAGAGAGAGAGAGAAAGGTGATTGATATGATTGATACCTGATTGACAACTGATTTTGAATCGCTTGTTTACATTAGGAATAGCTTACTATGGAGACTACAACAGCGGCTAAACATTCACTGGCCTGTTAAAGTTGGCACATGCCACGCATTCAGGTTGGGGAAAACTTATAGGAAAAATAGGGTTAACTTTGATAATCTGTACTACATATTCTGCAGGAATGTCTTTGGCACACAGGATAAGGTTCTGCTCATTTGCTCTTCTTTACTAGCTCAGTAAGATGATCAGGAGGGACAGATTGTCTTGCCTGCAGGATTGAGGAAGCATTAAGAGGGCAGAAACAGGGATGATGAATCAAAGGGGTCCAAGCACTTTTAATAAGGCAGGTTTTAGGGTTGCACAAAGGCAAGGACGAAAATGTTGCCCCTAAAAAAATAATTAAGAAAGGGACAGAACCGGTCTTTCCAAATGAACGAGAGCTGCCAGCTCCCGGAGTGATCCACATGCCGCGGGAGGAGAGATCGGCGCCGGCGCCCGCCTGAGCCTTGGCCCAGACAGCTGAAGCGCTTTTTAGAATACCTGAGAGGGACCATCAGAAACAGTTCACATTATTGTATAGTGGAGTCCCAAAGGGGCTTACATCAGCGACACTGAGCATCTAAAAATAAATTCTTCACCCTTTGAAGGAATAGTCTAGCTGTTTAGTTCAGTAGACATTTAATTAGCCTGGGCAACAATTTTGGCATGTTTCCCTGTACTGAAGAAAGAACAGCTCACTCATTCCACACTCACTTAATACTCTAAAGGAGGATGAAATCAAACATTTATGCTTCTTTTCATCAAACTAATAAAAAACTAATCTCTAAATATTTGCACACCAAATTAATCCTTTTGAAGAGGAGTCTTTTGAGAGCTTTTGGTTTGTGGTGGCTCCAAGATAAAACCACAGCATAAAACCCTCATGAAAAATAATCAAAACCCAACAGTTGGATAAGTTAGGACTAAAATATAATGGGTAATGGGGTTACAGGGAAAAATAACAATAGTGATATGTAGTCTGATGCAAAGCAAAGTTAGTGTTACCACCTAAAGATGATTATTTTCCTACACCAACATTTCCCCAATCTCTTTTATTCGGTTTTATACTACTTACACAAATACATTTAACACAGAATGACTCAATGTACTGTTTTTTGAACAGGTTCCTGTTATCACTCGTTATAGCACCTATAAAACAGTAGTTCCCTCATCACCCTCATGTCTCTGTCATCATGTTGCCAAGAAACTGTAAGCTCCTCTGTCCTGAAGATTGACCTGAAAGCAATGACTTGAGGGCAGACTCCTTCCCTAAATGTTAAATGGACATCTCTGCACAGAGATTTTTTGTTTATGGGGAACATCTGCCACACAAGGCTCTGTGGAAGTTACTCTAGAAATCATAACGAAATAAGCTCAGGAGTTTTTGGACTATGTTTTTGCATTATGTTGTCAATATGAAAATGAAGACTCGTTTTTAATAATAGAAAGCTATTGCAAAATACCTTTTTAAGGAGTGTCTTGTTTACTGTGTCTCAGACAGAAAACAGGAAACTGAGCCAGAATACAGCACACTAGAAAGCCTTGGTGGTGGCCTGGCACTTTAAAAATTGGGGAAGTGTGTTTGAGGAGTATAATTAGAGTTGACCATGCAGAACACTCTCTGGCCCATAAATGTCTTTACATATTATAAACTAAATTTTTAATACTCATTCAGACTTGCAATTCTGGTGTTGTGGTTCTCAAAGTGGGGTCCATGACGCTTTTCCCCGGGGGACTGTGATTTGTTCATTAACTTTGTTTCAGCCCTGGCAAACACAACCCTCAATTTTCAACTTTATTAATTATTTCTTGCCATTAATATTAAATTTCTTACTGAGTTCTTAGGCTGTTTGATTGGTCACATTCAAAACCCCCATAACCCTAGGCCTATATTTCAACTTGTACTTAATGTGTGATGTCAGAGGAAATTTCAGGAATAAAAAGCTTCATAGCAGGAATAAATGACCAAATATTAAATGTGCACATTTAAAGAATGAGAGAGATCATTTCATTGATTAGTTCAAGGCTTATAAAATTACGTATGTGGTTTGTTTTTATATGCATGTTGCTCTTTCTGCAGTTAAGTTTAATTCAGTGCTGTTAAAGTAAAATTACTGGTGTTTGTTTAATTTTTTGAAAATGTAAAAAAATATTGGCTGATTGACCATTTAAAATTTTAAAATCCATAAAATCATGACCATACTATGAAAACAAAAATTCCAAATTGCTTAGGTGCCAAAGGGAGCACAAACACATAGCAGAAAAGGTTTTTACAGAACTGCTGAATAAAATGATGTGTGTAAGGACATTCAGACCTTGGTGTGAGCCTGGAATCCAGGCTGCCAGTTTTCATGGTGATGGTGTCGGTGAAGAGCACGTCCTTGGCGGGGGAAGCCAGTGCCTCACTGTGGGAGAGGGACGGGTGGATGCGCTGCTGCTGAAGTCGCTTGAGCGTGGCGTAGCCCAGTGCGTCCCTGGGGCTTGTGTACATGAAGCTGCAGTCCGTCAGGCTGGTGATGGTGTTCACAGAGGGAGATTTGAGAGACTGCGCCCTGCGTGGCAAAGTGTGAGATGAGCCTGGTGGAACCAGCAGCACCGAGTTGGATTTGGAAAGGGGGAGGTGATTGGACTGGGGGGCGAGTGAGTGTAGGGTTCGGATGGTCTGTGCACTGACGACTGTGCTGAGGCTGACACAGTCCGTGTCGATAGTGGACGAGTCTGTGGCGCCTGCTGCTGTCTCTCTGGATGGGCTGGAGCTCATAGAGCTGATTCCGCTGGTCGTTGTGTCCGTGTTGAAGCTTTGGCTTCGGCTTTTGAACTGAGCTCCGCCTCCAGAGGTAGGTCCATCACCCGCCAGTCTCTCACGACTGGTCTGCTCACGCTGAATGTCTCCACCTGCCATGCTGCGCTCTGTAACCCGTTGTAGACGTGGCTCAGTCTCCCCAATGCCATCCTGCTGCTCATCCCCTTTACTCCCTATAAATGAGGTCTCCAGGGTGACTGATGGGCTCTTGGTCAGGTCAGGAAACACTGGGCTGAACACATCTCCCTGACCTGGAGAGTACACAGAGGGTTCTGTGACTGTGCGGTTCCTCCTCAGGCCTCCCAGCTTAGGCTCGCCAATCAGCTTTTGACTGCTGCTGCTGCTACCTTTAGGGTCACTAGTGCTTCGTGGCTTCTTCCCGGAGAGAGAGATGAGGAAACGGTTTCGCACAAAGCGGCTGGATGCCAGGATTGTGAAGGGGCTGCGGTCCTTTAGCAGCTTGGACCTGATGTACAGTGGCTGCTCCTCAGACAGCTCAGAGCCATCTTTATCATCATCCAGGATGTACATGCCTGGAAAGTAGAAACCATGCATTACAAACACTCCAGCTAAAACCAAAGGTACTTTTAGACAGACTTTGTGTGAATACTTGCATTTTAAATGATAAAAGCTATAATTGGGGCTGTTGAATATCTACATTTTTATAGCACTCACAGATTTGAATGCAAATTAGTCACTGAACATAAGTCTACTGAAACGGTTGTATCCTGAGTTTTTTTGGCTAAATGTCCCTGTGCCTCTTGCTGCAATTAAATATCATAAAAGTGATGTGAAAGTGATTATATTAAATAGTTAATTTACTGAAGTCACTCTTTTGTGGTTTAATCTCAAATGAAGTTTGATTAGGTATATATAATGCCACAAATATATTACCCTAAATTTCAGCGACAAGTAAAAAAAAAAAAAAAAAATCACTGTGCTTAATGTGACTGAATGTGCAAGTATGTGCGCCTGATGGTGCGCCTGATGGTAAGGAGAAGTTGGAGAAGCACTTACTGGGCTGGGTGGAGTCACTTTCGCTGTTGTGTCTAGAGCTGGTGGACTCCGAGTTAAGGCTGAGGGTGCTGGGCACTGGTGAGAGCAGAGTGGGTGGAGGAGGGGGCTGCTGCTCTACCTCGTCTGGCACCACCGGCCACTGCTGTCTACGACTGTGTCGAACTGCGTCCCAGCCCTGCAGCTTCAGCACCTCACAGCCTTGCTTTGTCTTGGAGATTAGACCCAGTACATACAGACATGTCCTGAAAGAGAAAGGGAACAATGCGGAATGTGATTCAGTGGTGTGCTCAAAGGATTTATATAACTTAAATAACGGTACACATCAGTATAGTTTACTGGTTACACACCCCCGGATGGAGAGAACCTCACAGTGGTGGGCCAGAGCCACAATGTCTGGGATCACATTCTCCTCTTGCAGCAGGTTCAGACCCCAGTTGGACGTGCCAATATTACCCTGGACACAAGCAGAATGATCAACACCAACACTTTTCATGTTTTCAACTTGGATTTTTCTCACTATGTTGGACAACTGTACTAACCAAGGCCCAGAGAGCAGCTTTAAGTTGTCTGATGCCTTCCCATGTGTCCAGCACTGGGGATCGCACAGTGTAGCTTAGGTCAGGTACGATATTCTGTCAGAAAAAGAGAAAGACATGAAGCTTGCACAAAAGGAAATGCAATGAATGCAGGTCAAACATCATGAGGAAATCCGCTCTCACCTGAGCTTCTAGAAGATGGCAGCCTGTCTTGTCATGCACAAGCTGACCATATAAATGCACAGGAAGATAGACATTTGGCCTTTGCAACCTGTAAAACAAAATAAACCACAGGTCTTAGAACAACAGTGAGGGAAGAAATTCTAAGCAAAGAAAAGTGGAAAAAGCGTAGACCTTTGGTTGCTCCGTCGTACATAGTTGTCCCCATCAACTGGTTTGCGGTATGTAGTGAGAGCCTCATTTAACTGCTCTTCTATTAGATCCACATACTTGAGGTTATATTCCTGAGCAGAGCCAAAATTCACAACTTCAAAGAATGCGGTTTCCTTCACTCATCAAGACAAAACTGAACAATTTCTTAAATACACATTTTTAGTATTGCAAATAAGTGAGTGATTATTCAAATTAAAACAAAAAAAGATGATGAATACTCATTATATTATAATGGTTAGTGATAAAGCTTTAATTCACAAGACTGACTCATTCCCAATTCTTCAGGGGGGTAACAGTCACTCCACTTTGTGATATTTTAGTGCGTAGCTGATTGCAGCAGCGCCACTCTGAGCTTACTGTTAGACCACTCTGTGCTTACAGCAGATTGTAAAAGTGAAGCTCACTGGATTTACAAACTTACTTTACAAACTTTACAAAGCTACACTCACTATCCACTTTATTAGAACACCTGTACATTCATGCAAGTTATCTAATCAGTCAATCCTGTGGCAGCAGCATGATAAAAAAAAAAAAAATCATGCAAATGCAGGTCAAGAGTTTCAGTTAATGTTCACCTCAAACATCAGGATGAAGAAGACTCTGTGACTGACTTTGGCATTTCAGAAACTCCTGATCTCCTGGGATTTACACTTACACACACACTTACACACACACTTACACACACACTTACACACACACTTACACACACACTTACACACACACTTACACACACAGGCAACTTAGCAAAGCCAATCCACCTACTGGCTTGTTTTTGGACAGTGTGAGGAAAGAGGAGAACCTGGAGCAAACCCACATGATCATGAGGAGAACATACACAAAAACCTAATTACAATTTCCCTTAATTTTTTCCCAGAAAGAACAGATCTTGTCTTGTTTTTTATTGGCTCCACTTGATGAAAAAGGCAACGGAGTGAAATTACCCACTAACAGAAGCAGATTGTATTGTCATATTCCCATTTCCGTTCCCATTCAATTCAACTGGATTTTTGCACAGAAAAATGTCAGTCATGGCAGGTTTAAAAGAAAAACTCCCTCAACAGTGTTTCTACTTCAGGCGTGTGTGATTAAAAAACAATCCCACGCACCCTGAAATATTCATGTGAAGAGATTTTGCTTGAAAAGTGTTTATTTCTTTGTCGTTGGTTGTCACAAGTACAGACAGCGTGTGTACGTGTGTGTGTACCTCTGAGCTGTAGGGATATCATCCGCTCTGAAGATATAATACAGGATGTTCTTGTGATAGAGTTTAAACTGCAGCTTCTCTGCCGGTCCGGACTTCTCTTCCCTCAGGAAAAAGCCCAGCAGCGGCTGACTCTCCAGTGCTGCAACATCCTGCACGCACACGCACACCCCAGCACCTTACAAATCTGACTCTATGATTAACCCTCGTATTCAAAACACAGTCTGATAAGCAGATCCTGATGCACAAATACGAGTGGTATACCTCACTAGCAGCGTACGTGTAAAGGACTTTGTTCTTGATGACGAACCACAGCCGCTTCCACGGTTTCTTGTAGCCCTTCGATCTCTGTAGATAGCCGCTCATAGAGGAATTCTCAGTGTTCGCAGAAACCTAACAGAGAAAATAGGGTCAACGTGCTGCAGCTGTGTCGAGAATCAAAATGACAAACCTGCTGACCCGTGAAGGATTGGGGAGTCCTGCCATGAAGCCAAAACGCCACGGTTCAAATAGCATCACTATAGTTACAGAGAAAGGCCCACAGCTCTGCTTCTCCGTTTACAGTTACATCAAGAAGTTATGAATGATAGCTCACAATTACAGCCCGGGAGCAGGAGAAGGAAATCAGAAACCAGATCACACATTCAATTTACTGGATCAGAATCCCACTCATCAGCAGCTTTGAGAGGCTGAAACAGCGTGAAATGGATACTGACCCACATACAAGCTCATATGACAAAGAGCTGCAATAACGATGTACTAGTACATGGAGTTAATGTAATAGAATTCGGATCATCTTTTATTTGACCTCTTTCAGCGCCGAGGGAATCTTCTTTTGTTTTCTCGAGAAGGAGAACGCTGAGCTGCGGCCGCCGGGTGAAACCGCCGCCTCGGACTGCTCACCTGAGAGAGAAGCGGACGCAAAGATCAGTCTGACGCGACGCGACACGACTTTCACTCTCAATGCCGAAAGCTTTAACGTCAGACAAGAAAGCTGAAACCTTTATCTTTCTGCTGGAGTTTGGCGTAACACTGATCACACACTCGCGCCAGCTGATTCTTCAGGTACTCCAGATAATATTTATTTGTCGAGCACGCCTGGCACACGACCTGCAAGAAACGAACACAAACAGCCGTTCTCTTCCTGAAACAAGTTCAAACCCGCATTATGATTAATATTTGTGCTCCAGACCCAAGCTGACCCCTGACCTTGCCGCAGGCCCGGCAGTGGTGGCGTCGCCACGTGAGGGTGAACTCGCAGGTACAGATCATACACATGGTGGTGCGGAGGTCTGGGATCCAGATAGGCGCTTTAGAACCCAGTGGGGAACCATCAGCGGGTAGTTCCTCAGACTGTATCCGGTAAAAACACACATACACATTTGCACTGAAAACAAAAACGACTATAAGAACAGTTCCCCTCTCTCTCTCTCTACATTAAATCTCTCATGCTTCGAGATTTTTTTATTAATTTATTTTTTTTTTTTAAAAGAGGACCAGACCTGAAAAGGGGTGGCGCTACTTTCTAGGCTAAATGTGAAACATAACATAACATATAACCATGATGCTGGTGAATTCGGAAATTGCAGAATGCACATGCTAAGTCTGGGCATATTTAACGAGCATATAATTTTACAATCACTTGTTAAAATGTGCGTTCAGTAATAGTGTGCAGGTTACGCTGTCTCTTTATAACTATCCAGGGTGGGCTGTACACTGACTATCTCTTGCTTTCAAATACAAGGGGTGTGTGTGTGTGTTTGTCTGATTTACACCAGTGATGCAAGTACATGGATCTACATTTATTTCTCATTTACAGTCAGGACACATCCTCACACACAAAATATGCAGTCTAACGCCTAAGAAACGGTTTTGCTCTCTTCCTTTTTCCTGCACAAATGAAGGTGTTTATCATTCTTGGTGGCTTGGGAGAGAACGTGCAAAAATATACACCACTATGAGTAGCCCAGGACTCGTACCAAACACTGTTTACTACCAAACAACATGCTGCCATTGAGTCCTATTGTGTGTTTGTAAAGCCTTTCTAGGTTTGAAACAAGAGCAAAAATCTTGCAAAAATGGAGCCAGAGCATGCGCAGCAGAGAGGGCCGGATGATTCGTCGGTGGCTTTGCCTCTCTTCTGCCATATTACTGCAACTTGAAACGGTGCATCAGCGACTCAATGCTGCAAGCGCAATGTTATAAATAAAATGCATCAAATGCTAAATTTTAGTCATATAATTCTGCTGGTTTATTAACCTTTTTGGTTTTCGTCCAGCGCCGACACTTTGTGTACGTTACGCACCTGAATAGTGAAGTGCGCTTTTTTTCCGTGGCGTTCATTTAAACGTGGAGTGACTAGCTAACCTTAATAAACTACCTCGAGCGCTCAACACGATCAAACAGCAAAACATAAACGATTAGGAAATATAGCTAGCGTTAGCTGCCTTGTTTTAGGCCATCACTTTGTTTAGTCATGCTGGTTTGAATGTTATATCAGTACGTTGCGCTAGCTAAGACATCAAAATGAGCTGAAAAAGCTGCAAAGCTGAGGGTCTGTTACGGCAGGAAAGACATGGCTTTGCTACAGAACTGTTGGAGTGTGTGCATTCACGTGGCTCATGAATGACTGAAGCCGTCAATCACGTCATCAAATGTCCTTTTATATATATCAGTGAATAAACACAACTATCATAAAGAAAACTATTGGGGGAGAGATCAAGGCCAACTGAAATGATAAAAACACAGAACTCCAATTCTACAAATAATTTGCTGAGCTGAAATTTAAAATGAAAGTTCGCTATCTGTCCCATTCACTAACATCAGAATAATCAGGTTTAAAACTGTACTGCAGCCAACCACTAGAGGGCCTCAGAGATGTATTAGCTTTACTTTTGAATCCCTGTCACAGTGTCCACTCGTACACAGTGGCTTACCGTACACAATAGCAACCAGCGAGCTGTAAAAGCGGTCTTGATCATGTTCATGATGCCAACTTAGCTTGGACTTTGTTTATGGTAAAACACAATCGATACAGATCCTGACAGGAAAAGTACTGCGTCAAGCTTTCATCTCCATGTGCATTTTCTCAGCTGGACATTTCGTCTTTTTCTTTTACTCCCTTACTTTTCTAGCTTCAGTCTGATTCATTCAAAGGCAGGTATTTCCACTCTCTCTAATTGCATGATTATATGTTTAATTAAACATTACAGCCAGGATGCTATTAGCTAACCTGCATGTGGTTAATGAACAGTGTCCTGCTCTCTGTCTGGCCACATGACACTCTCAGATCTTAGATCTCACAGATCTCCAGAGTTACACACACACACACACACGCGCACACACCCCCCTTACTGTCCTTACCTTCCACTGACATAATTAGTAATACTGGCCGTCTTCAGACGACAACTAAAGACCTACGCCGTCAAGAAGTACATGGATTAGCATTTTCAGTATTCATTTATTTATAAGGGGAAAAAAACAACTTGTGTGTATGCTTTCTTATTACATTACCTCCCAATGGAGTTCTGAGATTGATGGTATTTTTAATCCACATCCTACTGAACCAGTACCAGGATGTATTTACTGACAGACACTTCAAAGCACTTATGTAAGTCGCTCTGGATAAACGTGTCTGCCAGACACCATAAATGTAAATATACCTATCCTTGTGGGGACATCTGGTCCTCACCAAGATATAAAAACCCTAAAGCACACACACACACCCACACACCCCCACACCCACACCCACACACACCCACACACACCCACACACACCCACACACACCCACACACACCCACACACACACACACACACACACACACACACA
>JAQMYM010000011.1:12432937-12448029 GCA_030014255.1 Parauchenoglanis ngamensis | reverse complement strand
GGGAGAAGGATGCTAGGGATAGAGCTGCCAGGCAAGAGGAAAAGAGGAAGGCCTAAGAGGAGATTTATGGATGTGGTAAGAGAGGACATGCAGGTAGTTGGTGTAACAGAGCAAGATGCGGAGGACAGAAAAAGGTGGAAAGAGATGATCCACTGTGGTGACTCCTAACAGTAGTAGCCAAAAGAAAATGATGTTAATGGTCATGCCCTATGATACAGAACACACTCATAACACATGCAAACCACCAATGGGCATTCACAAGTTCACACTGTGACATAAAAAAAAACATGAACTCATAGTTAGAGAAAAAAACATTGCAATTTGGTAAAGCCACTTCTCCTCTGTATTGAGAGAACCTGGTCATGTGGTTTTGGCACTTTACATGGATTGTCCCTGGCCAGCTCCCACTAGAGCTCTTTCAGGCCTGTCCCACTGGAAGCAGACCCTGGGAGAAACCCAGGAACCACTTGTGAGATTATGACTCTCAGCTGGCTTGGGAATCCCCTACCAAAAAAAGTTGAAAGACAATTAATAAATGAATACTGTATGTATTTCCATGGGCAATCTCTGTCCTCTCCATTACAGCAGAGAATTACTCTATTTTTCTCCTTTTAGCAAGGAAGCATACATGATATGTCCAATGGTAGAAGGAAACCTGATCATCACACCCATATGTGCATGTTGAACATCCCATTTCAAAGTTGATTCCCCTCTTTGATGCTATAATAAACTATGCTCTTATAACAAGACTTTTCACTAGATTTTGGCACAGAGTTGTGGGAATCTGTGTTCATTCAGCTACAAGAGCATTACTGAGGTCTGGCACTGATGATGTGACAGAAGGCCTTTGACACAGTTCTCATTCCAATTCACATCAAAGGTGTTTATTGGGGTTGAGGTCAGGGCTCTGTACAGCCCACTTGAGTTTTTCACACCACCACCAAGCTTACTTTGTGAACAGGGGCATTGTTGGATGCCATGTTAGAATAGGCTTCGACTTCATAGCTCTAGTGAAGAGAAATTTTAAAGCTATCTGTACAAAGACATTTTAGACAATTGTGTAAACAATGTCAATATGTAATGCCATTGTATTTTCATGTTAGCTACAATATAAGCTTTCCAACACCATGGCCCACCCTTCATGTTGTAGGTGGTGAGTCCAAAAGTTTTCTACATCTTGCCATTTTGGAATCCCAAAAGGTTAAGTGGATTGCCCTGTTACCATTTGCTCAACTATGCCCCAGACCTGTTATGTTTTTAAACCTTTCATCTTTAATTTTAGATCACACTTTGACGGACCACACCCACTCAGATCTGGTCACCAAAGGTTAAGCTCCAACTGCCATAACCTTGCATGTCAGATGTGTATACAGAAGTTATATTTGCTCATTTTATGAACAGGTTTTACTCTACACAACCTGAATAATAGGCATGCGAATCATATAATCCAAACTGGACAATCTTTATTCTAGTAACATAGAAATAATGCACACACGCTGTCCAAAAATGTTGCATACATTGTCTACTGCCTCATGACTGTTATTATGTGGTCATGTGAGTTGATTTTTTTATTTTATTTTATTATTTAATTTTTTTATGTCTCTACAGCATAGTGCATTGGGAATAGTTCAGAAGGGACATCATCTACTTGATGAGACCAATGCGTTCAAGCATACGAAATTATATAAAGGCAATGAAACTCTTTCCCCAGACTAGTTTTTACTGTTTTAGCAGAAGAAGTGGAGCGGCTGCATTATACAGCATAACACCATTATAAAAAAGGTCTACAGTACTGGGCATCTGGAAATACAGCTCCAGTCTCACTTTAAGTACTATTATAATGTCACTATTTTGGAATAACAGAGACATTTTAAATAACACATTGAAAGATTACTAAACATATTTATAATTCTTGAATTATAAATGAATTGAATATAATACTTTTTAAATAACTTTAAACTACTAAGCAGAGGTAAACATGACTCAAAATGTTTCCAGAAAAGCAATCAGTGAATTTATTATCACAGGATTTGACCAGTTTGAGAAACCAGTGATTCTTGGAATTGTCATACTTGTTGTATACATTCTTGTAATGCTTGGGAACATGGCAAACATATGCTGCATTGTCATGGATAAACATCTACACCAGCCAATGTATCTCTTCATCTGCAATTTAGCAATTGTAGACATGCTGTACTGTACATGTTCATGTCCAACAATGATAGGTAACCTTTTAATTGGCTTTAAAACTATATCTTTTGCACCATGCATTATTCAGATGTTTGTGTTTGCTTTAGGCTTTGTGATGGAGGTGTTTACTGTTTCTGTCATGGCTTTTGACCGATTACTTGCCATAATCAAACCTCTGCGCTACCATTCAATTCTGACAAATGTACGTTCTGTTATTCTTACTTTCATGCTGTGGATTCTGGGTTCTGCTGCAATAGCTGTTGTGCCTGTAACTGTTCTTCCACTACCATTTTGTTACACAACACTTACATTCATGTTTTGTGACTATGGCTCTGTTGTCAGAGCCAGTTGTGTAGATCCAAATCCATATTTTAATTTGATGGCAATTTTAACTTTTTTTCTGCTGTTTGGAACATTCAGTTTCATCTGTGGGTCTTATATAATGATAGTTATTGTCATTGTCAAAATGACCTCAAAGGGTAACAAGAAAAAAGTGTTTAACACATGCTTTAGTCATTTGATAGTTGTATTATGCTATTATGGCCCTACTTTTATTATAACCATTTTAACTAGGACAGGTATAGTTCTCACAATAGAGGAGCGACATGGGTTAAGAATTGTCACAATTCTTGGTCCATCCTTAGTAAATCCTTTCATATATTCCTTTAGAACCAAAGAGATCAGAAACAAAATATTGAGAATTATGTATAAAGTTGGACCAACCAACGAATAATGTGGGAATAAATATACTGTTTTTATTTCTTTTAACATTTACATAAAGAGTGTGTAAAGGCTCATAGGCCAACAATGCATAAACAATGTAAAAGCAGGTGTGTGTGCGTGAAATATTCTGGATATCTGATGTCAGTCTTCAGTAATCTTCATGAAGGACCTATTTAATTTAGAAATATGGTTTATCAGAATATTTTAACTGTTGCACATATCTGTTAATTTTTGTATGTAACTTAGCATGTAATTGAAAGCAATAATTAATTTGTGTGTAGTGAAAAGAACTGCAAGCATACTGACTTTGTTTATCAAACAAATGAACACATTTTCTACCTCAGAACTGTAGACACTTAGTTCATATATTAAAGCTGTACATTCCTTTTCTAAGGTGCTTTCACATAGTAAATAAATCTCTCCCGGACATGTGAGTAAGAAAGTAAATTAAGTGCAGTGTGCAATCGATTTAATAATGGCATTGCATTCAGTGCAATTTTCAGTGCGCTGGCAGGTGACCTTTGTTAATTCAAAATCATTTGATAGGTTTTTTGCTTAGATTCTTTTAAAAATAACAAATACAACTGTCCATGAATAAAATTAATGCCAGGTAGAAACCTACATGAGCTTCATGGTGCATCAGGTTAATGTCATAGTTCTAATAATATGTAGACATAAATATGACTAATATTCAAAACAAAGGAGATGCATGTCAAGAGACATTCAGTTAATTTACATTTATGTCATTTGGCAGACGCCCTTATCCAGAGCGACTTACATATACAACTGAGCAGTTGAGGGTTAAGGGCCTTGCTCAAGGGCCCATCAGCAATAAATTGACAGTGCTGAGGTTTGAACTCACAACCTTCCAATCACTAGTCCAATGCCTTAATTAACCACTGAGCTGCCACTGCCCTACAGGCTTATTAATATTTTTATGTGTTTATACAAGCAGCAGTGGTTACACACTTATTGTCATTGTGACAATATCTGTTGTTAAAAGCGCTATACAAATAAATTGAATTGAATTGAATTGAATTACACGCTCACTGTGTGATGGGCTGCATCACACAACTCCATCCTTGATTATTTTCCTATGACAGGACACCGCCCAAGTGCTTTATTCCTTACTTAACATGACTGGGATCCAAAGTGTAATGCTATTGACTTGGTTTAATGTTTTACATACTTTTCATGTTTTTAAGGACTTACTCATATTCTCTTATACTCAAATTCTCAATAAAGCTCCTTTTTAACTACAACTGCTAATATCTGTTAACATTTTTTTACCTTATAAAATGCTTTTATACTGGTCAGATCTTAACAGAAAGTGCATGTCCTTTTTAAACTATTCAGATACTTGCTAGCTTTAGACCCTAAACTATTATAAGTGTAAACAATAGTAGAGATAAAGCACCTTCTGCCATTTCTCCAGCTGCTTAGTAACGTAGCCTCTCTCGTTGAGGTAGGAAAAACCTTTTGGAATGGACAAGAACCTGCAGAGTCGAGAACAGATCAAGTACGATAAGGAACTGCGTTAAGTTTTTGATAAGTTCAATAACGCAATGCTGTTATTGAGAACTATGTAATGCATATCAAATTTTGCTCATTAAGTCCTTAAATTTACTCAAATAATAATAATAATAATAATAGTAATAATAATAATAATAACAACAACAACAACAACAACAACACACTGGCAGCAAGAAGGAGATTTCATTTCATTCTTATCTGAACGCCTTGTCACCAACATGTGCAGCTTAATGAATTAACAGAATCTCAGATTACCTCAAAAGCAAGAGCACACCCTTGTCCCCGAGGTGAGTCAGTGCCGGCTTCAGCTGAATCAGTGCATGAAGATTCGCCTGAAGAACACAAAAGCAGTTCAGAAGATTGCTCAGAAGGAGTCGATTACTTTTCTATGATGGGACCTATGACAGTATTTCAGCTATAAATCACAAGTTTACATGAATGCACTTGTTATAATATATTACTCTTTTTACAGTAACAGCTCATTAATAGGGACATGTATGGCAGGCACACCACAACAAAGTGTGCAGTTTTTGATATGATAAGGTTTTCTGTAAGGAGATGTTTACTTAATATTAATGGAAGGAGTCTCTAGTGTCAGCGTTTTGTAACAGTCAGAGCTGTAACTTAAATGTTTTTCTGACACAAAGCCTTTTGCTGAAGGAGCGATTGTTTATAGTGCTATAATGTAAGGGATAATGTCAGCTTGTTTTGCTCGTGTGTCACAAAATTAAATTTAACTATACATGGATAAATTACTTCATTAATAATTAGCAATCTGTGATTGTAATTATTAGCAAATTGCTGTGGTATAAGAGAAATAAAACACTTGTGCTGTTAGAGGAAAATAATCAACTTCGGGGTGGTGACAGTAACTCTGCTTCATGGCACCACGTAGTCACTGATTATTTTCCTATAACAGCATGCCCAAGTGCAAGACTTAACCAATTAAGACCCAACACCAGTGACTCCAACATGCTGGAGTCAGGTCATATGGCTCTCATTTCGATATACTTGATTATGTTTCTCGTCTTTAAAAACAGAAACTTTTCGGGTTTATCTGCAATTAAATCCTCATTGTAGCTGATGTCTCACCTTGTCCTCACAGGCCTCGTCCAGTATATCCAGGGCCTCTATGGAGATGGTCTTGTTGCGGTCATGGAGCTGAGTGACCAGCAGCTCGATGCCCCAGTTGCTGAAGAACTCCACATTGGCACGCAATAATACACGCAGGTGCTTGGTGGCGTACAGCCTACAATTCTGTAGGCATGCATGTAAGAAAGCAAGCAAGCAAGCACGCGCGCGCGCACACACACACACACACACACACACACACACACAAATATGGGGTGAGACATCAGTACTTCTACAACATTTACCAGCTGATGCCATCAAACGATTCATTTAACTAATTTAAAGGAGCAAATTCTGAACTAGAGAAAAATCTGAGGAAATTAATTACACAAGTGAGGGTAGTAATGTTGTACATAAATGTTTATGCCAATAAATCATTTCTATTTACTTGAGAACCATGCAGCATGGTGCTTTCGGACCGGAGGAACTTTTTCATGGTTTTTCATAGGACTTTTGTAATTAGCATCAGCAGCTAAACACCAGGACCACAAGTAGTTTCAGCAGTATGCAGGCATTCCCATATGTGCCATGGGAATATTAAAGGCATAAAGATCAGTTCTTTGAGCATGTGGCTTACATCAGTTGCAGCAGTGAGGATTTTGGAGAGAATGACTCGCGCTAAGCCATCTCGGCTGTAGTCCAGTGTGGATACAGTCAGTTTCAGTAGATGGTCCTGATTCTTCAAGGAGCACAAGTTCAGCAGGCTGCAGAGATAAAGTAGAGCTGGACATCAGCGCAGAATTCAAGTCACACAAAGTATACATTATACTGAATACAGACAGCTGTTAAGGAGTGAAGACTGACGGCCTGCACGCACGTCTGAACATGTATTTTTACTCCATTTTCAAATAAATTCCCATTCACACAAACAGAATAATAAAAAAAAAAGAAGAAAAAAAAAAGGAAACACTCACATGAGCACACCAGCCAATAACATGACAATATGTTCATTACATCCAATACCTCAAAAATAAGTTTAGAAGCTGTATTGAGTCGCTGAGAAGGGGAACAGTGGAAAAAACACCAACACGGCTAAATGTTTTTAAGGAACTGCTCTATCCTGCCCAGAAGTTCAAAAACAAAAAACGACCAGCACAAGCATTCATGTGTGTGAACTGACGATGAGGCAGAACTACTGCTTAAAGTAAAACCTGAATGAAACATTGGAGTGTGTAATAAGAAGATTAAACAAAATTACATTGCAAACAACTTATCAAATAGGAAGCTACAGACCGCAAAGTAACAACCTGGTCAACAGTTATACACACATACATATGTAGTGTAGTGTAGTGTAGTGTAGTGTAGTGTAATGTAGTGTAGTGTAGTGTAGTGTAGTGTAGTGTAGTGTGTGTGTGCGCGCACATGCACAGGGCCTAAGGTGAGCTGAGCATTTTAAAATCTAACTTTTAACATCAGGTGCGATTCCAAGCGCGTTTAAACTGTTGAGTCCTTTAAACATTAACTATTAAATATGATTAAATATTAACTGCATCTGTAATCGAACAAAGATCAAACTTCAACAACTGCTTTTAACTTACCACTGGAAGACACTGCATTTTTCCAGCAACTTAACACCACTCTGGTGGGCAGAGAGAGTACCCAGGAAGAGGAAGTAATGCTGGCTGAGTGTGTTGAGGAGACCGTTGCTCTGTAGGCTGCGGTCTGGTTTGAGCCCAGAGGACGAGGACAGCCACTGTACAATGTCCTTTACCAGGTCCTCCAGGTACACCTGACCATCCTGATGCAAACAAACCAAGATTAATCAACCACTAATGAATAAGGAGGCATACAAATGGGGAGCCTGAGAGCATGAGTGCTTCCCATCCCTCACCTCATCTGACTCCAGCAGGAACTCGATAAACTGGCAGCCAACAACAGTCAGCTGTTTGGCTTTGCTATGGTCCAGCTCCAGGCTGGCGTACAGCTTACTGCTGGGTTTGTAAAAGAACAGGAGCCGCCGTACAAACCTAAAAGCAACCCAAGACCAACATTAAATGCATGACACACAAAAATCTAAGTATACACATACATATTTTATATATATATATATATATACACACACACACACACACACACATACATACACACACACACACATACACACGCACGCACAATATAAATATATATAAAGCCTGAATATGTTCTTACCTGTGCATTTGTTCATCTTTGTTGTTGCGCAGGTTGACATTTGGCCACTGCAACATAAAACAGTAAATTACAAATGTTCATTAAAATCCTGTCATTTAATCCTCTTCCCTCTTACTGACCTTTAGTATTGTACCGATAAGAACCCAGTTCCAATCTAGGTTCTGCTTGTGATTGAGAATAAGGCTGTCTCTGACATTCATCATCAGAGCCTCCTCAGTGTCCTGCAAATAAAACAACACATGCATACGGACAACTTAAAGCAGCAGCATTTTTCCTGCCATGTAAATGATGGATTAGATACTGGCCTGAAATCTAGTATTTAAATTATGCGGTCAAATGTAAATGCCAGAGTAAATATTTTAATTCACAATTTGCGTTAATCAAACATTTTCTAACAACCTTTCAGGGAAGTAATTTTCAGTGCAAACGTGAAAGTTTTGCAATGAATTTTAAGTAGGAACTGAAAAAGAATACAGGAAATTCTGAGTCTCTGAAGAACACACAACACGCAAGAGTTTCTGTGTGAAAGAATATTATTTTAACAACTTCTGGGACTAATTTTTTTATTTAAAGATTAATTTTTAAATACATATCTGTTAGCAAATCTGAATATTGTGATACAAATCATAGAAAAAAAAATTGATAATACTTCACCCAACCATAGTGAATAGGAATTAACACCATGTATAACTGATATACTTCTTGAGTGAGGATCTGCGCTCAGTACCTTAATGACATAGATGTCCTTCTGGGTGCTTCGCAGGTGCTGGTCTCGACAGTACTGGGCTGCAGCTGACTTGCGGACGATGTGATCCAAGTAAAGGCTGTTGGGTTTGGGGCCTCGCTTCTTCTTCTCGTGGAAGCGTTTCAGGTAGTTCACCGCAGCACTCGCACGTCTAACACATCATAAAGTTCAAGTGGCTTTATTGTCATTTCAACCATATACATGTGGTACAGTGTATAGTGAAACGAGACAACGTTTCTCCAGGACCAAGGTGCTACATATGTAAGACAACACAGAAGTACAAAGGTGCATGTGCGCAACAGAAGACAACATGTGCATGTGCGCAAACATAGCAAAAACAACATAAAGTGCAAATGTGCAAACAGTGCAGACATAACGAGACAAGACAAAACACTGGCACGAGACAGTGCAGACATCATGAGACAAGACAGTGCAGCACTATTCCAAATGTAATGTGCAAAATTATAAAGGTAGATGTGCAAAATTCATTAGAAAGAAATTCATGAGAAAAAAATTCATGAGAAATTCATGAGAAAGACAGAGAGAGAAAACCCCAACTTTACACTGGACATGTTGTGTAAGCATCATGTCAAGCTTCATATCAAAACCTTAACCTATCCACACCAATTCATGCTACTAACAAGAGAAGGAACAGCAGCACACTTCCGCATTCGATGATCAGTTATGAGAAGGATTTTTTTTTTCATTTTTGGTGATTTTCTGTGAGAGAGGTTAACTGGTTAAATGTTTAATAATTCGATTTTTTCGATAATTCGACAGATTCTTACTAATGTTTAATAAGACGAACTATAAAACAAGGGCAGCATGATGTGCCTGGGCTGGTGTGGATTAAAAGGGTTATTAAAACAGATTTGAATGAGGTCTTGATGAGAAGTTTCTTGTGTTAAGGGGGGGGGTTGGGGGCGAGGATTCATGAAGTGTATGAAATGTAGGCCTTCACCGCATGCAACGTTTAAGGTAAGTTAATATTTTCCATATTTTGCTTGGGGCAGGCATATTGCAAAGTTCTTTAAATATCACATTAGGATGAGTTACTGCTTGATTATGTATTATAGCCATTTACATGCATGTATGAATGTTTGCATATATTTCCATTAAATGGTTTGCCCTGGGCGAAAGCCATAAGCACAGCAGGCCTGCTTAAGACTACGAGAAGACTTACAGCCGCTTCTCCTGAGGGATGTCGAACGAGGCCGCCATGTTCATCAGAGTGGGCAGGCAGTGCAGGTGATGGCTGTGGGAATGAGGGAGGATGGTATTGGCCTGCAGGAAACAGAAACAACCCACTGACTCAGGAAGAAATGCTGAAGAAAGTCAGTACTAGCTGCATAAAGTGAAAGACGGTGAAGATACCATGTGCAACAGTTCTCCCAGGAGGATAGTAGCGCATATAGAGACATTATCATCACTGCTAGTGACGACTTCCACCAACCCCTGAGGACACAGACAGGTTTAAAGGAGTATGCATGGAATGGAAGCATCTTTATCTGTCATACAATCTTCCCTGAAGTCAAAATATTCAGAGTATTTCTACTTTAATATTCCACAAACAAAACCCTTCATCTACGTGTCACTGAAGTGTCAAGAAGAATGTAGAAAAATAAAATAATTATACCTCTAGAAGTCCACTGCTGATGAAGGCAGACAGTACAAGTGCAAGGTAGTTATCCATCAGGTCAGGCCTGTAGAAACGGATCACTTGATTAGTATTTTTTGTGTATTAAAGGCAGACATAACAACCAATCTTTGCCAGCTGACTGCTGATATTCTTGAGTTGTTTTCTTATTTTTATATTTACATTTATTTTTAATGCTCTTAATGCTGTTTAACTAAATGTGTGTACATTGTCACATTCAAAAACAAACAAACAAAAAAAACTAGTCTTTGGATTAATACGTTTCTTTCACAGTACAATCATCTCTCTCCATCTCTCTCCATCTCTCTCCATCTCTCTCCATCTCTCTCCATCTCTCTCCATCTCTCTCTCCAGGGCCCTTACCTTGACCGAGCCCGATGAGGGAGGATAATTTTAGCTTCTGAGGCCACGAAGCCATCTGATAGCCTCCAACTGTCCTGAAATCTACTGGGATCTACAAAGTGGGAGATAGAGGAATATCTATGTCATTGTAATCCATTAACTCTTCTGTTCCAGGCAAATTTAACAATCCAGTAAAAAGTCCACACTGCATCATGTCACCACCCACCAACACTAAGAAGCGCTTCAATGAAGTCTTGCGTAACTACAGGAACGTGGAGTCGGAAAATGTCATAGAACACGTCAAGAAGGCCTTTCTGTTGAGAGATGATTTAAAGCAGTTTAAAGCAATCAGTTTAAATAAAACATTATTTTATTATTACAGTCAGTACAGCATTACTCTGTATCCTCTGTATACAGCTCTACTGAAACACAGAAGTGTCATCCATCCATTTAAAGTTCAGCTAGCTGATTATTATATTTCTACTATTATGGATACACACAACATTTTTGAATTTTTTTATATTACAATACCATGCACTGCAGTACTACCATCCCAAAGGAAAAATGTGTAGTCTAATATGAATGTAAAATAACATTAAATAATAAAAAAATATAACGTAGTGCATATTCTTTCTTATTTTGTTAAATTTTTCTCCCTAATTTAGTCATGGCCAGTTCCCACCCACTAGAGAGCTCTCCCCATCACACGACAACTACCAATCAGGGAGGGCAAAGGCGATCATGCGCTTCCTCCGACTGCATCTTTTTTAATCTGCTGCTTACACAACATCAGGGACGGCATAGCGCCTTCCTCTGAGTGTGTTATCTGCCCAGTTCCGTATGAATGAACACACAGACACCCATGATTGCCCATTGTCTCTGTATTGACAGGGGAGAGAGTGTATGCCTCCCTGACAGCTCAGGCCATTAATGATTTTCTCATCTGATGTTCTTATTAAAACTAGACTGCTTTTCCGGAAGATGTTTTGAGTGACACTTCATAGCTGTCCTCAAACTTAAAATGCTCAACTAGTGTGTTGTCATGAACAGTCACTTAATCACGAACAGACATGAACGCACAGTACTACACACCCTCACTTCCATATTCGGTATACAGAGAAGGCCAATGAGGGACTGGATACCGGAGCTGCCTGACTTGCAGAGGTTAATGATTCCTAGATGCAGACAGAGGAAAAAAACAAAAAAACACAGAGGTCAGTCAGGAACATTAGATCACACCAGGTAAAAGCATGTCATGATATAAAATTGCATAAATAGTTTGTATTCATTTTTTTTTTTTTTATAAGCTTACCAGACCATGAGCGGAAGGAAGCAACAATGGACATCTTACTAGCCAGAAAACGAGCTTCTCTGTCCTCCCTAGCATGCAGAAATGGTTAAACCAAGATGCAATTCATCATGCAAGCATGACAGGAAGGCTCAACAATAAATAATGTAATAGCAATTGCACTCTTACTTGAGCTGTGCCTCAGCCGTGTCTGGATTGTGTCTGTAGTGGAAGTCTGTATAAGGTGCCAGGATTTGCTAAAGAAAAGAAAAAGGGGGGGTTGAATACACGCCTTAAAAAGGGTCCATGAGCACTAGTCCTACTTCAGTCAAATTCACTTGAATTCTGATTGACTGGTTTCAGGCCCCATTGACTCCTCATGTAAACATGTTCGTATCATAATCCATATCTGGATAACAGACCCTACGATCTCACGCCTGTATTTATGGATTTCTCATACATCTGCATTACGTGAATGCTACATTCTGTACATCCAATTTCAAATAAGCTAGATAGGTAAGGTGTAGGAAGTGAGTCAGCAATCAGCAGGGCAGATGAAGGATGCTTTTTTTTTTCTTTTAATCTGATAATTTGCTGTAGATTTTTGTAAAAATTTGATTAAGTTGCGTCATGTGGGCGGTGGTCATGCTAGACTAACCATGTTATATCTTCTCCAGCCTGGAGCAAAAAGGCGGGCAATGACGGGTCAACATTTGTCACATTAACTGATTAACATTTTCCTTTAATTTTCTGTGACAACATAATGTTATCTTCCACTGGCTCATGAGCTCTGAGCTTGGTGAACTTGGTTATGTTGATCTTAGTGTGATTTTCTTTAAAGGAATCCAGCAAACTTGGGACAATTGGACATCAAAATGGCTATCAAGTCGAATGATTTAAATGCCTGTCAGAAAACGCTGTGTTTGCAGCGTTAACGTCAATGAAAATAAAGTGCGTTGTATTTCTTAACACGCATTTCCTTTTCATCTGTTTTTAGAATATTAATAACTTGCTGTCTGATTTCAGAGCAGAGCATAAACACCTTTATCTGCTGCACCCTAAGCTCTGTCTATGCTGACAAACAGATAAAAGCCATGAACGTCTTCATGAAGAGCGGTTTATATTAAGAAAATGAAACCGTGTGTCACAGGCGGTCAATCAGCAATAGTCAGGGAGCACGACAGGACGATGGCATATTATACCCTCACAAGACTCTCACAAGCCTAGAACGCAGTGGTCATGAAAACTAATTGCTATTTCTCCTTTACTTTTTGCTTTTTAAGAACTGTGAGTGACGAGTGATGATTAGTAAATCCTGCAGTTTTCTTCCTAGAAAGAACAGACCACTGCCCTGGCTTCTAGTTTTCCATTGGCTCACACCACCGAGTTTCACAAATGTTCAGCACTGAATCTCACTTTAATGAAACTGTGCCACAGGAACACCATTTTGCTTGCAATATTTCACATTCATGTAAATTGTTTTTGTCCTCCAGGCAAATTTTTATTCATGTTAAAGCAGTCTGACCGCTGCTTTATCACAAAAAATGTCTTGAATAATCACCTACCTTTGGGGTAAGTGGAACATGGTGTTGATTTAGTTTTCCACAATAATCACACATTAATGTAAAGTACAACAGGAATAGAGAAAATGAGGCCTGTACCTCCTGCTTTATCTGTAGGATTGTTTTTTTCAGCGTTAAGGAAATGAAGGTGTGTACCTCCAGCTCCACGTCTGAGCGCACATACTGTCGTGTGTGTGGGTGATTGAGTAGGTGCAGGATGGTGGTCATTAGAGCCTCGTTGATGCGACTGAGTTGGCAGTCGATCACGTTCTTCAGGATGGTTTTGAGTCCACCACGCCGTGCCACGATCTCCGGGTTCTTCAGTGCTGCGCAAACAATTAATCATCACACCAGCTAGGCAGAAGAAAAAACAAGACATGCACGTGTCTGTGTATACACTCACAGAGTTCACATATGATAGCGATGCAGGCGCGCACCATGCGGTCTCGCTCCTGGATGCCATCGTTGCCCACGGCGATGAGGGAGTTAGTGATGGAGCTTGGGAAGAGCTGAGCATTCACAGTGATCATCTGGAAGAGTGAGGCACAGTATTATGTTGGAGAAAGAATTAAAACAGAGTGAGACTAAAAGAAAAAGGGAGATAGGCAGCTTAATAGGCTGCTGATTATCTCCAGCATCTACAGTTCCCACCTTTTTGGGCAAACGACCTCAAATGAACATTAAGGATTTTCTGTGACCCCAAGCCTTTTTCCTTTTTGTACAAGACAGCTGAAAGATTTGAACATTTTATGATGTCACTGAAAGTAAAGTAAAAACACAACGTTCTGTATTTCCAATACAGTTCTACATCTCTCCGGTCTAATTTCTCACAAAGAACCCATGAAAGGGATATAAACTTATGAATTTTTATTTTAAACCTGGAGTTCTGTATATCCATTGATAAAAATGCTATAAAAATAAAATTCAACTGAATGGCTTTGACTGTTGATCTGCTGCTCAAACTACGTCAATGTGAAAGGCTATGTCCACTCTAACTCGTCCACGCTAATTCGCATCACTTTTGCTATGTTCATGCCTGGCGTCTATACTACTCCAGAATAGACTACGCGGACACCCACGTTCTCTTCCTGACTGGATCAGATCAGTCATGACGTAACCTTCCCTGATTCATCACGCTCCTGTTACATGACTCTTTTCCAGAAAGGAAGCATGGATAACAAATTCCAAGCATTGCTGATGTTGTCTTTGCTAGCAGCTGTTGTGCAGTTAAATTCAGCATTTTGTAATGCTACAACTGCCTAAATGTGCAGGAGGCAAGCTATTATTCGAGTGATCTGCACCTAGGCAACCAGCGGCAGAGCAGACTTCCCGTTCATACCGGCATGGAAATGCCCAGTGTGCGTGAATGGTCATGTGATATGCGTTTTCAAGCGTTCTAATACACACAGAGATTATTTCTGATACGGAGCTAAAATGCTCTTCTGGATAGAGATCGTTTTCATTTAAAAACGCTGTTTTAAAACTAAAATGTATTAATGTAGAAGTAGCCGCAGAGTGCTGAGCACTGCAGGAGAACAAAGCAATCAGCCAGCATTTAAAATCACACTGTAAATATTACTCACTGCACTATTAAAATAGCTTCAGGAGTAAACAGTTCAGTTTATTACTCACCTTCCTCACCAGCCTTAGTGCCTGAGTTCGCTCCACCTCGTTACTCTGCTGAATGTCAATGCACCTTCACACACACACACACACACACACACACACACACACACACACACACACACACACACACACACACACACACAGGAG
>JAQMYM010000011.1:12418489-12432837 GCA_030014255.1 Parauchenoglanis ngamensis | reverse complement strand
GATGAAAATTACAGGCCTCTCATCTTTTTAAGTGGGAGAACTTGCACAATTGGTGGCTGACTAAATACTTTTTTGCCGCAAAAAAGTAAAAAAAAATCTGGGTTAATGCAGTTGAGCTTGCATTAATTTCTTTAATGCTGATATAAAATTAATATACTCATTTGTCTCACTGGCTTATTACTGACAGACTGAATATTTTTGATAGATATTTTGGGCTCAGTCCTCACACGTTCTTACCAGTATGTAGACAGATTTGTGTTGTGCTATGAAAGGCTGATATTTTATGACAGATGCACTGCTGAATGACAAATACAGTGCCCATTTATCAGTGTGTGATTGTGGTACTTACTGTATACAAATAATGAAACACAGACCATTCTGGCTTCAAATATAAAATTGCAATTCTTGTGTATGTTATTCATATGCCAGGTATCATCTTTAAACAATTTTCTTTAAATGCCAGCATTTTCACTGTGATGGACACCTGCACCATCTACTGGACACTTAAAGCAGCGAGCTTGCATTTGTCATGTGTACTCAACTGAAAATGATTTCACATTCATTCAGTCTGTCAATTCCTACGTACGTATAAAAATACTGGGAAAAAACAAAACGAATAGCTAAATATTAAATGACAAAAATGAAACTATTAATCATTAATTAACAATAATAAATAATTGTCTTGTTATCATTTACAAAATGATTGCAGGTCGTTCTTGGCTTTCATACATACAAGTTAGAAACAGAAAACTGATGTACAAGTCACAGAACCTGCTGGAAGGCATAAAACGTGCGTTATGCTGTGGAAAGTTCTAGAGGATTTATCCCAGGCTTGCGGGAAGGCTGAGAATCTGACCTGAGAGTGTCTTTTATTGGAGTTGTGTGAGGCATGTCTGCGACGGGAACATCGCGTTCGGAGATGAGCTGCTGCAGGGTGAGATGCACACAAAGGGAACACCGTGTTCTTGCTGCGTCACTGCACCACAGAACCTCACAACCTTCACTGTGATCCTAACTACAGCTGACTTCCCCTTCTCTTAGCCACACACACACACACACACAAGGCTAAACTCTAACTAGAGCTGATCTACTCTTCATTAAGTGTTAGCTACAAAGGAAGAATTCTTCTTACACCCCTCAACATGCCTCTAAAAGAAAAGCTCCTACTCCTCACATGATGGAGATTACAAGCATCTGCCAAGTCATCCTCAGCTGAACCTACAGTATAGTGATGACTAAGGTATCACTAACCATCAACTTCTACTTCATATGGTACGTGTGGCATATCTGAAACAAAACTACATGCGTTCACACTTGCCATTTCTTCCTGAGTCAGCCCTCGACAGAGCGATCTAATCAGCTGACAAAAAGGTCACCTCTTCAGAAAACTGAGTGACATCAAAGTTGGGGGGCAAGGGAACAAAAACAAACATGTAGGGTAGGATTAATCTTCAAAATTTCATTACCAATATTCCGATGCGTCAATAAAACAACAGCATGTTATGTTAACGTTTGGGACATTCACTGGTACGTGATGTGACGTCCCACTTTAACTATGGCTGCAAAGAGTCAAGCTGCTCAAATTCTCTCAATTTAGCTACAGTGAAGGCAAACAACCTGCTCATCACCAACGTTATGTTATTACAGCTGCATCAATGATAAAAATGAATAGAACCTAGTTAGTTAGCTGACAGATAAGCTAGCAAAGACTGGTAAAAGTGGTGCGTGTGTGCATGTGTGTTGCATGAGCCACATACATATCCATATCAGTAAGTAATTCACGAGCTCTCCTGCTGAGTCTTGGCTGCTCTCAAGATTTAGATCACCTTCTACCTCCATCCGATTTTAGCAACCTGAATGAATTTGTTCCAAAAGCAGATTCTCAATTACATGCTCTGGGGAGTCACATTGAAAAAACAAAGCGGCAGAGTGTAATGCAACACTCAGACCATAATAATTCTATGACTCAAATGTAGTTCTATCTTGTTCCTACAACGTTCCATACGACAACAGAAAAAGAGACTTGAAAAATGGATACCAGTAAATTTTGCCCTTGGTAGCTTTGGCTGAAACACCTACAACATTCCTAGGATACACCACACTGACATTGAGGAGCGTTGCGTTACGCTCAGAAAGATGAATTAAGTTCAGCTTGAACCAACGCTCAGCTCCTGCGTCACTAGTAAAACGCTAGCGGTGTCATCCCTTCTGCTGATAAACCACAGTAAACAACAGAGAATTTGCCGCTGCTCCCCGGTACTACCGCTGGTCAGTGTGAGTCCCGCCTTACTCACCCTTATACTCAACTCTGAACTCGGAGAATGCTGATAGCACGTTATATCTAGTCTGGCCAATGTATTTATTGTGGACTTTGATTATACATTTTCTATAACATACTGTGAACATTATTATAACACTTGACTGTTAAATTATGTCCATCTTTGGAAAATATTCTCCTTAGTTGCTTCTCCATATCAAATCTTTCAAAATAAGAACGTTGTCTCGGAGAGGGCCATTACTTTTTCACGTAACACGTTGGTCAACGAGTATTGCGACACAGTGCGTGCTAAGAATCAAGATGTCAATGTTTCAAGTACCGATTAAAAACACTCTTTTTTTTAATGCTATTATAGGAAAATAATAATCCATTGTGTGAGGAGATATGGTGACCACACTAAACCTGATTATTTTCCTCTATCAGCATGTGTTTTATTCCTCTCATTCCACGGCATTTTGCCAATGATTAGAACATATTTATTATAAAATGACACTTTTTTATTAGATTATAGTTACACTTGTTACACAACGTCATGGAACATCCGTGTTCCAAGTTAGTTCCTGTGCTCGTTTACATTATAGCAGCTATAAACAGTCTCTCCCTCAACAGCACCACTTTCAGCTCCAGAAAACCTCACCATATCAGGTTATACATTTTCGTCAATATTTCATCAGTTTATCATGTGTAGCGTCCATCATACAACTTCCTGTGAATGAGCTGTTACTATAGAAACAATAATGCATTCATATAAACCAGTGATTTTGCAGCTGTATTAAAATCAGAGCGTCTGTGATAGAAAGTTAGTCAACACCACCAGAGCTGAAGGATAAATGTTCATATGGTGATCACTCGTGAAAACAAATTCCGTTCAGACTGACTTCGGTTTGTTTACTTCTGATTTACTTGTCTGTTTTATTGATTGGAGCTTGAATGGATTATTAGGCTGCACTTGTGTGCTACTAGAACAATGGCTTGTTAAAAGACTGATGATGGGAACCGCGATAGAATGACGCAGACACACCTGGAAATCAGGTAATCCACCTGGAAGTGAAGGACCTTCTGGAGAACGGTGCCGTCTCTGATCAGGTAGCGGAGAGCTCTTAGACCTGCAGCTCGCACCTCCTTCGCTTCATTGAGCAGAGCCAATCGGAGGCTGGCAAAGAGACAAGAGGTCCAGCTGTGTTAGACAACTCTCCAGCTGTGCGTTAGGGCTGCGTTATAAGAAAGCCTATTCGACGTAAGACTCACCAGATGATGATCTCATCATAGGTAAAGCCAAACTTCTCTTCTGAATGGCCGACGTTGCAAAGGAGCTGTGTGAGAAATGAGATTCGTCTTAATACACTACATACAGAACATTCTACACAATGCTGAGCTTCAACAACGAGGGTGTGTCCCAAATACTGTAAGTCATGCCAGGTTAGTGTTCTTACTAAAAAGACAGCAACACTTCAAATTAACAGAGTAAACATCTACATACATTATAAACCAGGACAATGCTGGGGTTATCAAAAGAGCAACACAAGTCTGGATCAAGTACATTATTTTAAAATATATATACTACAAGATAAATATCATTCTTTAAAACCCAGGGAGTGGAGTGTTTGTTTCAAGAAGTGACTTCCGTTGATGAATAAAACGGCCAAATGATAAAAGCAGTACAACAGGCTAATGACTTTAGCTGTGGCCCAAGCTATTTCTTGTCTACTAGCAGCTCTAATGAATCAGTAACAAGCAGATTTACACATTAGGGGTTTGGGGAAAAACTCAAGAGCTAAGAAAATCCATGTTAGTGCAGATCCTAAATAAAGTGTTAAAATGTCTTTGTAGGAATCATTCAAGAGTCACTATAAACTATAGTGTAAACTAAACTACAGTATAATGATAAACATGGCCAAAACTCTTATAAACAGAATAATATGTATAAAAAAATAAAAAATAAAAATAAAAGTACAATTTTCATTTACAAATCATGCAAGTCACTGATTTTAAGGCTGCACATTACCGAAAACTGTTTATCAGCACAGGATCAATACGAATTCTAATCCAACTGTTAAAATGTTTATTTATGATTCATTCAATAATCACTTATGTAAAATGCTGACCCAAAAAAAAAAAAATGGAAAAGAGTACAAGCGTGACTCTGAACTATGAATCCTAATTCGTGTGTTAAAATTTTACCTTATGAATCATTCCAAAAAAAAAAAAAAAATCATTGAGTCATATGGCAACAAATCTAATACACTGCCTGATACACAGAACTGCCTTATGTGCCATTATTTCTGACCGAGAAATCAACTCTATACATCTTTCATTTATTCTGCAAATGTAGGCCATCATCTATGTCTGTTCACCATCTTGCATTTCGGTGGAACGCGCTCGGCAATTACATGCGCTCGACATCGTGTGCAGTGGTACAGAAGCGTGCGATATGACACACGTCAGCAGCGTAATCGCCTGGAGACGAACCTTAATGAAGTTGTTGAGGTGACCCAGTTTGCGCATGTTGGAGACACCCTGCTGCTTGGCCACATTTTGGAGAATCTCTCGCAGGTTGTCTTTAGGGTCTGAAACGAGAAGAAATCAGAATTACTTTTATCCAGAACAACGTTCCACGTGCAGCAGCCATGATTCCGGGGTCACGTACTGCCTGAGAAAAACAGAAACGCGGGACAGAATCAGGCCTCACATTCGGTGAAAGAGGGACGCGTTTCAGATACAAACAGCTCTTTCCTTCCAGTGAATCAGATAAGACTGGAGATCGAAAAAGGCAGGAAAGACAGCTTTCGCCCCTCAAACATTTTCCTCACGCTCGCATATAATTTCACTTCCTAAACTCATCACAACACGAGACACTGTGCATTTAAAAATACCATTTGGACAGGACATGACTTCAGTCTGTTAATTAATGCTGCAGGACAGCGTCTGTGGGATGAACGACCTGGGTATAAATCACAGACGGATGTGTCTTCATGATGTGTGAATGCTTGTCGAACTTAAAAATTCCATGTGTGTTACATCAATCTCGCTTTAATACAAACGGACCGTTTTGTCCATCGTTCTAAACGCTTCCTGTAGGGGGCGTGGCCATGCAGGAGGAGGTCACATGACCATAACCTGCATGCAGCCTGACCCTGTGCTGAGAATGCCAAAATTTTAAGCGTCACTTCTCCGATGCGTCCTTTTAAACGCCGTCTATACTTGGTCTGCATTTCTCGGACTTGGTTTCAGTACGTTTTTCGTCAGACGACAAAAGAAAAGAGTGACTGCTTCCTGTAGGGAAAAAAAGTGTGAAAACCCTTTACCCACACAATATAATGCATCTCTACAGAACCGCAGATTAGATAAAAGGAGTAACCTTTCCAGACAAGTGCATGAGCAGTACTGACATCACAGACTAAATGCTCAGAGATACTTTGGTAATCATTATATTACTCACCTCCACATGTAAAACTACTTCCACCTGAACAGTGGGAACTTTCCCACTAAAGAAGTGCAACTGTTGGTCACAACTCGGTCATCTGAAACCGTTTTCCCTGCACACTGATGCACTGCACACGTCCAGTAGCAACCCGCACAGACTGATCTGAAAAACCGATGTCGTTTTGTATGGAGGGTTTCCTGTTAAGATTTCAAATCTGTGCCTGCTACATCAAATCTTCCATTTATACATCTAGCATAAACACTTAGAGGTTTGATTATTTGCCTATAATAGCATGCCCTGATACATTTTACTCCTATTATGCTACAGCAATGAACCGACGATTACAATGTTTTCTTTTTAAAGAACAATGCCATACATTTTACTCTTTTATATTTACATGTAATGCTGCAGAACATCACGCAAAACAAGTTAGTCATCACTTGTAGCAGCTATAAACGGACGTTCCCTCACCAGCCGCCCTTATTCCTGTCTGAATAATGTAGAGTTATTCTGTGTAGAACCTGTGCCGAATGTACGCCGCTGACTCTCGCACAGGGTGGGGAAAGAAATTTCATGGCACTGATTATAAACCAAGTGAATTCTCACTGAAAGCATTGCTGAAGCTTTTTAACTCGAGCGGCTCGTAGCGCTGCGGCGTAACCCCAGCTTAAATCCACAGTTCGCTCAATCGCTGATTGACAGGCGCTTTATTATTTTTATGGTTTACACCCCTGCGTGTTTATTGGGAGCCTGTAAAATAAGAAAGAAAAGAAAAGACAGAAATGATCCTGCAAGATTAAACTGCCCGTTATTATGAACTACAGCTGCTACACGGCCTGACACTATACGTATTTGTATTAACACGATACCATGAAAGTAGAGATCCAGTTTGTTTTCACAGTGAATGCTCGCATGCTGCCAAGCGGACCAATCACAGTTGTTGTGTTCTGCGACGCTGCAACGTGTCGTTACATTCCGGGGGAGGTGTGGGTCAGGCGTATAAATCGTCCTTCACCGTCTGACTTCAATAAATTTAAACAAATGTCTCCCTACAGATAACGTCACAATATCGGCAGTTACACATTTGTTTACGTGGAACGTCTGCCGTACCAGTGAATAAGCTGTTACTACAGACACTGGAACTAGTGCATTGTTATAAACATGTGATTTGCAGCAACACTACTGTGAAAGCTGCTGCTGTAGAAGATTAACCTTCTGACCAATCAGAATCCAGAACTCGACAGCACGGTTAGAACACCTCATAATATCAGCGTGTGGCATAAGAAGCAACATCGGCTTTCCAAACCTCTCTGTTACTAACGACAGCGCAGTGCTACAGCAGGTGATGGATGGAAACAGAAAGTGAAATCTGGAGTATATACAAAAGAGGACACCGGAACAGGAACTCCGTCTGGTACAAAAGCATACTCAAAGCATGGTAATAACAGGGAATGAGCCAGATCCAAACTGCCGCTGCTGGAGTTTACATGATATTTCATCAGCCTAGAAAAAAACCCACTTTGAATGACACATCAATCATAATAGTTAAAGTGTGCCCAAGATTTATTTTGTACTGAAACAAAGTTTTTTCCATGAACGTCTTGCACTGTGTTCACTTTTATTAACATTTCCTACATTACCCACAATGCCGTTCAACTCCCTGTTGATAGTGATGTAGTGGAATTTAGCCCTTGCTATAATCCATCTCTAGACAAAGAGACTGATGCAGCAGCGCTTTAATCCTCATCTATACACTCTGCTCAAACAGCTGAGATTCCAAAGCTTCAACAATCATGTTAACGCCATCACGCTCTTCTCGCTGTAGATCAACTAGTTGAACCTCTGAGTCTTATAGTAGCTGCGTTGCATTGTGGGTATTCGAGTCCATTCGTTTAACATAGTCTATTTTTTAACCTGATCAATTTCCTTCCTTCAGTGGCCCTCACCTTTTGCATCTGGCTGCTTTCATCAAAACTTCTCATCGCCTGTCTCTGTATGTGCCATAAATCTCACCACAGCGTCTCAATTTCTCTGCGCAGAGACACGACTGCACTTAAAAACGCTTCAGCTGTGATTAACCCACTGCTGCCGTAAACACGTTACACTTCTGCCTCTGCTGCCACATCAGGCGTGTTCCTGACTTTATTATAAACAGCAGCTCTCAACCATTACGACGAAAAGATAAGATAAGGCTTGTTTTGTTTAAAACTTCCACAAATGACATGTGAATTTGTACACATGTCTTACTAACCACACTTACTAACAGTGAATGTGAGGATGTCTTGCTGCACAGAGAGCTGGCAGGTAAGGGTCACGTGCTTTCAAAACAAAAACGACACGTTGGATTGTGGGCAGGTTGAACCAGCCCCTTTAAATACACACCAACCATTATAATTGTCCACCATGCAACTGTTAGATGGCGTGGTGCTGGAAGACACACAGGCAAAAACACACAAGTGAACCGTGTTTAACACTAACAAGCTGCTACTGTAGCGCAAAATACAGCCCCGGGGCGGGACATGCGTGCGTTCTAGAGAGCATTTCATTGGACGAACGGAAGACTAGTACAGTATGAATCATCAAAAAATATCAATCCTTTTTCCCCACAAGTTAATTATGCAAAAATCTCCCAAACTAGTTTTTTCTGGACACATTATCACACTTGGGTCCTGAACCCTACAGAGCAGATACCAAAATCTCTTTTGATTTCAGAGGCACTTTAAGGGCAGTTTGTCTGTACTTTTTGCGCCCCTGAGCATTTCTGATCTCACAGCATTCATGTCAGAACAGCTGTGTGATGAAGCACCTGCCACACGTCATGGCTTTTACTCCACACAAACACCAAAACAAACCCCGCCGTCAGGATGAGCAGAGCCGGCTAACCAGGCTGAACTAAACAATGTCACGGATCTGCAGCACCGTTATAAAGCTCAACAAGACCCAAACTAATTATTTACCACCTTTACATCGTTGAAGCAGCTGGACCACGTCCAGAAGTGATAGCTTTGCATTTGTGGCCCGTAGCTAAGTTAGCTTAGCCTGTCCTGAAGCACAGACCAACTTAACCCCTAAAACACCACCCAGTCTGCATGATGCTTCAATGACCGCCATCAAAAGCGTCAACAAACAACATAAAGCGTAAGTATAAACCGCCTCGGTTTCAAAACACAGCCAGACATTCCGGATATTAAAGCATATTAGCATGTTGCTAACGGGACTGAACCCACCTCTGCTGAGATCCAGTGGTACATTTTCCTCCCCGCTGTCATTCCGACCTGTCGGCATAAAAACCACAAAACAGCGGTAAGCATATACAAAATGTTCCAAAAACAACCGGTAGATAAAAAAACACACTTTGCGGACATGCTAAAAGCCAGAGCCGTGTAAGTGAAAGCGGCCGAATCTCACCTCGCATCCGTATACTTCGGATAGGACGAGCTCGGATGCTAACCGCCATCTTTTCAGAGACAATTCACAACACCGGAAACACCGCGACATATCGCGAGAACCGGAACTCGAGCGGCGCGAGATCTGCTCAGGATGTTCGAAATGCGCGATGAGCGAATCAACCGGTTTTAAGATTCCACGACCAATATTACAACAACAACAACAACAAAAGTCGTTTAAACACGTGTGTATGAAAGGAAACCTTTGTGATTTTTCTGCTAAAAATAAAACTTCTAATGTGTAAAACTCAGTGCTGAAAATCAGTACAAAGATGATTGCACTGATGGACACAGGCCCTGTTCACACCTGGTAGTAACATGCATACTGGGTGATCAGGTCACAAGTGCACATGGTATGAACGGGGTCAAATGCGTCCTGAAAACGATCTGACATCCGATCGCTCAGACCACATTTGAAGGTGTTCATTTAGCTCTGTGTACACAAATGTGTCCTGGACCACACTGAAGCACCACCTACTCAACTGACACCTTCTATCTAATGTAAATCCAATAAAGATTGATATTTTGGGAAATTACTCTGTAATATTCTTCTAATCAGGAAAAGAGGCAAATGAAAAAATGGCTTAGATGCAACTCATCTAGAAACTGACATTTTTGCTTCAGAATGTAGAAAAACAAAAACAGTTTTGAGAAAACACAATGTGAGTTATGATGTTTCTCAGTTTCACTCTGGTTCGTAAGGTTTATAAAGAAAATAAACCATTATACAGTAAGGGCATGTGAGTGCCATATATCCCTTTGATATATCTGTTGCGTTTTGATATTTTTTATGGCTGCAGTTTAATCTAAAACATCTAAGACATATCATTGTTGTTTTTAATTGCAGTCCAGTGCCTCAGATGTCTATGAAGATAGGACATCCTGATTCCAGTAAAAAAACAAAGCAACAACAAAACCCACTTCTAATGAGACTTCTAATATGTAAAACCTACAGAAAGTCAGTGCAAAGTTCAAAGAAAGTTGTGTTGATTGTAGACACTCTAAATTATCAAGCCACTCATTCATTTATAAAATTATAGCATTTGCTTTATCCTTAATTTTCACACACACTGCCATGATGTTGAAATATGATAATGAAATGTACTTACAGAGTCCGTGCTTTAAACATTTACAAGGATTTAAAGTGACTAGGTGATAGAAGCATAATGAATTTAATTCTCACATAAGATGATCAGGCATTCATATGGAGTTTACCATTTATCATTTTTTTTGTGAAAATTCCCTTTTATTGATAGGATGTAATATTTCTAACAAATATTACAAGCTCAGTAATCTATTAGCTATTAAATGAATAGACTGGATATCTAGCTATTAAATTTTCAGTTTACACTATCTAACTATCAAGTTTTGTATCGAGAAAATTTTGTTAATGATGTGTACAGCTCTAAATGGTTCTGAAACAGCATAACCCATCTCAAGCACATGTTCATCTGAAGTAGGTTTGCTATTCATTCCTAGATTAAACACAGCTGGTGGTAGATATTTTATTTATATCAGCCCTAAACTCTATTTATTAGGAACACGGGTTCTGTAAATGTTTTTAAATTCAGATTAAAGATTTTCCTGTACGAACTGATTTATTCATACCTCCTGTCATTAAACACACCATTGGTGACTGTGATAAATTCTGTGAGATTTTTAGTTAAGAACTGTACATGGTATTTCAAATTGCTAATATATTGCTAATTTTAGATTTCTTCTTCTTGTACATTGCTTTAGGGTATTTCCAGAGTAACTTGTACATAAACACTGCTAATTAAGTTTATTAAAACTTTTTTTTATGAGCTATTAATTTTTTAAAACAATTCCTCACTGCCTATATAACATATAGGATAATGGGCGGTGTAGTTAGACTTTGTTGGCTGTATGTGAGTGTGATATAACAAATGCATGATTATGTACCCCTTAAAGCAGTAAGCAACTTGATTATGATTATGAATGAAATTTAACTCTCTAATAAATTTACTATTTTTCTTTCTTTGTTGAAACGCTTTAATAAGCATGCAGGTGTTCTGTGTGGCCAGGAGGTGGCAGTAATGCTCCTTTTATGTAAATATGCTTTAATAAAACAGAAGAAGTACAGCCTTCCAAACAGCGGAAGTCATATGGGCTTGATCCCAAATGTCTCACTACTTGTTGTATTGGTAAACTATATACGGTTACCTATGATTAGCTGTAAGACCCTAAGTAGTGCACTCTGTGTCCAATTCAGAGTCATTTGGACTAAGACACGATTCACGCAGACGCTGTGGTGGACAGGGAGATAAACGGTATTAACAGAAAAGTAGGAATGTGTCTTTCTCATTTAAGAACAGGAAAATAGCTTTTAGCCTCGCTGTGACGTAGTGCACATTTGATCAACGTCCGGTCGCTTGGTTAGCAGAGGTTAACTTTATCTAGGCTACTTAATTAGCTTGCTTGCTAACTCCATAGAGGCACATGTCTATCTATTTATCTATCTATCTATCTATCTATCTATCTATACTATACTATTTTCGGCTAAAATAATCGGTGTCCTCCCTTGATATAACTGATATTATCTGTATACTTGTTTAATGTTAGCTAAGTGGAACATACATTTTAACTGATATTAATGACCTTAAAGCTTGACAGAAAGTGAGCGTTCCGCGTCAGTTTATCTGTCAAAGGGGTGAAATGATGTTGAGAGCAGAGCACCGGCCACAGCATGTCTAACGTTACTAAGGGGAAAGGGGCGGGGCTTCCGGGAGTCAGTAATTAATGTCGGAGATTTCAAAACACCTCAGCGAACTGCTGCGTTCACTCTGCCATGCTGAAGTCACTCATATCTGAATTTTGCCTTGATGTGACACTGATCTGATCTTTTCAAATCAGATTTGAATCACTTTGGCTACGTTCACATTACAAACCTCAATTGTTTAATTTCTATTTTTTGCTCAGATCGGATTTGACGGTTTACATTCATAATTACAAGTGACCTGTATCTAACTGCGCGTGGCTCCGGAACAGCACTAATGCGCACATTGATAGGTTTTTGCGTCTGCATCACCAACTACAACAAAAACATATTTGTGAGATGAATCATGGTATTAAAGTGGACGTGCTAGTAGCCAATGTATGCATTGCCTTTGGCTCTGGAGGACGGCAAACTGTTGGTCAGCTGTAGCTCTCCTCCATTGTTGTTTTGCTGCTTTGCTCTGATCTGTGCTACATTAATGAAAAATGCTTCTGTAGCACAAATAAATGTTGCCGATGCCAGAGAATAAACTCGATTTTAGCCGTAGCCCTTAACAAAAACCCTAGCCTCAACTCTAATACTTAAAGCTTAAAGTTAACCCTAAAATCTAAACGTTAACCCTAACATGCAACTGCTAAGTAGCATATCTCGATAATTAACTCCATAATCGTCTACATTTCTGCTAAAATTGCACAGTTCTTTTTTTGCTGAACTGTTTAAAACATGCTTTAGTAGCTTGTAAACATATTACTATATGCTACTGTAAATTGTAGACAGCCACCATGTTCTGTATAGTTCACCAACAACTGTTTAACTCCTCAAATCCTGTAACATGTTTTTCCTGTTGTTTTCAGGACTCGTGAGGAAACATGGGCCGTTCCTCCAAAGACAAGCGCGATATTTACTACAGACTGGCTAAAGAGGAGGGCTGGAGAGCCAGGAGCGCCTTCAAACTGCTGCAGCTGGACGAAGAGTTCAATCTGTTTAAAGGCAAGACTCATGTTTAATCACTCACGGTGGCGTGTAAAAGTGTGTGACAGGCAATATTTCATGTTAGTGATGCTAAAGTGAAGCTTCATGACGCTGCAACCTGTTTGTAAAACAGCGGCATCTGGTGGTCAAAAGCACAAAGTGCAGGTAGTAATGTACTGCATGCTAGTGGAGGCAGCAGCCGGTTTTGGTGTTCAGGTTGATAAATCTGTGCATTCCCGTGCTTCAAAAACGTTATTATACATGATCTAAATCCGTATAAGGAAACCAATGCCATATGATGCGTCTAAAATATGTTATGTCTATTTATAGTGAAACTAATAAAAACTTATTCAGTTACATGCAGTGTAATGCAGTCAGATGTGTCTCCTCTGTTACCTCATAGACAAGGCCCACGTGGATCCATCTGAACGTGAGAATTTGATTGCGCTTGTTGCATTTACCAGGGAGATTATTAATGATTTTTTTTTGTTATACTTAGACAACCTTGTTGGTTAATATGAGTTTTAACCAAAAATCAAAGGCCTTTTTTTTGCTGGTTTCATAACCACAAAACACATCGTTAATCCAAGCAAACAGAGACTTTCTTGAAACATACACTACGGTTTGCACTTCTTTTGAACCAGGCACATGGGTGTCTTTCAAAAGGAACTTTGGATGTCACTGGTCACGTGTTTATGGCAGAAAGACTCAAGCACTGATACCTTGTTTGGAAGTAAAGTGTATTAGTTATACAGCACCCCTGAGAGCACCTGGTGATGGGAATGTTGTCTCTTTTCAGTGAGTCAGATCGTTCCGCCTGAGCTCACAGATAGACGTGGACTACCCCTTGCTGTTTTATCTAAACTAGACAAAGCATTACCTACATCGCAGGTTCCCAGCCCTGGTTCTGAAGAGCTTGCTGTCCTGTCCTGCACATTTGAGTGATTTCCTGCTCTAACACAACCGATTCAACTAATCAGCCTCAACTCAACCTGCCTTCCTGTTTCTAAGTGGGTTGTGTTAGACCACAAATGCATCAAAATGTGCAGGACAGGACAGAGGGTTCTACAGGTCCACAATCAGGAAGCTGTGATGTCTTTGTTGAATCATCTTTAAATGAATGTTAATGTAGCTTTGTTAGTTAGTGGTCAAACCATTAGACTACTGACCGGAAGGCTGTGAGTTCTAATCCCAGCACTGCCATGCTGTCACTGCTCACTACCCTTGAGCAAGGCCCCTAACCCTTAACTCCTCAGTTTTATCAAAGAGATAAATGTTAGTCGCTGTGGATAATGGCATCTGCCAAATGACATGAATGTAGATGTAGTTTTCTAGTCAGATAAGAGAGAAATAAAAAAAGGATCCGTGAATGTTTATCATTGGCGGTGGTGTGGTGGTTAGCACAGTCAACCACCTCTCGCCTCACAGCAAGAAGGTCCTGGGTTCGATCCCCGGGTCACCCAGGGTGCCTTTCTGTGTGGAGTTTGCATG
>JAQMYM010000011.1:12400777-12411834 GCA_030014255.1 Parauchenoglanis ngamensis | reverse complement strand
CCTTCCTCAAATGAATATGCTTCAGGAGAATTACAGGCTCAAGATTTCCACGAGAGCAAACATAGTTGGTGCAATATATCCCATTTCATTCATCCAATGGGGAAACCTCTTCCTGGGAAACAACAAGCTTCCCAATATGGCTTTCATTATGAAAGAGGACTGCAATAGGGGTGCAAGTGATGGCTAATGGAAGTAAAGTGAATCTGCAGGAGAAGGCAACTCATTTTTTCCTCCATCCTCAGTCTAAAATTGAATTAGGGATGAAGTATTTATTTGAGTGCAGTGTGGGTTTTCCAGTTCACTGCCTCAGTTGAGCACAGTGAAATGTGAGTTGTTAGAGTCAAAGAGAAACACTCAGTCTGCAAAACACAACACACTATGTCTTTATGAACTACAGAGACAGCAGCTTTGTATGTGCATATATAGAAGCTTTCAATTGGTAAAACATGTAGCATGTAATAAAGTCTACATTAACTTTTAAAGCAGGGCTAGCTCAGTGGTGCAGCAGGTTGGGTGAATTCTGAGCTCTGGTTACTGTCTGTGTGAAGTTTGACTTGTTTTTGTGTCAATATTCTCTGATTTTCTCCCACCTGCTAAAACATGCCAGATGATGCACTGGCTACTCTAAATTTCCTCTGGTTGTGCTCTGCAATGGATTTCTGCACTAAGTAACACAAGCAAGCAGACACAGCTCTGATCAGAGGCCAGTAGGTCATTTACCACTTTAACTAGTGCCGTCTCTGTGCTATGGTGAAGTCTAAATCATGACTGATACATTTCATGAATGCTATTCCTATGTAGGTATGAGCATAATTGCTGTGCTACAGCCTTTTCTAGGATCTTGGAAATAAAAGGGGAGGTTTGATACTGGCCTGTACTTGGACAACTGGACAACTGACTGGGGTTTGATAACTGTTAATTTAAAGGATTTAGGTACATGGCCAATGCTAAATGAAGAGTTGATTGTCTTTAGAATAGGTTCAATTACTTCTGGTATTATCTGTTTGAGGAAACATGTAGGTAAAGGATCAGGGTGATGTCTCTCGAAGAGGTTTAAAAGCCATTCTAATGGCTTATTTTGATATAATTATACTGTTGTCTACAGAGTTGCTTATCAGATTGTCTGAATTTAAATTCATAGTTTGTATTTTTTTGCCTGAGATTGTCAATCTTGTCATTGAAATAATTCATGAAGTCAGAGCTACTGCATATTGATGGTATATTTAATAAATCCTGACAGTAGCTTTTTAACACCAAAAGAGGGCTTGAACTGGCAATCATCTGCAGCATCTGAAATACTCCTTGGACATCTGAAACACCGCCTGTGGACATTTTTGAAACCATCTTCAGAACTATCCCAAATTTGGCATATAAACTTCAACACAGGAAAGAGGGGAAAATGTGAGTTATAGTCAGAAAAATATAGCAGTAAGAGTTAAGATAAGATTAATGTGGTGTGAGTCATTCTGTTGTGTCAGTTTTATCACTGACGGGTATCATTGCACCTTTTTTTTGTATACATGAAAGAGAAAGAGAATGAAAGAGAGGTAGAACAAATGGGATTTGTTAGATGATAAGGAATAGAGGCTTTTATGACTCAACAAAACCTTCTTTTAACTTTGAAACTGACAATGATGGAACAGATAGAGGAGTAAAATAATGGATGATTTTATTAATGGGATGGATGAATATATTAGCTAATCCATTGGCTAACTGCTGTGAGCTGTAAATAATGTTCTTGTAAATTTAAATGTTCACTTAGTATTGCACAATATTAATATTTAATATTAATATTAAATATTCACTTAATATTCACTTAATTATCACTTAGTATTCCACATTCACATAATATAGCAACGTCAGGGATTGTGAAGGTGACAATCAAAAAGAAATATATTGCAAATATTGTTTAAAACCAGCAGATACAATGCTAAGTACAGTATGTGGTATTCTTTAGGCTAGTCATAGCCTGATAAGTGTTGTCCCAAGGCTAGGTGCACATTTGACTCTTTCCATAGCATAAATTATTAATGTGTTATGCACACATCAGACCGTGAAGCTTATGGCAGTCTCACTTGTTTTACTCTGTGCTTAGGTATGTTACTTGGGCTGAAATATTGCAGCACGGATAATCTGTAGGCTAATTTGAACAATGCAAAAGCAGGAAAGGGGAAAAGAACATACTTTTTTATGCTATTTATCTCACTCTTTTTGTCTGACTCAGCTGTTTTTGCCTGTGGCAGAAGGACAGCAGATACAGCAGGCCCTTGAGGTAACAATGAAGGTGAAAATAACACCTAACCATTGCTAAATTGATACAGACTCTCTCTCTCTCTCTCTCTCTCTCTCTCTCTCTCTCTCTCTCTCTGGTAATTCCAAAAATTGTTAAATTTGTCTTACAATCCAAATGGAAAGAGACTTTATAGTACTGGAAAACCGGCATTTTCCTGGGTTCCTGGGTCTTTAACAGCTCTACTAGCTCCAGCAATGATCAGTACAGCTTGCAAGCTAATTTGCAAGCTTCAATTATTGATCAACAGCTAGTTATTAAACAAGGACTATTCAAAATAACAAACAAATATCATTACAATTTGTGATATATTTGTGAAAAAAACCCAACAACATGTACAAAACTTGGTTTGAGAACAGGGTGAATTGGCTGTGAGTATATCTCTCTGATTTATGTGAAGGAAATGAACAGTCAGGATTCTCTGTCCATGTCTTGAGGATTAAGCTATGGATGTATTGGCTGGTAAGAGTGCTACTGTAGAATAATGAATCTGACTCATCCTAGTCATCCCTCTCTGACTCACTGCTCCATATTCATCTGAAGTGCCAGAAGCTTTCTCAGAGCGCTTTCAGCACTGAAAAAGCCACTAATTGCTCTAATTCATCTTCAGCACAGGGCCACCGCAATACCTTCTTTATTCATTGACCAGGGCAGATGTGGTATAATTGGCCTGCCAAGAAAATGTATATAAATAATTTATAGAAAAAGCAAGTGGCAGTTATTAATCTGAGATGATATTGTATGGGGCCCTAGGTCTTAAAATAATTTCTGTCACCAAAACATAGCTTGTTTGGAACTGGTGACATCAGTACCAGTGAGTAGGGCTATTTTATCACCATGAGAACAACTAATTGTAACATGGAAGGCTGAAAGGCAGCGTGTGTATTTGTGATTTTAATGTGAGTCATCCATAAATTGTAGTTTTGCATTGCACTGGCTGATGAACAGTCAGGGAAGTGGAAAAAAGGTTAATCCATAATTGTAAAACAGAGGGCCAAAGGCTTAGGACCAGGTGTGGACAACTCACTAGCCTTAGCAGATTTCATATCCAGAATATAAATTTTTTATTTATAGTTGCCCAACAGACAAATAGGTTCAATAATCAGAAAAGGAAAGAAAAACTACTCATTATTGTCTTTCACAAAACCAAATCTTTGATTTTATAATTATGTTTAAAATGAATGTATTTCACACTGATCACGATGCTCCAACTTTAGCACAAACTTCTCATTCTGAATCTCACCACTTGCTGCACTACTCACATCAGTTGAGGTGCAATCTGATATCAATAGAACGGTTTTACTAGTTGGCTTAATTAGCATGGATGACAGTCCATCTTTTCAAAATCATGAGAAGATGGTCTGTGGATACACTGACAAAACAGAAAGGTAAAGCACAGCACAATGCCATCATATTACTCTCTACTGAGTGTGACACGACACCTCGCAGTTAACCATATCAAGAGAAAATAAAGATGCTAACTTGACTTAAGATAATAATATCTTTTATATCGGACATGAGTACAGAACACCATAGCTCATGGCAGAAGCATTTGCCAAATGTTCACAGCCAAACATTCTTTTGTTACCGTTGCAAACATGATGTGCCACAGTCTGGATTAAGGCAGTTAACTTGCAAATTACCTTGCCATATGTTATTATTTTATGTTACCTTCCACATTTTAGACTCATAAATTATTATCCTGGGCAACCCAAATTATTAGAGGAACAAGCCAATTACAAGTAGAAGGCAGAAACAGGACACTACAAATTAAAAACCAAGATACCATGATGTGACGAGATCATGACTGTTGCTAATTTAAAATGAATGTGAATAGTACATAGTACGTTTGATTTTTAAGATTAGAAAATGAGTGAAGTGGACATCATGATTGTGAATCAGTGGTCCTGGGAAGAAACAAGTCTCATTTTAACCATATAAATAGAGATAATGCTAGTTGTGGTTTAGAATAATGCTAGCTAGCATATGATGCTGTCTATAGTGGGCATTAAAATAGAATTGTGTGTAAGCATTGACAATTGCAAAAAAGGTCAGTTGAGAGTGAGAGAGCAAAATATAATTTCATAGAAAAAAACACATTTCATTCACCTACATTAGCTGCTGCTAGATATGCTGTGTAGTTAATGTTAGCTGCTAATTAGCCAAATTTGTGTTGAAATCTAGCTAGCTAAGTAGAATATAATTGCGTATGGTAGCCTTGTTTGCCTGTTTAGCTAATTAATAAACTTTGAAATACTTGTAAGTTAACTATCAACGTAATTGTTTTAGAATTTAAGATAAATAACTCAATTTCAACTGAATGTTGAGGCAAAGATTAGAAAGTCTTGCTGTTTGCTAATTCATAGTCAAAACAGTTCTACTTTGGAAGGGGTTGTAAAGAGGGGTTGTGGGAAGTAAATAATTGTCTGTGTGTTTACGTGCTGCTTCATCTTACCTGACTGTATGTTGCTTGGAGACCCCTGCCTGGGGGGACAAGAGCCCGTGTGTGGTGTATCAAGGTCCTGCTGGGGCATTAGAGATGACCTGCTGACAGAGCTTCACACACACGCTGTGAGAGATCCACCATTCCTCTTGAAACTCTCTCCTCCAACAGTAACACAGCTGTGGGGTCTTATATAGTCCTTTATTACACACAAGAACACACTCATTTCCACTGATTTATGGCCTTAGGTTTTGATTGGGGTTAAGATCTGATTTGCACTTCTACATCTTGATATCTGTGAGGATGTGCGAGCATTGTGAGCCAGTGTTTGCACTGGTCTTTGAAAAGGGCTGAACTTGAGAGAGTGGTTTTTACACTGTACCGTAGTTGTAATGTTTTACGTGGTTTATAGTTAATGATTTGTATTCCACAGTCCTATTCAGACTGAAATAGTTTTATTTATGTTCCCATGTCTAGAAAGATTATTCTACTCTTTCACCTAGTACAAAAGGACTTAACACCAGGTAATATGTCAAGTCAAGTGGCTTTTTTAGTGGGTTCATTTTCCATAAGAATGAACACATTGGCAAAAATTCTGTTATATCCAGTGGGAAAAGAGGTTTGTGCTTTTTCTTCAGCATGCACTCTTATCTATCACTTCCTGCTGAGATAATACAAAATTTTTAGGATTTTTGTTTGTTTGTTTTTAGAAAGAAAGAACACAGCATGCATGGTTTTCTATTAGCTCAATAATGTATAAATGGCTTGTTTGATTTCTTGCTGTCCTTAAAAAAAGGTATATAATTGGATGGATATTAGAATCTATACTCAAGTAAGAACACTAAATAGTGGTTTGAGACAGAGTCATAGCTGAAAGTACTGTACTTCAGACACTGTACTTCTCCAGCACTTGTGATCATTCCTCCCTCTCTTGCTTGGCAGTCGTCCCCGTTAGTGATCCATCCATCAAGCCAAGCTGCATGCGCACTATCCTCTCTCCCTGTGACTCATTTGAGGAGGCACTAACGAGGTTATCTTTCATCATGCAGGCCACTGGGTCACACAGCGAGGACATCGAGCAGGGAGAGGTGGAGGAATGGAGTGTGAAGGCACATGACCGCCAACCTGACACACACACACACACGCACACATACACACACAGACACACCCACATACACCTCAGCACGTGTTTATTTATACTTCTGGCTAACTGTGCAGAAAGCACCCTGTGTGGGTGTGTGTGTGTATGTGTGTGTGTTAGTCATTGCGCACTTGGGCACACTTTAGTAAAAACAGTCATGCCGTGTGAGACATATGTCATACACCGATTCTACATAGTGGTGAAAATCAGAAGAGCAAAATGGTGTGTGTGTGTCCACAATGATAGGAATATCTGACATTTGTTCTGACATTTGCTTCCCACAACCTGCTGTTTGTTTAGTTAAAGAGCCATAAGTTTTATTTTACATTAATGAGGTTAAGGTTAGATTTGGATTTAGGTGTAGCAAAGCATTAATTTGCTGCATTAATAATTATGTAAATGTAGGGAATTAAATAAATAAATGTGTGTGCATTTGCAGTTGTGTGTGTCAGCTTCAGAGAGCACTGATAGTGCTGATTCATGACAGGGCAGATTTCAGGCTCAGTCAGTCAATGTCAACACAGAGCAGGACAATGTTCACATATTCACGTCCTCCAGCATGTCCTCTTTGACACCTCTTCTTACTCATGTTCATTTGGTCTCAAAATGCTGTGTTAGTAAATGCTGGATAGTCCATGCTGGGCTGAGTGTGCACATTGCAGGCACAGCTACAGGCAAATCAATGGATCTGATGCATGGAATCTGATTCTCATATTACTCTAATGTGCTTTGTTACTTGTACTGTCTACAAATACAGATCTACAAATGTTATGCTTATATATTATGGTATTACAGTCTGTAATGGAATGCTTCTCAGTGCTAGAATTGCTAAGGGAAAACACAGTAAGAATTTAATAAATGCCCTGAACTAGAAAAATACTTTTGAACAAGTAACTTATTTTGACCTAGTTTATTGTGAGCAATAAAAAAATCTTCTTTGTCCATAATATTCCAATAAAGTGCAATGACTTTTTTCCTGCCCCTAAGTACTGAATTTTATTATGTCTAATCATATTATGTTTCATTACCTTGTGCAGAGTAGAAAAAGCCTCGTGTGGGGCTCAGGTGGGGCAGTAAAATTATTGATGCTGACCTGGGGAAGAGCAGTAGCTGTCTTGGTGCAGACCTTGGAAGGAACTATAGAAGTCTTAGTATATACCTCAGGAGGAGCACTAGAAGTTTGGCGCAGGCCTCTGGAGAAATAGTAGAACTCTTGGTGTCGACCTTGGGAGGAGCAGTCATGGAGTGGCTCTTGGAGTGGGCAGGCAGTGTTTTGGAAAACAAAGGTGGTGCATTCTCCTGGGTTCCTGATTTCATCCAACTGTCTGCTTGGAGCTTGAAGGCTGATTGACCTCCACCAGAAGAGCCACATATGTTGTTTAAATATACAACTGCATAAATAAATATCCAAACTAATCTGGGAGAAACACAGAACAGGTGATTACAAACAGTCCAATGAAAAGATAGGGGTAGAAAGGAGAACAAAATAGTTATCTATTTTAGTAGCCTAAAATAAAACTAAAATAATAAAATAAGTAATAAAACAAAAAAGCTAAAATAAACATGAGCACATGTCTGCTGCTGTGGGAATCACTACAAGAAAGGAGGGAAACTTGACAAGAACAGGTAGCTTGGACAGATTTATTGTATGAAGCCCCCTTTGTGTCACATACGTGACTGTTTTTAAGTTGTGCTGCATGTACGTGATTGATTGAAATTCAAAACTTACTACTTTGGTTAGATAACTAGCTAAATGACAAATACTGCATCAGTGGCTGTACATTCAAGTCCTAATTCAAGTACCTTCAAGTGCTAATTCAGAGTCAAACAGCCCAAGACTCAGAATCGAATGATATGGACTATAGGAACACTATTGAGGTAGAGGATAGCTATGTATGCATAGGTAGAAACCATTAAACAAAATATTAATTAGGCACCAATACGGCCACTATAACTTTATTATTCATACTCATGCGTCTCTGAGTTTCTGCCTTTCTCCTCACCATCCTAACTCTATTTCTGTGCACAGAAAATGTATTGATAGCCTCAAGATGTAGAGACCTGTGTATCCTATAATGGCTTACTTCCCTTCTGGACATATCTGCCTTTCTTCGTTTTTCTTAGGTTGTTTTTTTTATTTATTTATTTTTTACAAAGAATCACTCATAGTGGAAAGACTCATACAGGAAATCTCAGCATGGCTCACTGGCTATGAATGCATCCTTCACGAATGAAAAGGCACCTCAAAAGATGCAGTTCTAATATTTAATGTTTTGAAACTGAGCTAAGGTTGACAATTTGGTCTTGAAGTAAATTACTGGAAAACAATTAAAACAGTATAATATTATGCCTTTCATATTTTTTGGTACTTTGGTATTTTATAAACTTTAATTTAACATCGCACATCACCCACAGAAAAAAAAAATTAAATTTAAAAGCAGAACAGATGAGATATTATGCTTGCTTTATTTACATAGTGGTTCAGTGGGTAGTGATGTCTCCTCAAAGCTCCAGGTTCCCTGGTTCGGTCCTGAGCTTGGGTTATTGTCTGTGAGGAGTGTCTGTGTCCCACCTCCCAAACATACTAGTAGGTGTATTAGCTGCAATAAATTGCCCCTAGGTGATACAATGTGATGGACTAGCATCTGTCCAGGGTCACACACAATGTTCCAAGTATAAATTCTGGATCCTGAATAGGATAAAGTGATTACTAAAATGAATGAATGAATGAATGGCCTTATTTGGAGAGCTGTATATTAAATACTAAATGAATAAATAAATTCCACCTTTACATTAGGTGACACCTCCTAATTGTCTTCAAAATAAAATTAGGAATTTAGCTCTGAGGCATCCTTTTATAAACAACATTGTCATGTCAGTGTCATGAACCAAATTAGCAAGACTGTCTGTTTAAAATGATGAACAAGTTGATGAGTTTTAAGACAAGTAGTTGATTTAGGCAAAGCTGGTGGCTATACACTTCCCTTAGCTCTCTATCCCTTGAGATAAGGAGGAATATTGCTCACTTCATTAAAATTTTTCCAACCCACTTATTTTCCCCATTCCATCGTTAATTAATCACCACATTATCCATTACTGCCATTTAGTTGAAGCCCAAGGTGATTTACTGATGCCAGCAGCACAGGGCATCCCTCCAGGACTTGGCATTACACATCCTTCTTCAGGGCACAATGACAGCAGGACATCATTGACTGTAATTAAATGCGCAGTCTTTTGGTAAATTGCCAAGTTTATTAACTGACATGACACCACCAGCAATGTGAAGCTAAAATAAGTAAATAATTGTGACAGAGTTGTAGATGTTGGCATGTTTCTGTGGTATAAGAGGAATAAAACATTTTGGAATATGCTGTTGTTGGAAAACAATCAGCAATGGGCTGACGTGAAAAAGCAGAATTACTATTACTTCCTCAAGGTTGATTATTTTCATATAACAGCACATCATGAAGTGTTTTATTCCTCTTAAACAACCACCATTAGTCATTTTTTTAAATTAAAGAATGACATTTTTTCCCATTATGCAAAAAAACATTATGCAAAATCTTCTGAAACATCTGAAAAACAAGTTAGTTCATGTTATATTGATCTCCATTATCTATTATGTTTATATAAGCTGTAACTGTTCTTCTGTTACTCTGTCTTGAAGTTAATAAGACAAATATCACACAACATGTCTTTTTATTGAGACACCAGAAACTACTCTCTTCTGAAGACTTACAATTTACAGCTTTATGTTAAATAACAACACGTTTTTAATTAGTTAATATTAAATGATGTGGAGCATTCCCCATTCAAGTCCCTGTGAATGAGCTGTTACTATAGAAATGATAAAGCATTGCATTAATTAAAGTGTGCATTAATATAAACCTGTGATTTGCAGCTGTATGAGAGCTGCTGTTTCTGAAAATCATTTTACCTTCTAACCAATCAGAATCCAGAATTCAACAGAGCTTCATTATAAAAACAACATCAGAATCCAAACAATCATTCTTAATGATTAATTAATTCTTAATCAGCTTAATGTGTAAATGAAAACTGAGTAGGCTGAATAAGCTGACTTTTTTAAATGAAAAAAATTGAGGGATATATAAATAAAAATATTGAGGAATATATAAATTAAAGATTAAGGGATGTGATGCATAAAGGAAGAAATAAGGGCTGTGTAAGGGAAGGAAAGATTAAGAGATATGTAAGGGAGTATGCACTGCACTTTAGATTCAAACTAATCTGTCAAAATGCACGATGCTAATATTGTGGACTGTAATAGAGGATGATGTCAGCATAGGTCGATGGTGAAATTAAACCACCTGGGAGGGCTTCAGCATGTTTGGCAATTCAGGCTGTATGAATACTTCATAAATATTAAAAAGCAAGTGAGGCAACTGATGCAATGTGAGTGAGAAGAGCTGCTGCTCCTATAAAAGGAATTAGAGAAGAGATTGAGGTGTGGAACGAGGTATGAGAGAAAGAGAGACAAACACAGGGAGAGCCTGATTGAAGGCAGTGTGATTGAAATTTTTAGGGCTTCATTGTTAAGACCCAGGGAAGGAATTTAAAATGCATATGAATGAAAGCTACTAATTACAATAAATATGTAAACATTATAACTCCATATTTTATGTGATTATGGTGATGTGCATTATTTCAGTTACCTTTCTTTCAGAGGCCAAAAATTTATTTGGGTAAAAGTTATTGAGAACTGGCATATTTTGCAAGTGCGCTCCCCTTTCACTTGTGGAGTGTTATTCACTTTTTGAAGGACAAGGAGCCGGCAAAGACAACATCAGAATCCAAACAATCATGTTGAATGACAAGGTAGAGTAATATTACAGTATTTTACATGAACATCCATATTTAATTAAAAACAGAACAGTGACAACATATCAAATGTTGAAACTGAGAAATTGTATTTTATGAAACATATTATCATTTTGAATTTGATGCCAGCAACATGTTTCAAAAAAGGTGGGATGGGGCAACAAAAGACTGATACATCCTGATGTCCTACTTCTGGTTGGAGAATGTTGGAGAGCATCATTTGGAAACCACTTGCTCTTGTTGAGCATGGTACCATATGAACTGCTTCAACATACACCTAGAACTGTGAAGATGGCGTTGGACTGCTGTTGACAAGAGCAGTTCTGCTACAATGGCATAGGACT
>JAQMYM010000011.1:12382493-12395405 GCA_030014255.1 Parauchenoglanis ngamensis | reverse complement strand
ACAGTGACTCGTGAAATCATCCCCACACACAAAACTGTACATTTAGAGGTTTTACACCTGCTCTTAAAAATAATGCTGATTATTCACTGTAATGAGGTTTAGAACTTAAACTTTAAGGCTTTGGTCTCTAAGGGTTGTATTCAGAGTCAGAGACTTAGTTACATCATCATCAGTAAAATAGTGACTGTACAGAGTCGGAGCGTGCAGCCGTTCAGGACGGTTATCTGAGCTTCCCATTCAGATTAGGAATAAAAATCATCTGCCAGATTCTACTTGAGCAGAAGCGACCAGGACAGGGATTTTCTGACATTTTCAAATTCACACAAATGAATGAACTCATCACTGATGGTTTGAAGACGGATGCAGGTGCTGAGTGTTTTATTAACTGTGAAACACGAGAATCAGGGCTAGAGCTGTGTAACAGAAACACAAACTACACAAGCATGGAGTCAAGATAAACATGGTATAGACAGGAGAATAAACAGCGAGGTTATTTACAGCTGCTACACCAGGAGTGCTATACAGGCCTGACCTAAATACTGACGCACTGATGCATAAACCTGGCTCAGGTGTTCCAGATCATGTGACCTGGTGTATTTAGTGAACATGTGGAGTGCAGTGGCTGATGGGTGCTGAGGTCCCACACCACTGTCAGCACTAACCTGCTTATAATCTTTAATGTAGTGCCCTAAAAAGTGCACACTTACTCACCGTGTGTAGCTTTAATAACTGCTGGAGCATAAAAACGTCCTACTCGCCTGTGAAGTGATGATTTTGTATGTAACTGAAATGTTTTCTATTAAATTAGCATTAGCAATTTGTAATCTTTAACACACACAGACACACACACACACACACACACACTCAGTATTAACAAAATCACATAAGCACTGCTGCATATGCTGATCCATACATGGCACAAAGACACACCAACATGACGTGTGTGTGTGAAAATACAGAAAATAAAGTGAGTAAATGTAAACTTTACACTCTGTTGGAGGATAATGAACTACACTGTTTAACTTGTTTAAATTCACTGTACTGCTCCATTTTCTTTTAAAAAGCAACAAACTGCTGCATTTTTCTCGATGATTCAGTTACATTATTAATATCTACCTTTGGGATGTGTGTGTGACTGTGGGTTTTATGAAGAGTGAGGCAGTACTCCGGTGTTACACTCCATACCTGAGGGTTATTAGGAGTGAAGTAGAAGATTTCTGTACAAACTCCTCCACCAAGACGGGGTGTGACTGAAGCTCTGCAGTAAATACGGCATTTAAATGCTCATGAGTGCAGCTTAATCACTTACATTAAGGAGTTATTTTAAAAAAAGGTATTTAATTTAATTGTATAATTTTATATTTTGTGTGTGTGTGTGTGTGTGTGTGTGTGTGTGTGTGTGTGTGTGTGTGTGTAAAATTAGATGTGACAGTAATATAACACCCACACAGAGTGATTCATTCTAATGAACTTTATTGACGCTTTTATCACCAATTATAGAGAAATGAAGCTCAGAACATTTTGAGACAAGATTGCTTCTTTACTTTTCATTACTTTGTTGTAGATTTCCACACATCTTTCCCATCATTCTCAACAACCAGAATGCCGTTGTTTCTCAGAGTCAAACGGCACACTCTGACGTCAGTGCGGTGGGTGTTGGTGTGCCACACAGTAGTCTCGGGTGTGTACATAACAAGGTTGCAGTCGTTTTGCATGATCAGCCTTTGGGCATTTGTATTACCAGCAGTGTTAGACTGCCAAACCGGGCTCCAGCCATAGACCACAAAGTTCCCGTCCTCCTGAAACAAGACGCGAGAGATTCGCTTATGAACAGTGAACAGCAGCAAACAAACCACAGGTTAATGAGAGCACAGTTTCTCTCTCAGAGCTTCTCTCGAACATTTTTTCAGGGTTTGTTACCTGAAAGATCGCCTTGTACTCGCCATTGTTGGATAACAGGAAGTCTCCCTGCTGGAGCTCATCATTCATGGACAAGTAGTTCCTGCTCATGATTCTGAAAAGAAAAGACGGTTAATGTGATGAGTAATAACTCCTCACATCTCGGTTCATCCTGAATGTCTCCAGTCATTATGTCTGTCTCTTTATCCAGGGAAATGATCTACCAGTTTATGGCTATAGATTGTTTCATAATTCTTTCCAAAATTATTCATTTAGTTCTATTACAGTTTCAAGATCAATCTTCAGATCAAAATATTAATCTTCAATTATATTTTGTGTGGAGATTACGCTGCCAAATTGGCATTTCTAGGGTTCTTTTTCATTTTGTCTAAATAACACGCATCAGACTGCAATTTATGAAGTACACTTTATTTTATTTTATCTTTACAGAGATTTTATCTCTGCCATTCATTAAACAGATTACTGGAAAAAAATTCTAAATGAAATGTAACAGCTGTTAACTTTCCCCCAAACACTTCATTTAACAATCAGACAGGAAATACATGTAAGGTTAATAACTACATTTGAATAGATTTACTCACCTGCTCTACGAGAACACCAGACAACAGTTTGTGAAGATGTTCTAGTGATTATTGGTGTTATACTGTCGAGCAGCCGCCCAATTTATGAGAGGCCTCTCGCTGTGCCCAGCCCACTTCCAAACAAATAAGGAAAAGTAAAGGCTACACCCAAACCCAGCCCCATATATGGTAAGTGCGTGACATCTCTGTTCGTCCACATTCAGTCCCGCAGGCCGGAGTGAGACGCACCTGCAAATTATGGAGTTCTGTCGCGACTCCGTCCCTCCCTGCTGCACGGAAGGCTCGCGGCCTCCGTCGCACGCAGCGCATGCTCTCCCCGCAAGGTTTCGTGACTAAGTGATTCCCGGTGTTTCCACTTTCAGTGACAATCAGCAGCGCATTTAAGGATGCCCGTTTGCGCTTCGGATTCGCGGAAGCATTGTGTTTCATCACGCCACGCTGGCCGAACCCTGGATTATTGTGTCTGTTCTTCATGCCTGATTTCCCGTGCTGGAATTACTGGTTATGGACTTTTTGCCTGGACTTCCTCTCTCGTGATTTGGAATATTCCCGTAGCTCTGTTTGTTTATTGTTTGAACTTATTTCCGTGTCTGCATTTCCCGTGTTTGTTTTCCCGCGTTCAGTGCCTGATTTCTGTGCCTTAGTTTCTTGTGTTTGTTTTTTCGTGTTCTAACTTCTGCATGTTTTGTGTGTGTAAAGACATTAAAATATAATGAGTTCTGCTAAACCGCCCTCACACCTGCGTACGTGTCCCAAACCACCTGGCCGCCGTGACACCTAACTATGTAATTTAAATATTAATAATAATATGTACTGAAACCTTGTGTGCAAATTCTAGACATAAAGCAATGCTTTTTTCATGTTTTGAAATATTTCACCCCTGCCACACAGAGGATCGGTCCACTGCCTGCTCTCCCTGATCTCACCCTGTCTTCCACAAATATTATACTGACTGGTATGAGTTGCTGTAGCTTAGTGTTACCTGACCTCCTGTAAATGTCGAGGCTAATATAGTCTGCAAATCTTCACTGGAAACATCAGATGTGTAAAACATGTGCAAAATGTGTTCATTTACTTTTACCACTCAGTAGAATGAGTAGAATAAGACAGCTATACAGTGTTTTTGTGCTTGCGTATAAAATACAATGATCTAACTCCGTACAAATGCTCACTCCATTACGTCTTGGGTAAATTGTGTGTATGTGTGTGATTGGATGTGTGTTTTGTCAGCCAGCCAAAATGGCAGAGAAGAAGAGTCAGAGATTAGTCCAGGAACACATATAACTTAATAATGTATTTAAAACATTTGGTCATGCTAATCCTTATTAATAATCAGTTATCTAGTGGCCAACATGTAACGCTAATAAGGATTTCCTGTGTATTCATTTAATACAACTACAACACATTTGGCAGCATCTTTTGTGTCCCCCTCAGAAATTGCTCTTGGAAAATATTTCTCTTTATTGTCCCCCCAAAGAGTGAAATGAAATATCCACCCCTGGCCAGGGCCATGTATCTTTCCTTAGCTATGTGTTTCCATGGACTTGTGGGCCATGGCTTTGTTTTCAGACCTTACAGACTATTTCCAATCTGTTTTATTTGCCCTCTGAACTGACAGACGTGGCAGGTTGGCTGTTTTCCTGTCTTATGCTAACTTTGTGTGGATGATTATGAGGAAAATATAATAACTATTGTCATGGATTCTCTCTCTCTCTCAGCATGTGGCACTTAGGACCCAAGGGTTGACCCTTTAATGATGATAGCTTAGTGTATTCATGAGTCTTATTTGTTCTGAATTCAATCCATGTACATCTGTTTATGTTATGACATTTATTTTGATTTTAGTCCCGTTTCCCGTTTTTAGACGATTTTTGCTATGGTTGATTTCCGTAATGTGTTCACCTGTATTGTTATCAGTCAAACCTTGATTAGTTGATTATAATTGCCCTGTTGTTTTGGTTCTGGGCTGCAAAGTCTTAGGTTGATTTTAGTCCTATAAATTTCAAGCCATGTTTTTCAAGTCCTGTGTTTTTGGTTCTGACTCATGCTTGTTGTATTTGTGTTGATTATTGATTATGCAGTGTACTGCCTGCTGCCTGTGTTTTGACCAGTGCTACGGACAGTAACTACTATGTCTGGATTGCCCAAAATAATTCACACATTGAGTTTACTCATTTGTGTCCTGCGGCCCAATCCGGCATGTTACAGTTAGTGTTTTCTACACTTTTACAATAGCAGTTAATGAGGAGCCCCTGTCTATCTCTTTGCCTGTCTCTCTGTCTGGCTGCCTGTCAGTCTGTCTGTCTGAGAGGCTTTTTAGAAGCCAATAAGTCCTTAAACAAGCTTAATAAATAAATAAATAATAATACAGTCCATAATGACATGGTCCCCCATACAACTTAAATGATGTGAATTTGCGTCCTGATATAAAATTATCTTGTCAGTGTGTAGTTGTTTAGGTGTGTTTGTGTTGTGTTTCTCCTGCATACTTGATATTGTGTATTATTAGAGCTTTTCTCAGAGATTTTCCTCAGGCTAATTGGTTGTGCTGCACTTGGCCCTCTTTCATCTTCTTACTCTTTCAACCATCTGTGTGATTCACTGATGAAATAGATTGGCCTGGTGGGTTTAAAATGAGTTGACTGTGCCTTTAAAGACACATCAGCACAACAGTATTTAGTCTAATGGTTATGATACAAATAGCATTTGGTTTATCTGGGTAGTGAGTATGGTGTCTGTCTGCATTGTCTGTGGGCTCAGTGGGTTTTTCTGATGCTCCACATGGCTATGCCTTATTCTCCCCTTTGTGTTTGCAGTTTGCATATATTACATCAAAGGTTAACTGATATAAATTTTAATTTAATTCAAGTTTTGCTGCACTGCTTAATTTTTAACATTATTGATAAATGCTATCTTTATTGCATTAAGGTTATCAAAAATGTAACATCTGATTAAAAACATGATTAATTCTGGGATTACCTTCACCATAATGCATTCACCAGGCAAGTCAATTTGTTCATGATCCAAAGTATTATTCTTCAGTTTGAGCGAAAATCAGCATGAAAACCTTTCTGGGACTGAGTCATATTTGGAGATCTTAACAGTGAATGAGTGAAATATACAGAAAATATAGCTACGGCACACTAAACTTTTCTAAAATCTCACAACATTTGTCATGAAAAGTGGAGGTGTTGACTAATCTTTCTGGCCAAATTAGCCACTACAGTTTTTATTGATCATAACGTCCCTCAGGCTTGATATAAGCTAATTCTGTCCTCCCTCAACCCATTAACTTCCTGCCTTGTTTTGACTCCAATGATCCATCTTCACGAGAAGATTAGATGTGGCCGTTCTTTATACATTTATATGGGAATAAAGTACATTTATATGGGACAGATTGATGTCAAACTTCTTCCCTGATGAAAATACATACATCACCTTGGGGCTTACAATGTAAAGGTTCATCCATTCATTCAGAAGCTAAGGAGTGAAGCAAAACTGTTGTATACGAGGGCGCTAAAAAGCTCATAAGTGGCAGCCCAGCTATGCATAACAATTGTTAATGACTGGCTGAAGAGCAGCCATGAATAGTCTTACATTCGAGAGAGGGAAAGAGACAACAAGGTAAAGGAAGAAAGTCACCATTACTGACATGGCAAGGCATCAGAAAATGGACTAAAATCATATTCTGTTGTGTTTCTGCTGTAGTTTTCAAGAAGAAAAAAAGAAAACACAATAGCAGCTTCACAGGCAAAGACACCGTGATTTTGTTGTGATGAATGATGGCTTATTATTCCATCCAGGACAACACAACAGCTCAGGGCAGACAGTAAAGATATGAAACTGCACAAGATCAGGCAGAACACTCATAGCAGGGTATAATTTAATGTGTATCCATGAATGCCGCAAGCAGTGGTGAACTGCTAATCATAAAATCTCTTTTATGAAATCTCTAGACTGCTGCATTTTTAACAAAGCCCGATTATTCTTTAAAAAATTGTGATGGCACCCACGCTAGGAAATATCATGTCTTAGATACAGTATATTGCCTATCCATCCACCAATTATCTATACCGCTTATCCATTAGGGTAAGCTGGAGCCAATGCCAGCTGACTTCGGTCGAGGGGGGAGTACACTCTGGGCAGATCTATCACATGACTAACACAGAGATGAACAATCGCTCACACTCACATTCACACCTATGGGCAATTTAGAGTAGCCAGTAGACATGATCTGCAGGTCTTGGGCTGTGGAAGGAAACCAGAGCACATGGAGGAAACCCATGCAGGCACAGGGACAACAAGCAAACACTGCACAGAAGGGCCCCAACCGGCTGGCAGGTTTGAGTGCAGAACCTTCTTTCTGTGAGGTGCCAGTGCTAAACACTGCACCACCATGTTGCCCTTATATTACCTAACAATTTGATAATTTTTTTTGCATACTTTCAATTGTGTTTTGTCACAGAGATATGTGCCAAGACTTTTTCTTTTTTACACCAATCTAAATCATTTAGCAACAAGTTTTTGGACATCATCAACCTATCTTTCCTTAAAACACATCATGTTTTCATCATGTCAATGTTAACCTAGGTGTTAAAAACAGGCAAATAAGATGCAGGCATAGAGCTCTGAGAGAAGTACAGTATGTAGCAGCATGACAGTCCAACATTATGTGACTATCTTGCACACTGATAAACAGAAAAACATTAGAAGCATAGCCAGAGAACCAAAACCAGGGCCTCGGACCAGATGAAAAGGAAACACAGACCAATTAGAGAGAAAGTAGATTATAGAAATGACACAAAGTACACATCAGCTGTCTGTTGGTAAGGTGGAGTTTGTCTCAGTGACGAGTGATTTGATCCTTAGCCACATAACTGAAAGATCCATGAGAATGCAAAATAAAGAGAAAGCTTAGGAAAGGAAGCAATAGTTTACTATTATTAACTAAATTTGCAATGCAAAGAATGGATTTGATTTTGAAAGTCTGTTTTCATTGTGAAATTTTATATATTTTTTTACCTTTCTTGACTCTGCTGGTATGTTAACAACAATGTGTTTTGTTCTTTTTCCCACTTATTTCCTCTGTGTTTCTCTCCCTCAGGCAGATTCAGCGACCAGTTTTCTGCGTGCAGCACGCTCAGGTAATCTGGACAAGGCTCTGGACCACATCAAAAATGGGATAGACATCAATACAGCCAATCAGGTAGGAGCAGGTGTCCCAGTGTCATGCCAACCTGCATGTGTATAACTGCTTTGCCCCGATTTTGCATCATGGAATGAAATGCTGATTTGCTCATGAAAACATTAAGAACTGAAGCTATATTGGATCATTTATTACATTAAGCAGTAATTTTTCAGGTGGCACAGCACAAATTGAGCAATAAGATTTATTAATGTATCATTTTATTATCACTGCCTTTAATAACTCCACAATTTAAAAAAAATCAGTGCTTGTTTATGTGTGTCCCTATTTGTGTATTCATGTTTGTATGCTTGCAGCTGTGTTTACCATGTCATTGCTGTGCTGTAATGAGGAAATGGCTGTAATTATTGACAATATAAGCATGTCTTCTTCCCCTAACTAATTGGCCATGCCTTGGCACCCACAAAGGCATAGTTGACAATCATGGTTTGTTGAATGGATGAGTATTTGTGACTATAGCCTGATCACATACACGCGCAGTCATAGCTGTTGTACGGACCTTGTCTGTGCTGTGTGACACTGCAGTATTAGGAGCTTCTTCTGCAGTCAGCAGAGCAGAGCCCCCTTATGGTCAGCCAGCACCACACACACAACCTGTTGGAGTCAAATGTCCTTACACACCTTCAATACATAAATAGGCTCATCCATCTGTCTCTTCCATCTCAAAGAGAAGCACTTTTCTACTCACCATCACTTCCACAACCAAATATTTTTTTTACAGTTTCTCAAATGATAGTGACTAAATGGCACTGTGGCAGAGGTAGGGAAACATCTTGGTGAACAAATCAGGTATTAAGCAGATATGCTTTTGTTTGTTCGCAGAATGGACTTAACGGGTTGCACTTGGCTTCGAAAGAAGGTCATGTTAAGATGGTGCTGGAGCTGTTGCATCATGGGATTGACCTAGAGAGCACCACAAAGGTATTCTAACACTGCTCAGTTAATAAATTTGAAGTGAATATGTGTAAAACAAAATGCATTGCTCTATTTTCCTGACATGTAATATTTACAGTAGTTTTAGTTTATAGAACTCCTTACAATATACTATATATGACATGCATATCCCATTGTTAGAGTAAGTCTTAAAGTAAGTATATCTGCCAAGAAACCCCTAGAGCAGTTCAATAAAAACCCTACCCACTGGGCAAATGGCTGTAACTGGTAGAATACCATACCTGCCCAAAAAATCCCAACAAATGGGCAAATTAATGTGCCTGGTAGAATGACATGCCTACTGTAAAGCACCATGAAGCAGCTAAACTTTAATAACTGGTGGAATGACACAAATACCATAAAGAAATCTTACTACTGTAACTGCTAGAGTATCAGGCCTACCATAAAGCCATAGCAAATGGACAAACTATTGTACTGCTGGAGTAGCATTCTGATTGCAGAGCCCTAATAAATGGGCAAACTATTGTAATTAGTGGAATGGCATGCTTGCCATAAAAACTACTACCAATGTTTAGCAATTTTCTCAGCACTGTAGAAAAAAGTCATAATTGTAACTACTGTAAATGATGTAATAGCACATCTACTGTAAAATGCCCAACAAATGTGCAAACTACTACAAGTAGAGTAGCGCTTCTACCCAAAAACAAAAAACAAACAAAAAACCCCAAAACAAAACAAAACACAGTTGGAACAATTGCTGGAGTAGCACAGTTACTAAAAAACAATAACCAATGAGTAAAGTTTTGTAACTACTGAAGTAGTACATTTACCATGAAAACCCTAAAAATGAGGAAATATGTGCTATTTAATAAATACTATATATGCTGTAGTAGCACACATGCAGTAAACACAAGTAAAATCCCAACAATTGCTCAATGAAAAACATATCTTATTGTCCGGGAAATAAGGTAATTACAATGCATATGCATTTTGTTTGAAGATGTATGTTTTTATGACTACACTTTTCTCTTGCTCATAGAAAGGGAATACTGCACTACATATTGCTGCACTGGCTGGTCAAGAGAAGGTTGTTGCCGAGCTAGTCCACTATGGTGCCAATGTCAATGCCCAGTCTCAGGTCAGTCTCTGAAAGTCCCAGACTAATTTAATCATGACTCTGGGCTGGTCTCAGTATATGAGGTTCTGATGTTTGTTTTCTTTCTAATGCTGATCTTCCAGAAAGGTTTCAGTCCCTTATACATGGCAGCACAGGAGAACCACTTGGAGGTAGTGAAGTTCCTGTTGGAGAACGGAGCCAATCAGAGCCTCCCTACTGAGGTAAGAAATGCCACAATATGCTAATAAGCACTTACTATTTTCTTAAGAGTAATCTTAACACTAGTTACTAATTGACAAATCTAGTGACTTTTTGAGCAGACATCAGTGAATTGGTGATGCTCTTCAGCTCACATCACAGCTGCAGGTTAAACAAATTGAGAGAGGAGGTTTGTTTGCGTCACTACTAGTGTGTAAAACCTGACTTAGTTGTACTTGTGTGAGCTAATGATCTCAATCAATGACTGATCACCATTGTTCCCAGTTACTAATTACCTTTTCTTTGGAAAGAAAAATCAGTGATTACCATTGTTCCCAAAGATCACTTATCGTTATTGTCCCTTACAGCCAATCACAGGTCTATATTGTTTACAACAGTCAATCACTAATCACCATTGATCCCAATGACTAATCACTAATTGCCATTTTTTTTGCAATGACCAATCACTGATCACCTTTGTTTGTCCACCTGTGCACTTCTTTGTTCTATTCTTGACTGTATTTACAAGTAATAAAATTGAGTTAATCCATCCATTACATTTCCTTTGTGTCTGTTTCCTGACTCCTCACTACTGCTGCAAGTGTCTTCCGAAAATATTTCTTTGATATGCAAAAGATCATTATGATTCAGTGAATATGCAAATTAGTGTATGGTGTTACCTGGTGAATTCTAGCTACTTTTTAAGCATACATTAACTTCTTTTCCCTGAATTGAGTTGGCAGCACTGGAGTTTCTCTTATGACCTTCCTTGCATACCTGTTGTATTTTTTGCTCTCCTCTGTGCCAGGATGGCTTCACACCACTGGCTGTGGCTCTTCAGCAAGGTCATGAGAACGTGGTGGCTCTTCTCATTAACTACGGCACTAAGGGAAAAGTGCGCCTGCCCGCTCTCCACATAGCCGCCCGCAATGATGACACACGCACTGCAGCTGTGCTGTTACAGAATGACCCCAACCCAGACGTTCTTAGCAAGGTAGCCTTAGTCTGTGTATGTATCCATTTGCAGGCATTTGACAGTTTGAGAGCTTGGCAATAAAAAACTATGACCTTGATCAAGATCCTCTAAACAGGTGTACGTTGATCACAGTTGCTGACACATTCATTTACAAAACAGTATCATTTGATATTCATCCTTAGCCTGATCTGATAAAGTTCTAGTGTTACAGTATTTATGCCCTCTTTATATTCTATATCTGCCTATTTCCTTTCCCTCACCCTCATCCCTGTAGACCGGCTTTACCCCACTCCACATTGCAGCACATTATGAGAATCTGAGTGTTGCGCAGCTGTTGTTAAACAGGGGAGCCAATGTAAACTTCACGCCAAAGGTTGGTGCTTTTTTCTCCTTCTCTCATTTGACTGTTTATTTACTCTGATTTTAAAAATCAAGAGGCCAACCACTGCCTTATCTCCCATTATAGAAAATCTTCCCATGATGACATGTTATCCAGCTAACACTGTCAATGAATATAAGATAGCTAATGGTAACTAGGTGACTAATGAAGAAAATTCATTATTTATAATTATGTATGTCAAAATAATCTCAGAAATCATGACAACTTAATATTAGACTTGCGTCTGCAACAAAAATTATAATCATTTATGAATGACTTCTCTCAGATATCCTGTTAAATCATTTAGCGTTGGAATTAATTACCTTGGCTCATCTAAGCTGACTAATTAGTAAATATATAAAAATATCATAAACATTTATATGACTATAGTTTTCTCCTAAGTCTTGTCATATCATTTCATGTGAGTAATGTAACTGCAGTGATAGTTATAGTGATTTCTGAATGTAACTTCAATATCCTCTCAGAAATCCTGTTTAGATGTTAGTTAGCATTAGCAGTGAAGATTTTGCACATTTATGAACATGACTTAAAGATCTTCTTAGACATTTCCTCAAACGTGGTGCATGATAGGCAGCTAACATTAGTAGGAAATTATAAGTATTTCGAAATATGAAAAATTTTTTAGAAATGTGAAGATTATAAACAGTGAAGATTATAAACATTTATCAATATGCTCTTAGACATTTATCAGTAATCCTCTTAAAAATCCAGTGAGATCATTTTAGCTAACAAAAATAACAAAGATTTAACAAGATATTGACTAACAAAATCTGTGGCTGAATTCAAATTAAATAGGGTTTAGGAATGCATTTCACATTGATGTAATGGCTTTTATACCTTTTACTGGGCAGTACACAATTTGTAGTCATATTCATAGTTCAAAAGTTTATAACATGAGCTAACCTCATGGAATTAGACAAACCAGCTAGCTAATGAGCTAACATGAGAGGATTTATGAATGATAAATGGATAAATGAATTCCAATGACTTTCTTCTTTATATTATATATGGATATAGGACATGTCCACATTCTTCTCTAAGAAGCACTTTTATTTTTTATTTTTGTATATGAAACTCAGAAAAATGCCTGTTCTCTGTGGACAGACCCTGTTGTTGGATTAAATGTGATTTAAGTGATGACTAAATGAATCTTCTTTTGTGCTTTGCATGGCTGATCTCAGAATGGCATCACTCCCTTGCATATAGCTGCCCGAAGGGGCAACGTAATTATGGTTCGACTTCTCTTGGACAGAGGAGCACAGATAGATGCCAGGACAAAGGTACAGTATCTATTTGCCCCTTTTTGCTTATCCTGCCTACAATGGCAGTCTTGCAGAGGGTTCTTTTATCAGATACAGTATGAAATTTCTGCAAAGTAGACTGCTGGGTTATTTATGTCTTGCTTACAGAGGATGGCCTATTTATGTCCTCCTGGGAGTAAATCAGGTATTTTATATGTATGGTTCAAGCTGGGATTCAAATGCCAAGTGGTGCATTTGGATGATTAATTAAGTGCACATTTTTCTTTGCCATGAAATCTTCTGAGACTGTACTGTCAAAGGGTTTACACACAAAGTAGAACTGGAACTGTAAAGGAGATCTGCAGCATATGGCTATATA
>JAQMYM010000011.1:12325923-12365448 GCA_030014255.1 Parauchenoglanis ngamensis | reverse complement strand
TTTAAGTATTTCTTTATATCCAGTAATGTTTCTCATGGGTAGACATGAACACCGTTTGTTTGGTGTCCATGTGCCGTTGGAGTCACGCCAAGAAAACAAAATAAAGCAAAATAAAACAAAAAAGCACGATTTTCGGATCCGGAGTGGCCGCTGCGAGCTGCGGTCACGCCGCCATTACGTCATAGACAAGTATATGTCGTTATATCCTCTGGTATACCAACGTAATGGAACACATTATTGAATAACAATTCTGTTAGATAGAATGTTGCGGGTAATGCCAGAAGAGGGATTAGCCTCAGTGCCTTGGAGAATCTGTCTATAATGAAGAGATTTACCATGTTGTCAGCTGATTCAGGGAGATCAGTGACAAAGTCTACTGTGAGGTGGGACCATGGGAGCTGGGGTGTAGGAAGTGGCATGAGCTTGCCAGACTGGAAGGTACATGGCACATTGGCTCTAACACATGTGGAAAACCATGCCACATACTGGTTGATATCGTGCTGCATGTTTGGCCACCAATATTTCCCACTGAGGAACTGGAGGGTTAAGTGTGTTCCTGGATGACCAGAGGCAGGAGTAGTGAGAGCCCATGTCTCCTCCGGAGACAGAGAGGAGCATAGGTGCATTCAGGTGGATATGGAACATGGTATGGAAGAGTGTTAGTGATCTCCCAGTCTATTTACCATTCGTTGGTGTTAACCCAGCAGGAGAAGGTTAGGATAGTGGTTCATCACTGGTATCATTTTCTGAGTGCATTTGTAAGGAGTCAGCTTTGGCGTTTTTGGATCCGAGGCGGTAAGACTGTGTGAACGAGAATCTGGAGAAGAGAGCTCATCTGGCTTGATGTGGATTGAGACATTTAGAAGTACGTAGATATTCCAGATTCTTGTGGTTTGTTAGCATGATGAATGGATGAAGAGCCCCTTCAAAACAGTGTCTCCATTCCTCAAGCACCAGTTTCACAGTGAGAAGCTCATGATCTCCAACATCATAATTCCATTCTGCAGAAGTGAGCTTGTGAGTAAAGAAGGCTATGGGGTGTAGTTTGGGTTTGTCCCCGAAGCATTGGGATAATATAGCTCCTACTCCAGTGTGCAATGCATCCACCTCCACGACGAACTGTTTTTCTGGGTCAGGGTGTCTAAGAATGGGTGCTGATGTTAAGGCTGAATAATTTTGTGAATGCTTCCATGACAGACTGATTCCATTGCAATTTCTTGGCTCCTTTCTTAAGAAGTGCTGTGAGACAGGCTACAATAATGCTTAATAATGCATAAATTTCTTATGAAACAGCAATAGATGTTTGAATCCTATAAAACGTTGTAGCTCCTTAACTGTTTTTGATACTGGCCAATTCTTGACTGCATTGACTTTACAGGTATCTATGAGCACACCCTCTTGGTTGATTACATATCCCAGTAAAGTGACTGGTTATGTGAAAAATATTTCACCTTTCACATACAAATGATGCTCACATAGCTTAGTTAGAACCTGTTTTACATGGTTAACATATTTCCGGGGAAGGGAAATAAATTAAAATGTCAATATAGGTGATGACACATCTGCTGAGCATCTCTCCTTGAACCATTTATAAAGCACCAGAAAACTGATGGTGCAAAGGATAGTGCATATGGCATGATTTGGTACTCATAGTGCACAGATGTTGTGCTGAATGTCATTTTCCATTCATCACCAACTCTAATCTTATCCAGCGTGGTGAAGATACGCGCCACTTGAAGTTGTTCTAGAACTGCTGGCACTAAGGGAAATGGATTAAGGGTATTTGACCTTGATGTTGTTCAACTCCCGGTAGTCAATACATGGTCTTAGGCCACCCCCTTTCTTCCCCACAAAGAAGCAGCCAGAAGATGCAGGGGACATGGACAAGACAATGGACCCTTGTTGGAGGGCTACTTGTATGTATTAATACATGGCCTGCTGCTCAATGCGTGACAGTGTGTAGATTCAGCCACGCAGAGGTGTAGTTCCAGAGAGCAGGGTGATATCACAGTCATAGGGTCTATATAGAGGCAGGCCACTGACTTTGTTCTTGTTGAACACATTGAAACTCTTGATATTCCTGAGGAATTTGAACTGGAATTTAAGTTTCTGGACTTTCAATGGAGGTGGATAAGAGTAATAAGTGTGGGCTTGGAAGGCATTTCAAATGACAAAAATTGGACCATTTCATGATTTCTCGCTGGGACCAGGAAACTTGCAGGTTGAGGAGGTGCAGCCAGGGTATTTTGAGAATAATGGGATGTCAAGGGGTATCTGTGTTCAGGAATGAGGTTGATTCCTCAGGAAGCCAACTGTTTCATAGAGTCATTGGTGCAGAGAAGAAATGGATAATGCCCTCACTGATGAGGCTGCTGTCAATGGTGTGAATGAGAGGAGGATTATTCAGGTGGAGGAGAAGCAGACAGAGTTTGAGGGCTGTTGCATGGTCAATGAAGTTTCCTGATAATCTGGAGTTGATCATGGCTGCAAGAGAGAAAACCTTGTCTGAATGTTTGATCTGTACTGCTATAACAAATGGAGGTAGGAAGACATAAGATGACGTACTCATCATAGGGGTTTCGCTTGAGGTGAGAACCCCTTTGGTAGTCAGTATGGTCTGGCTAGTAGTTCGGATGGTGCACTCAGTTATGGTATGATCAGGAGCAACGCAGTACCATACATAACTCCTCTTTCTTTCTTCATGCTGGTGTAGACTCATTCCAGCCACTTTCAGCTGTTAGCATGCAGAACTCAATCTATGACTGATCTCTGAAATGGTTGCACAGATAAGTTTCTCACTGACCTCCTTTCGCTCTGGTGCATGGTCAAAGACACGGCAGAAGAGGCTGATAAAGCATTCATTTGAAGATATGGACTCACTGCCTCTCTCCCAGACTGCCGTGGCCCAGGTTAGTGCCCTTCCAGTGAGGAGGCTCAGGAACAAGGTTATCCTGTTGATCGGTTAATTCCTCCTGTGCGGCAAACACAGTTGACACTGCAGGAAGAATCCTCAACATTGTGCTGGGTCTCTGGAGAATTTGGTGAGCAGTGGTCTCACAGAGGCCCATGGAGCAGCAGGTGCTTTGAGCTGATTCGCTAGTTGAGTTAGGTTGGTGGTGAGTTGTTGAACCTGGGAAGTCACTTCCTGTTGTTGCCTATCTTGGTCCTCGAGAATGCGGCCTTGAATCATGGAGGGTGGCCAAGTCTTCTGCATCCTTGTTGAGGTGAAGCATCCTGTCAGGAAAGCCAGGCCGGGCAGGATGCATGTGCAGTTTCTGAGTTTATTAAAACAATCCAAGCAGAGGTATCAGAGTCAGCAGGCAGAAATCAGGGTCAAAAACAGGCAAGAGATCAGTCGATGAGCAAACCACATAGAATAGGCAAAAACAGTGTCAAAAATCCAAATACACAGAAACAGGGACAAAATACCAGGATAGCAAACAACAGTGAAAGGGTTTGGCAAGAGCAGACACACAAAGGATCTAGACTAAGCATGAAGCAAACAATGAGTTGAGAAGCTTAAAAGGTGTGTGTGTGTGTGTGTGTGTGTGTGTGTGTGATATTGGAAGCACCTGCTGCAGGTCCAGAAATCAGGTGACACTGAACACTGGAGAATATCAGCCATGTTGTCTGTATGCATATGCTCTTGGGACTTGTAGTTCATTGCATCATCTAAGGGCCTGTTGGTGTCAGCCATGTTTTCAGAGTGTTCTTGGTTGTAATGAAAGCCTGCAGCCACACCAGCCCTTTCTGTATAAGATTGAAGAGCCCTATTCTAAAGCCTGGGTCCCTTTGGGGCAGGGGTCCTCAGTCAGATGTCACTTGTTTAATCAGTTCATCTTGGTCTCCAATCAACAATCAAGTGTGCCTCCTATTAGACTGAAATAAAAACCTGCAGCCACACTGACCCTTTGCAGATAAGACTGAAGACCCCTGCTTTGAACACACAAGGGTCCTTTATGGAAGTGCACCATAGTGTAACTGTAAGCAAAAAATGGCCCAGCTGTAACCAACAACATTTAAAGGAAGATTCTGAAATTAGCTAAAGGTGAAATTAGTTAGATCCTTCTTTTTCCTGCAAAATAAATTTCAATTGCAATTAAGGCATGACAATCACAGACTCCACCTGCTCTGAACTCAGCATGTCTTTGTGGGTTGTCTGATTGTGGAATAGGTGGAAATGAGTGGTCTTGTTCTGGCTCGAGGTGGAGCTCATTTATGAACCTTAAATATATAATGTAAACAGGAGCCTGAGATAAATAATCTATGTACCTATAGTCATTGCCATTATTGTGAATCAGACTTTTTACAAACTGCATCTGGACTCTGGGCCAAATTTGGCCTAGAGAAATACAATTCAGTTCTGGAAAACCTGTGAATTTCAAAGCTTCATACAGTAGAAAATGTCACCATTTGAAGAGTTTTCCAAAAAGGTTTTACACATTTATGTTTAACTATACAATGACAAACACTTGGTGGAATGCTATCTATTTATGTTTGTGTTAATGATAATACTCAAAAAATGGAGACAGACTTGGGAGCATTTGTATGTAGTTGATCAATTTTAATGATTTAACATTGGAACTTTATGTGAGCAAATTAGAGTAAGTGTAAATAGAAAGGTATTTTTTCAACATCCAGACCATCTTGGCAGATGGAATCCGTATGACCACCACACGAGCACTGGACCATCTCTCATTTGCTGTCTGAGAAGACTATTATTAAAAATGCAGCCAGCAAATGCAGTGGAATTTTTTACTTAGCATTAAAAACTAGGATATTCTATGCTAATGACCTACTCTGAACCATGCTGTTTCCATCTCTTCTCCAGGAGCTGCACAGCTAACATTAGGTAGGATTGTCTAACTGTCTCTGCCTTGATTGTCCAGTTGTCGGTGGTTCGTGATGTCATGTGACTGCATCTCGAGCACTCTCATTCTGTCTGATGCTGAGTTTTAGCTGCTCAATTTTGGGATCTATGGCTAGGTGTTACACCAGTTTGGGCTCCTCATCGCTATGTGGTCATGACTTGCTTTTTTTTTGTCAGCAATAACACCTGTTTGAGGGACCATCACTCAAAATTTGCCTCTTATCCCATCACTACAGGACTCACAGTAAATTAACTAATGAACGTATAATGCCTAATTGACTAATGGTTTTCATTTGACTCAACAGAATGCTCCTAGGAATTTAACAGACAAAGTGGCTGTATTCTCATTCTCATGGACCCCCATGATTAAACCACTCTAGCAGGAACTAATCTCCCTTGAATGCAGTGTCTTGATTTTCACCATGTTTTTCATTGGTTCTTTGTGTGTATGACTCCATTGCTTGAATGTATGCTTTTGTCTGAAAGATGGCGAGTGGTGAATGCTGGAATAACAACTGAGCTCTTCTTAAATAACAGCTCTCACTTCTCTCCACCTTTCTCACCAGTCTTCTCATTTTTTGTCTTCTTCCTGCCCTCTTTTCCTCCACTCCTCTAGAAGATTGACTTCTGCTGTTGTGTTAATTTGTAGGTGATGAGCTTTTGGGAATGGATGGTGCTCGCTACCTGAAGCTGGATGACTTGAAGGATCAAGACGATGACTTCCTATCACCAAAGAAATCCCTACGGGAGTTTGAGAGTGGGATGGGCACAACGTAAGCTTTAAGTCAAAACCCACTGAGCAGCTAAAAGTGCTTAAGATCAATTTATGACATTTAATATTAGTTATTCAAATACCCACATGTTCACTACCACCTAAGATAATCCATATCAATACTAGAAATAACAAAAGTAACATCTTTACTTCTTCTTAGACCCTACTCACCTGCTATTCCCAGAATTCCATGTGTATCTCCAGAAACTGTCATGCTTGACCAGGTACTGGTTTGTAAATCTTTTTTGGAATTTACACTCACAGTTGGCTCCAAAATTAGGAGCACCCTTAATAAAGATGGGTAAAAAAGTCTTTTTTTCCATCTGATCACAAATGTGGAGTTTTCCAGATACTTGAGCTTGCTTGAAAATTGAGCTCTTTGGCAACTAATACACAAGGTGGAAAATGCATGGTTATACAGAAAATATCCTAATCCTCACTGTTAAATATTGTTAAGGTGGGATTTCTGTCTGTGTGGAGTTTTAAATGTTCATATGAGTTTCCTTTGCCTTCTCTGGTTTCCTTCCACTATTCAAAAACATGCAAGTAGAGAGATTGGGTCTACAAGATTGCCCCAAGGTCTGAGTGTGAGTGTGTGTATGTACTATATGTTAATGGTGCCTTACTATGGACTGGGGTGAATTATCACGCCTTGTCCCAATGTTGCCAGATCTCTAACGAGTCTGGATAAATGATGGTGAATGAAAATTTCCTTTTTGCATTTGCAATCAAAGATTAGATTTCTCTCATATTTTCAGTCTTAGATTAAGTAACCTCAAATAATTGTTCTTCCAAATATCGTATACATATCTTGCTTACCCAGGGTGCCAATTCTGGAGCCAAATGTAATAATCATAAATGAAACTTTCTTTTTCTATCACCAGATCAAAATTGCACACAGTGCACTATATTACATGAGATATATGAAATTACTTTCTCAAATCAAACACTAGTGTTTTGCACTAACCATAAATGACAAATACCATATGGTACCTCATCATTGATCTTTGCCAGAACAGCATCCACAAAAACAACCAATTTAAAAATCCAAAACAGGTGCACAAAACTTTTTGTTTATATTCTTTATCTGCATTGTATTTGCATTTGTGATTGTTCTGGTGGTCTGTAATGGCTCACATTCTGATATGTAGTGTGGAAATTATGAGTACGCTACATCTATATTGAATTTTCCATTGTAAAACACACTATTACTACTGTCAAATTCACTAGGTGGAATGAAGGCAGAGGTTGATGCAAATCTGAAAATCACCCACATTCTACTATGGGCTAATATTACCTTGAGCACAATGTAGCTGACATAGCTAATTATAATGATAGAATAGATCAATCATTATGATTTTGGCTCCTAAATAATTTTCTACCAATAAATATTTTTGGTGCATTTCATGCCGTTTAGGGTTAGCCAGTAGTTGGCTATAACTAACTGACTCTCAGTTTGTGAAACATGCATTTGCAAGATTTAACACGATTGATCACAGACTAGGGGTCATTGATCAAAAATAGAGGACACTGGCAGAAAATGTTCATGTATGGACTGGATGGTCTGACTGATCCAGGTCTACTTGTACACTTGTACTTGGTTTCTTTATTGCTGTGTATATGATGCATGTTGTCCTGTGTCTGCAGCACACTCCTATCCCTTTGCCTAAGGAATATGATGAGGACTCTCTAATCCCCAGTAGTCCTGCCACAGAAACCTCAGACAACGTAAGCCCAGTGGCTAGCCCCATCCACACTGGGTCAGTGGATACATGCTATCTTATTGGATCATACATTTTTTGTTGTGCAAGTTGCTTTATGTTGCACCGTGGTGTGAAAAATAGACCAATTTGTTCATTGATTGATTGATTGCTGGTTGACAGGTTTCTGGTAAGTTTTATGGTAGATGCAAGAGGTGGGTCTATGCGTGGCAGCAGACACAATGGCCTACGGGTGATCATACCGCCTCGTACCTGTGCTGCCCCGACACGCATTACTTGTCGTCTGGTCAAACCACAAAAACTCACGACCCCTCCTCCTCTGGTGGAGGGAGAAGGCCTTGCCTCCCGCATCATTTCCCTGGGGCCCTCAAGTATGCAATTCCTTGGGTGAGCCTATATTTTGTAATAAGTATAACTATTCCTTAGCAAGTATGAAAGGTGGAAGTAAAAACTAAATAAATTGCCACATATATGCAGACGTTTTGCACAATATGCACAGGTGCAATGCTTAGGATTATGCATTTCAGGCCAGTGATTGTGGAGATCCCTCACTTTGCTTCACTGGGAAGGGGTGATCGAGAGCTGGTGGTGCTGCGCAGTGAGAATGGATCAGTCTGGAAAGAGCACCGTAGCCGCTATAGTGATGACGTCCTGGAGACTATTCTGAATGGCATGGATGAAGGTAAGTCTTGCTCATGCATCCCCACTGTAGCCTTATTCAGGTAACTTCTAAAAGAATATTTCAGGATTATCCATAATGGTTGTATGCAGAATCCTGCATAACAACTAGTTTCTCTAAAAAAAATCCATTTAATAAGAATACCAGAGAAATGCTGAGTGTAGTGCATCACTGGTATCAGAGCAGACCTTATCTTCAGACTTTCTTGTTCAGATCTGGAGAGTCAGGAGGAGCTGGAGAAGAAAAGAATTCGCAGAATCATCTCCACCGACTTCCCCCTTTACTTTGCGGTGGTGTCACGTGTCCAGCAAGAGAGTGATTTGATTGGTCCAGAGGGTGGTCAGCTGATGAGTAAACTGGTGCCCCAGGTTCAGGCCATCTTTCCCGAGGCAGCTGTCACCAAACGTGTGCGACTGGGCCTGCAGGTGAGATAAAAAGATTGTTAGGATTGGTCACTGTACAAGGGTTCTAATGATAGTCAAGAGTTCATACCTTCTTAAAGGGATTCTTCTTTAAGACTCTTTTGAAAGGAAGTAACTATTTAGGAGTCAAGATTTACCATTAATGTCTAAAAGTGTAGGTGAACCACATTATTTCTAGCACCGTGAATGGTTCTTTGGTTTGTTCCACTGAGTAAGTTACAAATTCTATGTTGAAACCTAAAATGGTTTGCCCTCAAATCTCAACAAGAACTAAGAAACCATTAAAGAACCATCCAAGAAACCTTGAGGAACCCACCAGACAATGGCCTGGAGCAACATTTGATTAAAGGCAGGCATGCCCAATCTTACCCTGCCTCACCCTGCCACGCCTCAGAGAATTTTACATTGATACAGTACAGTGCAGAAAAAAGCAATGTTATGCTCTGTAGATGTTATTTAAAAGAAAACTTTATCCTGACACAATGAATATATTTATAATGAAATGTTTGTGACGTGTTTAGTGATACTGATGCTACTTTGTTGGTTGGTGCTGGATTTTCCTTATTCCTGTGACACGTTAGTTGTGTGCAACACAGATATCACAGGTGTACATTGTTATTGGTCATGCAGGTACAGTGGTGTTTAACAGGAAAACAAATTCAACCATCTCAAAGATAAGGGGATAATGGTCAGGTTTCTTGGTTAGTTCCTTGAAACAAAAGAGAGAGAGAGCTTCTTTTCTCACTTACCATTTCCCAATGATACTTAATGTCATAATCCAATCAAATCCAATGAATAAGTAGTGGAGACAGCAAATGCTCGACTCAAAGTCACAGAATGCAATTCAGCTAAACATATGCAGGTGTGCTGGGTTACAACAAACACTTGGCTCCACTAGTTAGCAGTTTACAAGATGATAAGCATGACTGGGGTGGCACGTTGGTGTGGTGGTTAGCACTGTCGCCTCACAGCAAGAAGGTCCTGGGTTTGATCCCCGGGTCACCCACGTGGGTTTCCTCTGGGTGCTCCGGTTTCCTCCAGCAGTCCAAAGACATTCAGATTAGGTCAACTGGCTACTCTAAATTGCCCATAGGTGTGAATGCGAGCGTGTGTGGCTGTTTGTTTGTGTTGGTCCTGTGGTGGACTGGTGACCTGCCCAGAAGATGCTGGCATTGGCTCCCCGCGACCCAGACGGATAAAGCGGTATAGATAATGGATGGATGGATGGATGAGCATGATTGTGTGTGAAACTTTATCATTGTATTATTGTATCATTATACAGATGAGGAGCTGAGAGATGAGGTACACTAAAGGGCTGAAGCACTACTGCATTGCTTTGTTTAGATAGAGATAGAGCAAAGGCTAAATTACATTGCCTCACATTGCAGGTAGTTGAACTGCATTGTTACTGCTAACCAAAGTGAAAATAGACAAATGTGTAACTGAAAAGATTATTTATTATTAAATAAATCTTGTACACCGTTGTAGATCACATGTGGTTATAAAGATTACTATGATGGCCCTTCAGGGTGTATTTTTCATTTAAGAATTCTGACCTTTTAGTTTATGACCATTCAGGCTTTTTCTGCTCTCATCTTCTCTTCTCTCTTCTACTCTCCAGGCTCAGCCCATCCCAGACGAGCTGCTGACTCGGCACTTAGGGAACCAGGCCACGTTCAGCCCTGTGGTGACGGTGGAGCCACGCAGACGCAAGTTTCATCGGCCCATCGGACTGCGCATCCCCCTGCCCCCCTCCTGGAGGGAGAGTCCACGTGATGCTGGTGAAGGGGACACCACCAGCCTGCGCCTCCTCTGCAGTGTCATTGGTACAGTCTGGGGTTTGACATATGTTCCCATGTTATGCTCTGTGTTAAAAGGATTTGTGCATGTATGAAAGGAAGATTAGTTTGTATTCCAGTCTGTATCAGCCTTAGCCAGCTTTGATATACACCCTGCCGAGGCTTTGGATGAGGCTGAAACAGACTGCCATCCAGCCTGGAAAAGGGTTCAGGGATAAAGATAGCCTGAGCACAGTGATTCCAGATGGTGTTGGTTGTGAAAACGCTGTGAACCCCTTCTGCAGGTGGTACAGCCCCAGCTCAGTGGGAGGATATCACCGGCACCACCAAACTCATGTACTCCAATAACTGTGCCAACTTCACCACCAATGTGTCAGCAAGGTGAGATTCACTTAGAAACACTGACACTAGATCATCTAAACATTTAAACACAGCAAATACAACCAGTCTGTAGATACAAATATTGGAGACCTCAATACTTGACCAAAGGCAACGAAATAAAGCCAGAACTGCCAACTATGAAGAGGAATAATTTGTAGTCCTGCTGAGGGTCAGTTAAAAACACTACGTTTTCAGTACATTAGTAAATTAGTACATTTTCATTATTCATTTTCATAAAATTTCATAAAATTTCATAAAATTTCATAAAATGTAATTAATTACATTTTCATTAAATTTACTAATTACAGTAAATTATTACATTTTCACTACATTAGTTTTTGTTTGCTTGTTTGTTTTTTTACAATTCATGTATCGTGTAAGCAAGAAAATCGAGTTAATGCACGAGCACTCGCTGAAAGATTACTAATGTGCAATGGGGAAGGGAGCAGGGCTTCCAGGGGGTCAGTTAAAATGAGAGAGTTCAAAAGACCCGTGGAACTGTCAGTCCTTCCAATTTCATATATCGGCTAGCTCATCTGCTATTTTTATTAAGAAAAAGAAGAATCTTTTGCTGGAGCTGAATGTTCTGGAAGTTCAGAGCTCCTTATCCGCTTGCCTCCGCTCTGCTGCAGGTTCTGGCTTGCTGACTGTCCTCGGACAGCAGAGGCTGTGACCTTTGCCAACCTGCTGTACCGTGAGCTGACAGCCGTGCCCTACATGGCCAAGTTTGTGGTGTTTGCTAAAATGAATGAGGCGCGTGAAGGCCGCCTGCGCTGCTACTGCATGACCGACGACAAAATGGACAAAACCCTGGAGCTGCACGAGAACTTCACCGAGGTGGCACGAAGCCGAGACATAGAGGTCAGCTCTGTGTGGGATTGGAAAAGTGCTCAGGGCTTTAGTCATATTTATAATGCACATGGCCTATTTACTGACTAATACTAATACCTTCTGTCATGTTTTTTGGTGTAGAGAAAATGTGCCATATTAACCTACAGTCATTATATAGAACAATGTAGCATGCAGTTTTCATTAGTGAGCTCCATAAAACATGACAAAATAAAAACCAAGACCTACTTTACACACAATGTGGATATCGTTGATTATTTTTCTATAATAGCAGACCTTTTAGTGTTTTATTACTTACAAACATATAGGACAGTAAAACTATAAAATTTTACTCCAGGCTCTTTAATAAAGTGTTCAAAGTATGTGTGTAAAATGAAACACAATGAAAATGAACAAAATATAATATGAAATATAATATAGAAAATATAAACAAATCTTTTTAGTATAATGAGTGTCAAAAGCTAATATAATAAATGGCTATGTAATTCCAGGATGAATTACATGAATCATATTTGTCTGTTGGCAGTGTTTGTGTGTGTTTATGTATATTAGATTGGTGACTCACACTTAGTCTTTGACTCATTGAGTCACACTACACTCTGTTCACTATTTTTTTTATTTCTGTTTATCTTCTGACAGGTAATGGAGGGGATGCCACTGCACTTGGAATGCTCAGGAAACCTCGTGCCAGTGAGGAAGGCCACGCAGCAGCCTCGCACATTCAGCTTTCAAGCCTTCAGAGACAACCGACTGCCCGTCTCTGTAAAGGTCTGTTTATCTGTCTTCCTCTGTGTCAAAAAGGTCGTTAGTATATCCCAACAGCATATCTTGTGTCTATTATGAATGAATTACCATTTTCATTCATTTTGAGTGCACACTTTTATTTATCTCTTACAATCATCTATTATCGTGACCCTCTTCATCCACCAGCCTTATCCTTCTTTCCAGCTTCATTCCGTGTAACGTTCCCTGTCCATTTCTGTCCGTTATTGTGGCTTCTTGTGGTAATTTCAGTGACCATGGTGTAGCTGTAAACGTTGTCTTGCCTTGCCTGCTTGCCTACCTTTCTGCCTGCTTGTCGGTATGTCTGTCTTACTGTCTCTCTCTTTCTCTCTCACGGTTATTCTCTTACTGTCTGATCACACAGACGACAAGGTAAATGTGAAGGTAAATCTCTCTCTCTCGCCTGCCTACGGACTGCTTCCATTCCTTCCCCGTCCCCTGTCCCCGTCTACCTGTTTGAGTCATCCATGGGCGGCTGACCTGTCTAATGCTCTTTACCCCCTCTCTCTCTCTCTCTCTCTCTCTCTCTCTGTCACATTATTTCACTCTTTTGTCATCTATGACATCTCTTTCTTCCCTTTTTGTGGCTCTGGCTCTCTCTCTCCATCTATTCCTCCCCCTGTCCTCCTGTCTTGGCTTCTCAGGTGAGAGACAGCAACAAGGAGTCAACAGGGTTCCTATCTTTCCTCCGCAAGTCCACCAAATATGAGGATACACAGCACGTGCTGTGCAACCTCAACATTACCATGCCTCCTTGCGTTAAGGTACTGTTTCTTTGATTATAGTACTGTTTTCAACAGAGTATATCATTTGAGTCCAGCATTTGTGTCCTTGTTGCGCTCTGAAATTGTTACGTTGTCCAAATTTATGGGCAGCATTGCAGGAATTCTTCTCTGAATAAGCAATCCCCATGACCCCCATAACCCTGTGGCCGAACTGCAGCTCCAAACATGGTTATGGTTACTAGGTATTATGTAATACTCGTAATACTAGGTATTACTACGTACTATACTATACTATAGCTGCCTTGTAGATACCTGTAAATTGCAAGCAGTTAATTCATGTTTAAAATGAATGAGTTAACTGAACTTGTCTTCACAGCTTATATAGCTGGGTGTCTTATAAACTTCCTAGCTTATAACTTGCAAGCCATTGCTATTTAGTGATAGGTGGTCCTGTTAGCTTAGCCCCAGAAAAATACCTGATGCTATTTTGAGATCAATCCAAGCCAAAAACTAAAAGTCATTTCTCACAAATTTAACTTATTCCTGACAGATTATCTTACTGAACTTCTCTGTGGCCAGTCTTGTAATCAGACCTGCCAAACATTTATGATCAGAAATTTCGTTTATGATTTTTGACCCATTGCTGTGGTGTTAAGGGAAACACCTGAAAGCTACTCTTTTCTGTTTTTTTAGCTAAAGCAACTGTGAATAAGATTCACTAACTTGGACATGAAAGATGCTCATTTGCTTTTAGTAGTGGTTTTATTTGCTTTACGCTGAATTTATGTGGGCAAACTTCAACCTGTGGTTCATGAGCCCCAGGCTGGTCAGTAAAAATATATGGACAGCAGCTTTTGGCTGTTTTCTTTGTGTTGCTTTGCTGCATATTTGAAAAACAAAAATTAGTGATCTAGGGAATATTATCCTATATTCTTTCCAAAATAAACCAACCATCAGGACTTGCCTGATTTTGAATTGCAAGTAAGTTAATAATTCAGGAAAAATTCCAGATTTAGTTAATCTAAGCACTTTATCTATAAAGAGCAAAAGTATTTTGCATTTCATTGACAGACAAAAGTACAGGGTGGATAATGTGTCACCATTTAATAACTTTCATTCATCATGTACTTAATATTCTTTATATTCATATTCTGTATACATATTATATACCTACAAATAGAAATAGAAATATATGTATATATATTTCTATTTCTATTTGGACAACCAAGTTAACTGATTTTTATTTCATGATATTGATAAAACCAGTATTTACTGATTGAAGTCTGTATATTGATTCTTAATTGTATAAAAAAAATCAGTTGCTCGGCAGTAAATATCATTGACTACAGAGCAGACAGGCACTTAATTTCATTTTATAACACTTGTATAGTTAGCTTATACACTCACCTTTGAGCTAACTGAAAACTCCAGCAATACCCATTATAAAATCTAATCATCACTTAATTCATCTGAGATAGCTAACATATTAACCCTGAAGTCCTGCCAGCATAGAATCCCTACTGCTTTAAAGCACTGATGCAGCTCAGTGAGAAAGAGAGTTGCAGTTTTTCTTTGAAAAACTAAAATTATAAGACTAAATAGAAAGCCCCATATATTAAATATATTTTGTTATGCTGCCTGGTGTATTGCTTGCTGCATTGCATTGTATATGGATCATTTTTGTGGACAAAAAGAGTGATTTTAGATCTTTTTTTATTTAAATCTTTTGCTTTTGACTGGTCACATATTGGGGCAACAAGGTGGTGCTGTCTCCTCACAGCTTCAGGGAGCCGATTCTGTCTGTGTGGTCTTATGCATGTTCTCCCCATATTAGATCTGAATCCATTATGACCCTGACTGGAATAAAGCACCAACTGAAGATGAATGAATGAATGGTCATGTATTTTTTGCTTTTGCAAAGTTTTATTTTACTGACTCTAATTGTGGCATCACTCTTAGTTGACTTGTTCTGCGTCTGATGTGGAAATTGTTTTTTCTTGTGACTATTTAATGATAGTCGGAACAACGGTAAAATTTGCCAATTGGTATTTTCAAACACAGTTTCTGCCACAGTTGAGCAAAACTACTCATAAATCATGTATTTTCCCTAAAATATTACTTGTCACAAAACTGCTGAGTAACAGTTTCTGACGAACAAAGGTGAGTAGACAAACAATTAAAAGACATTTTTAAAACCCTAGTTGTCTTCTCATTATTTTCCTCCATGACATATGCTGGAGCTATTTCTAGTAACAACAAACTCAAAGTGTCAGGCAAATAGGATCCATCTCTCAGCACATAACCTGTATTTTGTGCTCTGTATAATTCAGATGGCAGGTGGTGAAGATCGCAGAAGGACTCTGACGCCACTGGCCCTGAGGGAGAGGTACAGCGCCCTGAGTGAGTCGGGCCTGGGTAAGACACAGTACCCCCATGCTGTGGGAGGACACAGGGGTGCTCACTGAATGCCGTATCCCCTGCTTTCTCTGGCTTCTACTGAACTCGTGCATGGCTCTGACTGAGCTCTGGATGCCAAGCCCTGTCCTCGACGCCTCGTTCTGCCATGCAGGGCTGATCATAATCAATCACAGGCAGCTCCGTGGGGTCAGGGCTTCCCTGCGTCCACCCAGAGAATGAGCAGTAATGTAGTGCATGCTGCTGAATCTGATATGGTCCGAGTGCAGAATTCCTAATTAGCATGGCAAGAGAATGAGCAAGGGGAGAGGGCTAATACGAAGCCCAATTTAAAGAAGCTGAAACTGTGTAACAGCTGTATGACAGATGTGAGGGGTGTAGGTGGATGGATTGGGGTGGGGTTGAAGTCCCTTTACAGGCCAGGCTATATAATAGCAGATTAAAGCAGCTGAAACAAAACAGGTCTTTACAAGTCATGTTTGGGTAAGTACATCTACCCATTCTCTACATTATCTAGAACTCTCTGAACCATTTAAAAATATTTATGTTTGTTTACTGGTAACTTTCTGGAAATCCATCTTCAGCACTTTTAAGTGAGTAAAGCTGGCTTTACACTGTACAATTTTTGGGCCGACTTTGCTGGTGCAGACAAAAATCACACATCACAAAACAATTCTTTGATCATCGGATAGTGTTAGGAAGTGTTAGAATGTATAATGTGAAGAACTCATATATAGCATATTTTTAATTAAAATCTCATGGTATGAGCTTTTCCATGACATTTGTTCAAAAGCCACAAAAAGGATGAAGGCATAGGATAATGTTAAACCTAAATGCAGAAGCAACGATGGCAGCATGTTAAAAAAACATGCTAATGGGCAGGGAAAAAAATTTGTGAGCTGTTTTTCAGCATGAGCCCAGATCAAGCTGGTGATGTAAGTAGAATGTTGACGATATAAGCCGAACACAATAATTTTCTTTAACTGTAGGTCTCTTATTAGCAGATCTTCATTGTACTCTATATACCCAAAAGTATGAGGACACCTGACCAATCACACCTATATGTGCTTGTTGAACAACCCACTCCAGATTTAGTCCCCTTTACTGTTCTAATAACCTCCACTGTTCTGCACAGTCTTTCATTAGATTTTGGAGCATGGCTGTGGAGATTTGCTCATTTAGCCACAAGAGCTTTAGTGAGGTCAAGCACTGATGTTGGGTGAGGAGACCTGGAGTGCAGTCAGTGTTCCAGTTAATCCCAAAGGTGTTTAGTGGGGTTGAGCTCAGGGCTCTGTGCAGGACAGTGGAGTTCTTCAGCTCTAACCTTGGCAAACCATGACTTCATGATCCTCACATTGTGCCCAGAGGCATTGTGGAACAGGTTTGGGCCTCTTAGTCCCAGTGAAGAGAGATTGTACTGCTACAACATACAGAGACATTGTAGACAATCATGTGCAACAGTTTGGAGAAGACCCACATATGGATGTGATGGTCAGGTGTCCACATACTTTTGGCCATATAGTGTACAATCAGACATGAAGAAACATATTATCACATAGTCTGTCATAGATTTCAGCCAAGAATTTATTGGGACCTCATAACTCATATAGTGTGACAAGTAGTAACCTCAAATACAGCTAAAATCACACAGTGTAAAACCGGCTTAACATGTGTCCCATAGTCTCGTAGTAAAGGTGGAGCTGAACTTGATCAGAGTCTTTTCCCTTCTTCAACTCAAGGTATTGGTAAGCATAGCTGTATTTACACAATACATATTTTATTTTAACATATTTTAGCAGCATAATTAAGATGGCTTGCTGCCTAAATGCAACATAGACTAACCTTATCCAGCTACCTATTTGGCTCTGCTAATTTCAACATTATCTCTAGAAGTTTTGAATCTGTTTTTTAACTATCCAGCTCTGCTAACTGAGGTTAAATAAACAATGGCTGGAAATAAAATGCCTTCTTCCTGTACAGTGCACTACATATGACCTACCCACTTTGCACCCTTTGTAATGCATATATCAAAATGGGAGCCATTTCATCGCATATTGGGTAAAATTCTGTTGTGAAATTCAGAATTTTGAATTGCAGTCAAAATCACCTTCAACATGTCCAATCGTAATATAACTCAGTGCTGTTATTATATTTTATGTATATCAATATACAATTTTACAGAGATTCTTGAAGTGTTAACTGAATTGGGTTTTAAATTGAATATTTAATTACTACTGAACAAGAATTGGTAGACAAATTTGTTTGTAAGTTAACATTTTATGTTACTTTGTTAGTTTATGTTTATAAAGTTTATTAACTTTATAAATATGTATATATGTGGTATAACAACAATAATAATAATAATAATAACAATAATAATAATAATAATAATAATAATAATAATAATAATAATAATAATAATAATAATACCCTTATCAGGATAAAGCAATTCATGAAGAAGAATGAATGAATCAATATTTCATATATAATTATTAATTGTACATGTGAATATTAATTGTAGTTTTTTAATCATTATATCATACTATAACAACTATTAATTTAAATCAAAGTAATAAATTAATATTTGAATCTTTTTGTTTTCAGCTGCTGTGAATGCCTTGGAAAGGACAGAGATGAAGATCACACTGATTGCTGAGCAGCTGGGTTTAAGCTGGACTGGTACGTGTGCGTGCACGCGTGTGTGTGTGCCCATGTGCGTGTGTCCATCGCTATTCTCTTTCTCTCTCACTCTTTCTCTCTATTACTCTTTTGCTTAACTTCTCTCTTTGTGTTGGGCATCTGCAGAACTGGCTAGAGAGCTGCAGTTCAGTGTTGATGACATTAACAGGATACGAGTAGAGAATCCCAACTCACTCCTGGACCAGAGTACGGCTCTGCTCAACCTGTGGGCCTGCCGAGAGGGCAAGAGAGCCCAGAGTGAGCATCTCTCATTATACTGCTCATCTCCCTATATGTTTACTCTGTAACACCTGCACCTCAGCCTAAAAGTGGCCACATGAGGTGTATCTTTATATTTCTGACTGTAGGTTGGTGATATAGAATGCTTTTATGAAATGATGTATGTCAAATGTTTGACTTACTATTTAAAATGTTTTACTTCATATCACAACATTTAGATTTTTTTTCTAAAATAATAAAATTCAGAATTTGGACTATTATCTCTAAAGTCTTAAAATTATGCATTATCTTAATTTTGGTCTCAAACATAATTATACTCTTTCAAATTTTTTACTTAGCCAAAAGTTTCAAATGACAAAATGCTTTATTATCCCAGATCTCAAAATACTGATTGTTTAAAAATGATAATTATCTCAAAATCTTTACATATCATCTCAAAATATTTTATCCAGACTTTTTTAAATGTATGCCAAGATTATGACTTTTATAATAATGACACTGTTTCAAAATGCTGAAATTCAAAATGAAAATTTTGATGTACTGCTGCTAAAAAAAACAGCACTGTAACAAAACGTAATCTTTTACATAGAAAAAAAGATTCTTTTTAAAGCAGGGATAGTATGTATGTTCAGGGGTTAGTACAGATCCTGACATGCAGAATTATTGTCACTTTATTTTACATAATCTGTTTACTACCTCTCTGAGCGCTAACACAATACAGGATTCTGTATGTGTAACCTGCTTGACTTGTGTTTCCAGCAGTGGAGAACCTGTATGGGGCACTGAAGAACATTGACCGGTTGGACATTGTGAAGTCCCTGGAGGATCCGGTGCCACAGGCAATACCCGAGGCGGGAGAGGAGGGAGCCTGCAGGCTGGCCGACCGTGACTCCACCCTGCTGTCTCCCAGTGTCGTTAATGGTAAGAACAGGCTGCGCATTGAACTGATTCCTCACCACAGTGCTTTATACTCAGTACAGTGGTCCATGGCTCTACTTCTTAACCAAAAGTGCATGTGTTGGGTCCGAATCTGCATGGGCACTCAAGTCCCCAAGCACTAGGGGGCGATTTGACACCTATTAGTCTGTTTGTAGAATCTGAATCAGAGAAATTAGTGAATTTGGTTCATCTGCTATTTGGCTTGGCTTGGTTTCACACTCCATGTAATTAAAGGAAACGAAAACCGAAAATATATATCTGAGGTACACGTAGAACTGAATAAGTCCTTGAAAAACTTGTTCATTCGTTGGTCTGAAATATGGCTGCGGATAAAGTTAAGCAAACGATTGCCAAATGCACACAGAAATTAAAAGAAAATCACTCTCGCACTGAGGTTATGTAAACGCAGCTAAATAAATTCTTAGATAACTGTATAAATAACTAGTTTAAAACATTTTATGTATCACACCAAGTGTTTCCTTTCTTTTCTTTGGCTCTGTCCTGTGGTACAGTTTGTGCCTTGTGAATCAGTTTAGTAGCTATAAAAAATGCTGCAGCTCAGAGCACACAGTTGGTTCACTTCCTACAGTGAGGTCAATTAAGAAGAGAATCTCTTTCTCATTACAGTTCACTTGCAAGTGACTGAGACCTGCTCACTCAGATCTTAGTGTAGTTGCTGTGTTCACACCTGCCTAAAGACTCACACTGAGCGGGAGAACACACCAGGGTTTGATTCAATTGGAATGAACCCAGCACATGTGAAAACATCCAGAAATGTTTGTTCCTGAACACTTATGAACGAATTAGTGATGTGAAGGAGATGCACCTACTTTACAGACTTGCAGAATTCAGGATTGACTGATTCTAGGATGTCTTGCATGAGTACATAGTGTAACGGGGGTCAGTTGTGTTACATTTATGACATCTGGCAGATGCCCTTTTCATGAGTTAAATACATTAATCTCATTTTATACCACTGAATGTTTAAGGGTTAAGGGCCTTGTCCAGCTCATGACCTTTTGATCAGTAGTCAAATGTTTTAACTCCTGAGCTACTACTGTCCAGTGGTTTATCAAAAGAGACCCATCACTGGCTGACTGAATGTCTATACAACACCCAACCTCTGACCCAGTAGCAATAATAGTGTCTAAGTGCAGCCTCATGGGCCAGCAGGCTGAGCAGGAGAATCTCAGGTTTGCTCTGGCTTATTCAGCATAAACTATGACCATAAATCATATGATGTCAGCAAATTTGTTGTTTGGTTTCTTCCAAATGTGCTTCAACCTCAGCTAATATAATATAGTATAGTAAAAGGCATGACATGCTACAGTCTGTAACTGAACACCTACAAAATGACCTATATGGTATATGGACCCGATAAACAGGCACTTCAGTGTATATTATACGCACATAGTAACTATTTCGACTGCACATGTGATGATGAGGCAGGCCGCTCTCTCTATCTCTCACTCTTTCTCTTTCTCTGTTTCTACTGACATGTCATCTGCAGCCCAGCCGCCCTACTTTTCCTCCTCACAGCTCTCCTCTACGACCTCTGACCTCATAACAACCTCATGCTGACCTCCTCTGGGCCTCCTCCTTCCTCTCATCTCAGTTTTGCTTTCCTCTCTTGGTCCTGTGTTGTGAAAAAGAGGGCCTTTTTTCCTCCTCTGTGCGCATGTGCATGCTGCTTGAACCAACTTGTGTTATGTCACAGGGAAACACCACTACAAATAAAAATGTTTTGTTCTTGTTTTTTTTGTTTGTTTGTTTGTTTTGTAACCAACCTGTGTAGGCTCTGCATGGCATGCTTTCTATGTATGAGGTTCTCTTCATGTATAGTGACTTTGTCAAATGTCTGACTATGAACAGTTTTACAGATCAGGGAATGGTTTGACTTGATTCGTATGAGTGGTGTGCATAACGCTCTCCAAAAATGCCTCTCTGTGTGACCAGGTCATGTTGCAGAAGCATTTTGAGAACATTATGTGCTTTGATGATGTGTTTTGACATTGTGTATGAGTCCATTTTTAGAAAGCAGGGTAACAATGCTGATATTAATGGTTGTACTAACAAGGTCAATGAATCAAACAACATAAAACCTATTTAGTAATAAAACTAGATTGCAAACTGAAGCTGCTATCACAAGGATGTTTTGGTATCGATTAGAAAATGTAGTAATTTGTGTTGCTAAGTTAATTAAAATTTATTCATATTGGATGCTTGTTAGAAAAATAATTCCTTCACATTCATTTTAGTGTATACACAGCAGCTCAAAAGCACATGCTGTTAAGTTGTTAAAACATTAAAAAAAAATGGATCAACCTCAGCAACTGCAGTGCATAGAATAAAAAGAAAAGTTCTCAATCTGCTCTGGATAAAATTAGTTTCTGATCCATTTTGATTAAAGCCAACGTGAAGGCCAGAAGCTCCACCCCAGACTGTTCTCTATTTGTTGTCACCTAGTTATAACTTTGGTGAATCTTTGAAATGAACAATAAATGTGAATTTTAATGCACTACCAGGCTTTAGCATCCATTTCACTGCTCCTGACATCTAATAGACCAGAAATCTAGCACATCTGAATCACAAACAGATTGGATTGGATTGGATTGGATTTTTGGATTACATAGGCTTCACCATGTAACTAAATGTCATATGTCCCAGTTATGCTGTTAATGTAAGCAGGAAGTAATTGACACATCATTTTATTTATTGTATAATCCTACTTTTAGGGCTGTTGGATTGTCAGTTCTAATTGGTCAGAAGATGTATAATTTTCTATAAAACAATATGTTTTCAGACATGGGAAAGTCTTCAGGAGTTTACACTTTGTGGTTACTTGGTAACATGACAACCTTTTTCAAGAGAGAAAAACTTTCTTAAATAATAAAAAAAATCCGAAATGGTTTCTAAATTGCTGTGGCACAAGAGGAATAAACACTTCGGAATGTGCTTTTATAGAGAAAAAAAATCAACATCTGGGTGATAACAGAAACTTAGCACAACACCCCACTGTTGATTATTTTTCTATAACAGCAATGTATTAACATTATCTAAAGCATTTATATTTTTATGCCATAGATGTTATTAGTCAAACCAGCTTTCTTTGCACAATAATGCAACAGGTTCTAGGAAGCTAAGCTACATCTGGCCTTCTGTTAACTAACTAACTATTTAGCAGTACACATAATGTCAAAAAAAATTATTTAATAAGTTATATGCAGATATGCAGGTACCATGATGTTCTTGTGAAAGCAGCCTAATACAAATACAGTGACGTGCTAGTACAGCCCTGTTTGTGTGTGGGTGGTGTGTGTCTGGGTGGATGATTGGGTGGTAAGGTGTGTGCCCTGTGTCTTTTTAACCCCATAATGTTGTTGTGTTTGTCTGTTTCTGTATTTAAAGACCAGTGTGACTGAGTGAATTCTATAATGAGCCTCACAAGTACACTAATGCTTTAAACCTCATATTGTTGTGTGTGATGGTATGTGTTAATGTATGGTGGTTGTATGGTGGTGTGTGTTAGTGTGTAGTGGTGTGTTAATATGTAATGGTGTATGTTAGTGTGTAGAGGTGTGTGCTAGTGTGTGACAGTGTGTGTTAGTGTGTGATGGTGTGTGTTCAAGTGTACTGGTGTGAGTTAGTGGAGTATTTGACGTAGACTCTTGTGCCTCACACCATGCAGTGCTTCTTGCTTACCTGTGTGTTGTCATAACAGGAGGGACATGGAAGGTCTCTGTAAAATATCTCACACTCTTCATCATCATCATCATACATCTGTTTCTGTTTCTAATCATTTATTTCTTTAGTACTAATATTCAGTATTTGAATGCAGAGAAGTATTCACCCATTGACCATAGCCACATTTTGTAGTGTTACAACCTGGAACTGAAATGGACTCAATTGGGACTTTTATTTCCACAACATATTCCATTCTTGGTTGCACCACTTCCCTGAGTCAATACTCAATAGAATCAACTTTAGGTACAATTACAGGAGCCTTTTTTTTTGCCTTTCTTATCAAAAATGCTCAACATATGTCCCGTAGGGGCAGCACAGTGGTGCAGCTGTCAGCACTGTTGACTCATAGCAATAAGGTTATGGGTTTGAACCTGCTGGCCAACTGGGGCCTTTCTGTGAGTATTTTACATGTTCTCCCCTCGCCTGCGTAGGTTTCTTCCAGGCACTTCGATTTCCACCCACAGTCCAAAAACATGAGGATTAGGTTAACTAATTGCCCATAGGTGTGAATTTGAGTGTGAATGGCTGTGTGGTTGTCTCTGTGTGTTAGCCCTGTGATTGATTAGTGACATGCTCAGGGTGTACCTCGCCTCTCACTCAAAGTCAACTAGAATTGTCTCCAGCTTCCGCACGACCCATAACAGATAATTTGTATAGATAATGAATGGATGGATGGATGACATGTTGGAAGTAGACTGTTGATGAACAGCAATTTTTAATGTCACAGATTCTCAATTGTATTGAGATCTGGGTTTTGACTGGGCCATTCTAACAGATTCAAGTTCTTGGTTATAAACAAATCAAGTATAGTTTAGGGTTGTTTTCCTGGTGGAACGTAAAGAGAATATTCTGTCCCAGTCTGAAGTCCATTCCCCACTAGAGCAGGTTTTCTTCTATAATTGCCCTGTATTTGGCTCCATCAATTTTGTTCCCAACCCTAATCAGCTTCGCAGTCCCTGTTGATGAAAAGCATCTCTACAGCATGATGCTGTCATCATCATGCTTCAGTGTGGATGGTGTTCTCATGGTGATGAGCAATTTTGTGTTTCCACCAAATGTAGTGTAGTGTAGTGTACTGGTCTTAAGAGATTAGAGAACATTTTCCACATGTTTACTGGGTCTCTAAATTATTTCATGTTTTTTTTTTCTATAAAGCCCAGTTCTGTGGTGTGTCTGGCCTATGGTTGCCTTATGAGCAATTGCTCCCATATAAGCCATGGATCTCTCCTGCTCCTTCAGAGGTACCTTTCGCCTCTTTGTTGCCTCTGCACTTTACTTTTGGTGGTCTACCCCTCTAGTTAGAGTCATGGATGTGCAATATTCTTTCCGTTTTTAATAATGGATGTAAACGTGCTCTGCAGGATGTTCCAAGTTTGGTATATACATTTTTTTTTACAACCGAACTGATTTATACTATTCCAGAACTTGTTTTGATTGCTCCTTGGCCTCACAATGCTGTTTTATGTCTTTTCTCTAATAAATACATAGGCCTTCAGGGTACAGATCAATTTATAGAGCTCACACAATACTTTAATTGCACATAGTTCACTTCATTCAACTAATCAGGTAACCTACTGAAGGCACCAAAACTAATTTTGGGGTTTCACCACAACAAGGGTGAATACTTATGCATTCACAACTATGCTTTTTATTTGTAAATAATTTTGAAAATTTTATTGATTTTTCCTTCCTCTTTAATTTGGCTATTTTGTGTAGATTTATGACATCCCAATCAAAGTTAGGTCCATTTCAGTTTCATATGGGAAAGTTCAAGGGGGATGTATGCTTATGCAAGCCACTGTAAGAGTGACATACTATGGTAAAATCAGGGACTTGTTGGCTGTAAACGAAGCAGGCTTTAAGCCGTACCCTAATTCACCCTAAATACAGTTTGCAAACTGGCCACGGGGGGATAGCAAGGGACTGCACAAAAATGTCAGAAGCTGGAGCTCTACTTAGTCATATTTAATTTTGTCACCTAATATAATCTACTTTAGCTAAAACTAACAACAAGGTGTACATGTTTAAAAATAGTAGATGTAATCAAATATTATAAAAATGAAATATGTGCCAGCCAATAACAATTCACAGCTCTCCTGTATCTACTTAGAACATAAGCTTAAGAGCTTGTGAACACGCAAAATAAGACAATTCACTCTACCAATTCACTCATACAGTCCATATGGATTAGGGTTTTAACTGAATATGATTACATTACTTTTATTGAACAGATAACCCAATCATGACCTATCCTGTGGGAAGCAACAAAATGTTTGCACAAGTGGATGGGAGGTATTTACTTTCCTGTGAAGTGGGCTTGGGTAAGTGCAAGTACGCAGCTTGAGGCAGGCCTTACTAAGTGCTTGGCCAGGGTCATGGTTGTGTAATTTAGCTACTAGTATATGTTTATATCTTTATTTTATAAGCTTATATGTTGAGAAATAGAACCACGTAAACTCATTAGAAAATGTCACGAACAGGTACAAACATAAATGATAACTGGGCAAGAAGGATTGGAAAGCCCTGTGCATATCTCTAGTTGAGACAAATTATGAAATGGAGTGATGTAGATTTCTACCTACAGATGTAACCAAATACAAATACATTTGGACTGAACAGACAGCATGTTTGAAACAGATACAAATACAGATATGAATAGAAGGGACACTATTGTTTTTACTTTTTAAAAGGGTAACAAAGATAAAGTAGAACAAAGAAATCGTATGAGTAGGAAGTTTTTACTTTCATGCAACATGGGCTCTTGCTTGGATGGTGCAAGTGACGCTTATGGTCCAAAGCCAAATTCAGGAACATGATAAGATTAGAAGGCACACTATTTTTTTTTTCATCAGTGGTTTGCTCCAGCAGCCCAACCTAAACGCTACCTTACTTAGCTCCAAAATAAAAACATATTTCTGTACAAACTGGCTTGAAATACTTTTATTTATAGACCCACCACTCCAAAGCTCACATAGACGTCCTGCTGTGCTCAGAGCAGCATGTCTCTATTGGGATCTCCAAAAATAATTCAATTCTTGAAAATAAAAGAAGATATTTGAGCATTAAAATGATACAGATAGCGTCAGTGCATTACACCCCTTCTTCCAGGACCCCAATGTAGCCTGATTGTGTTAACCAAACTGTGATCATAATGCAGTTCTCTTTTATTAATAAATCTTCCAGTTTGATTTTTAAAGGTGCATTATTTTAAAGGTCAACCTTGGCCAATTCCGAATTTATCAATATTTCTTGTCATATATAACAGTGATTTTTTTACTCAGAGGAGAATTACCTGGCTGTGCTGGGCGCTTGCCAATTTCACACTGAGACATTTGCCCCATTCACACCTGGCATTTCATTGTGTTATGGGTGATCAGATCACAAGTGATCAGTGCTAAGTACAGGTGTGAATGGGGTCAATGACGCATTGTGATTTGATCGCTCAGACCACATTTGGAAGTAGTTTGAGATGCATATGGCCACAACATATTTGTAATGTGAATGTGTCTCACTGCACGTTGAACTGTGTCATTAACAGACTGCTTCATTGCCCTAGTCAGAAAGTATGAAATCATTGTGAAACTGATTGGAAATCATGATGAAAGGTTGAGCTCCCTGTTGTCAGACATCGATGTCGGATAATGACATCTCCGTAACAGCAGAGATAAAAGCAGTTGCTTTTCATAGCTTCATTCATCTCATCTCGCATTCATTTATAAGTTTCATTAGCAGAAGACATGATTAAAACTTTTGAAACAGTCCATACAGATACATGAGACATGATTCACAGGACATTTCTGCCTGAAAATAAATGCAGTGCAAGACTGACATATTGCCAGATGTGAATAGGGCCACAATCACAATCAAGCACTACAGATGAGAATGCAGTTCTCCAAATGGGTTTTTTTAAGCCATGTAGTACACTTCTGCTGAGGACATGGCATCACCTTCATTTAAAAAAAATAGTTTTCAATATGTATTTCCAGGGCGGCATGGTGGTGCGGTGGTTAGCACTGTCGCCTCACAGCAAGAAGGTCCTGGGTTCGAGCCCCGGGTCACATGGAGTTTGCATGTTCTCTCCGTGCATGCCTGGGTTTCCTCCGGGTTCTCCGGTTTCCTCCCACAGTTCAAATACATGCAGATCAGGTGAACTGGCTACTCTAAATTGCCCATAGGTGTGAATGCGAGTGTGTGTGTGGTTGTTTGTCTGTGTTGGCCCTGTGGTGGACTGGGGAGCTGCCCAGGGTGTACCCCGCCTCTCGCCTGAAGATGCTGGGATTGGCTCCAGCTTCCCCGCGACCCTGATGGATAAAGCCTTATAGATAATGGATGGATGTAACTACAGATTTTTTTTTTTTTTTTTTTTTTTCATTCTTTCTTTAAATCAGGATTATTGGTATAACTTGTTTCCACAATTTCCAATCATTCATTTTTTCATTAATTTATTCATGCATTTATTCTTTCTTTATGTTGAAGAATTTGACTCCATGCCTCCTTAACCTCAATAAGTCAGAGTGACTTTAAAATGGGCCAGTTTGTGATGGCTAAGTGACTGGGTCAGGGCATCTCCAAAATGGCAGGTCTTGTGGGGTGTTCCTGGTATGCAGTGGATAATACCTAGTACCTGTAGCTGTAGATCGTCAGAGTCTCCATGTTGACTCCTGTCCATGACCAAAACTACCTAGAATGTGCATGTAAGCATCAGAACTGGACCAAGCAGTAATAGAAGAAGGTGGCCTTGTCTGATGAGTCACATTTTCTTTTACAGAATGTGAATGGAGGTCCAGGAGGTCATACTCTCTTCTATAGAAAACTTACAAACTGCAGCATTTCTATGAGGCAGGAATTTAAAATAACAATTTTATATAAATCATTTTCAGAACTAGGGTTTTATTTTTCAAGCATGTGTGTGGTCGGTGTGGCTTTTCTTTCCTTTGTCCTCTTACTCAGGACAATCCTGTTTTGCATAAACCTTTCTTTCTGTCTGTAAGTGCTGAGAGCTACGACACACAAAAGTCATGTGACTTAAATCAGACATTGATTATATGACTATTTAATGCATAATGGGAAAATATCCAGAACCCACAGGGTGTACACTCATTTACCTGTTTTAGGTAGTTTTCATACTTCTATTGGTGTTTCAGGCACATGGTGCCAACTGACATTATTAGGCACTTAAAGGCTACTTACTAACTAAATATTAAAAGCCATATCCATGTACAAAACATAGACTAGAGTGAAATTCTTAACAATGTGTATCATTAAAGTGCCCATCAGATTCTTAAAATAGAAAGCAAACATAACACAACATAAAAATGAGGGACACAGAGTTGATACGGTACAGTATTACAACAATTACATCATTCCTTGCCACCATGCCTATAAAACCATAGCTGAGAAATAAATCCAGATAAAAACACTATGGATGGCTGGGCAATGCAACCAATAACACATTTACCAAAATAACTGTATTTTGTTAACACCCAACCTTGTTCATGCTAACATTATCAGTTAACATTTGAGAAATACAAAACCAAATGAACCAGTGTGAATGGGGGATGTTTCGTTTGTACCCAAATGAATTCTCAAATTTCAAATCAAGCTAACTGTTCTCCAGATTTTCAGCAACATTAAACTATAAACAGATTAAAAGTGTCTCTCATAAACAGCTAATAGCTATGAAATGAAGGAATGAAGCACTTTGGGATGTGCAGTTATAGCTCACACCACTCGGTCATTGAGTATTTTCCTATAACAGCAGACCCCGCTGTGTTTTATTCATTCCATATCAGTTTTGTATATGACTTGTGGAACATGCAGATCCAATAAAGATTTGCTTTATTTAATGTTGCAATGATCTGCTCTGCACCTTCAGCCTTAAAACATTTGAAGGCTTTCACCTAAACTGACAATTCTATATAACAATTGTACCAGTGGCCCACTGTTTCAGTGTGTAAACATTTTACAAGCCAACCACGAGGCAGCAAAAGTCACAAAACACCCTCATATGACTGCAGGTTGACGATCTCCACAGCCAGTTTCTGAGGGTCCATTATGTTTGGGAACATCTCCATTGCTCTGTCCACAAGACGGGCATTAAAAACGGCTATCAGCTTCTTCCTCACCTGCTCCCTCTCCAGCATGGGGGGGCTCCAGGAAGTGCCGTCACCATTCACAGGTCCTGGAGGCACATGGCCAAAGTGTCTGTATGGCTCAGACCAGTAGCCACTCTGAGGAAGAGGCATGCTTCTGTGGTGGTACTCATGGGGTACACTATACTGGGGAAAGTTCCCTGGTGGGTAAGGTGCTCCTCCATAGGAGTGATATTGAGGGTAAGAGTATGGCATATTGCTTGGGTTTTGGGATGTATTCATGTGGTGTGGATGGTAACCTGGATTGGATTGTAAACTGGATTGGTTTAAGGACTGATTGCAAGATGGAGGATGTCGGAACCTTCCGTTAGAAGAATTCTTGGACTTGACTTTTTGCTCTCCGCCACACTGGTGCTCACTGTGGCATTCATGTGAGCCCAGACCAGAGTCCGGGTACTCCTGAAAGGAAGCAGAGATGCAGTCTGAATTTGTTGAGGAGTACTGGCCAGAACGATCTCGCTTTGAATGGTGCTTTCTTGAAGTAGACTGTGGTGTGTTCTTCACCACCAGCACATTCTCACTGGTGTGGGTCTTCTTGAGTGGTCCACTTTGATTTAAAGTGAGTTTTTGCTCCATCACTTCCTCCAGAGAGGCTCCATGGGAAGGGTTTGAGCCTGCCAAGGATGGTTTCTGTGGAAAGGAGGGCATTTTGGCTTTGTCACGTAACTCATCCGCCAAGGAACGTTGGGATTGCTTGGCACGTTCTGGATGGCTGAACTTACACTTGATCCCATAGGTGCATTTCTTACCTGAAATTGAAAGTGGTAAGAATAAACACTTATTATGGTATCCTGCTAAAATGTTGGCTTTTGAAATGACAGCTTTGTTTGTGTTCCCAAGAAAAGGACTTCACCCACCAGCTGACGAAGGGTAACAGGTATACAATACAAACATATAGTAATTTATAATGCTGTGGAACACACAACGTTCATGCATTCCTTTTCAAAAGTATTGCAACAGTAAAGCCAATTTTTGCTGTGCACTGAAGACATGAGAGACCAGAGTTTCAGCTTCTATTCCCTGCTATTTACATCTAGATATGTTAAACAACATAAAACATAACACATTTTTATCAAACCACCAAGTTTTTCAAGTGCACTAAAGTATTAGAACAGAATGTTTTCAACTAAATTCATTATAACTGCATCATCCTACGACCCATAGACTCCACCAGATTTCTTGATTCTTAGTTGGTTATGCCTTTCCAGGCTTTTACCACATCTTTTAGTTATTTTCTGTTTTTTCTATTTGTCCTTTCCGTCTTCTCTTCAGAAGATAAAATGCATGTTCAATTGGGTTAAGATCTGGTGATTGACTTGGCCAGTCTTGGAAAATCTTCCATTTTCCCCCTGATGAAGCCCTTTGTTGAGGTGGCAGTGTGTTTTGGATCATTGTCTTGCGACATAATAAAGTTCCTCCTGATTAGTTTGGATGCATTTCTCAATATGTTTCTGACATGACAATATGATAGTATGTTTCTGTAGACTTCTGCGTTCATTCTTCTGCTACCATCATGAGTTACATCATCAGTAAAATGATTGAGCCTGTTCCAGAAGCAGCCATGAGAGCCCAAGCCATGACACAACCTGCATTGTGCTTCACAGATGAGCTCGTATGTTTAGGATCATGAACAGATCCCTTCTTTCTCTATACTTTGGCCTTTCCATAAGTTTGGTAGAGGATAATCTTTGCTCATTAGTCCATAAGACTTCCAGCACCATTGTGACTACTTTTTTGCAAATTCCAATCTGTCTTTCCAATTTTTACTGCTGATGAGTAGATTGCAATCTTGCTGTATGGCTTCAATATTGTTGTTCACTAAATCTCCTTTGAACAGTGCACTGTGATATTTGCACCCCTGCTCTTTGGAGGTTGTTCATGAGGTTATTGACTGTTGTTTTGGGGTTTTTCCTTTACTGCTTTCACCATTTGTCTATCATCATTTGTTATTGTTGTTTTCCTTGGATTTGACAGCTGTTGTTCAGTACACCAGTGGTTTCCTTCTTTTTTTAGGACATTCCAAATTGTGGTACTGGCTATGCCCAAGGTTTTAAAATACCTCTGATGGACTTTCCGCCAGTCTCAGAATGGCATGTTTTTCTCCCATAGACAGGTCTCTGGTCTACCCTTCTTAACTACAAATGTAGTCTTCATTGGTGAAAGCCAAAGCTTAAACTTAGAGTAGATATCCCGGATTACTTAATCTTTAAACAATCAATCTTATATGACACACCTGGGTAACAAGAAACACCTATCATTTGTCACTTCATCACTTGAAAATCTGGGTGGTTTGATACATGTGTTCTAGGTTGTTTAACATGTCTAGATGTAAATACCAGGGAATAAAAGTTCTCTCTCTTCTCATATTAATCTTTTGATTTCACACACAAATGTCTTCAGTGCACAGCAAAAAATAATTAATGGCCCTTGTTGTTCCAATATTTTTGGAGGGGGCTGCTCTCCACGCAAATCAGTCATCAAAGTGATCATATTACAAACAGTCATGTGAAAAAGTTTGGGAACCCATCTCAGCTTGCAGAATAATTTACTCTACTTTCAACAAAAAAGATAACCGTGGTATGTCTTTCATTTCCTAGGAACATCTGAGTACTTGGTGTTTTCCGAACATAGATTTTTACTGAAGCAGTATTTAGTTGCATGAAATTAAATCAAATGTGAAAAACTGGCTGTGCAAAAATTTGGGTACCTTTGTAATTCTGCTGATTTGAATGCATGTAACTACTCAATACCGATTACTTCCAACACCAAATTGGTTGGATAAGCTCATTAAGCCTTGAACTTTATAGACAGGCATGTCCAATCATGAGAAAAGGTATTTAAGGTGGCCAATTGCAAGATGTGCTTCTCTTTGACTCTCTTCTGAAGAGTGACAGTAGGGGACTCTCAAGGCAACTCTCAAAAGATCTGAAAACAAAGATTGTTCAGTATCATGGTTTAGGAGAAGGCTACAAAAATCTATCTCAGAGGTTTAAACTGTCAGTTTCAACTGTAAGGAATGTAATCAGGAAATGGAAGGCCACAGGCAAAGTTGCTGTTAAACCCAGGTCTGGCAGGCCAAGAAAAATACAGGAGGATATGTGAGAATGGTTATAGACAACCCACAGATCACCTCCAAAGACCTGCAAGAACATCTTGCTGCAGATGGTGCATCTGTACATCGTTCTACAATTCAATATCTCTATGGCAGGGTGATGAGAAAGAAGCCCGTTCTGCACTCACGCCATAAACAGAGTCGCTTGTTGTATGCAAAAGCTCATTTGGACAAGCCATTTTCATTTTGCAAATGAAGTCCTGTGGACTGAGGAGACAAAAATTGAGTTATTTGGTCTTAACAAAAAGCGCTTTGCATGGCGGAGGAAGAACACCGCATTCCAAGAAAAACACCTGCTACCTTCTGTCAAATTTGGTGGAGGTTCCATCATGCTGTGGGGCTGTGTGGCTAGTTCAGGGACTAGGGCCCTTGTTAAAGTCAAGCGTCGGATGAATTCAACCAAATATCAACAAATTCTTCAGGATAATGTTCAAGCATCAGTCACAAAGTTGAAGTTATGCAGGGGTTGGCTAGTCCAACAAGACAATGACCTAACACAGTTCAAAATCTACAAAGGCACTGATGCAGAGGGAGAAGTACAAATACAATTTCTACTGAAATACTACTGTTTCCATAAGGCATGACATATATTTAAAGGAATTTGCTACTGTGAAAGCTCAGCCAACGATAAACAAAAATCCAAAGAATGAAGAGGCATTCCCAAACTTTTTCATATGACTGTATGGAGCGAGATCACTGTCTTTAATATGAGAGCACAGATAAGAGGTTACACCTCGCAAAACAGACACTACAAGTGGGTAGAATCAAGGAAACTGAGCAAAAACAGCAACAATAAGAGCACAGAAAATGTGTCTGTGAAACACAGCACACTGGAGATAAGTGTACTTGATTCTCACAGCCCTGCGCTCCATTCACTGTTTCCTGCATACTTCTCAGTTTTCTGCTTGCTTCTGACTACCTGCTCGCTTAATAATAATAATAAAAGGAAATTATTTCAGAGATCAAGGAGTGGTAGCTTGAGTTTTTTTCTGCACTCCCGTTATTACTGTTTTTGCTTGATTTCCTTGATTCTGCCTGATTAAAATGTCCATTGTTAACACACTATATAAATAAAAATTAATTGTAAAAAGAATGTAATTTATGGCCGGTAGGACAGGCTTGGGGCTATAGAAAAAAATACCCGGGGCTTCAGCCCAATAGTCCTGGCCTAGACACTCCTGCCAGTAGTCCTCGAAGACTCAGGCACCTGATGTCTGCTGGCTCATTTGGAAGATAGTGGACATAGAGTGGAACACAGATTGTTATGGATACTCATGCTCACATGTAGGCCCATCCATCCATCCATCCATTATCTATACCGCTTTATCCATCTGGGTCACGGGGAAGCTGGATCAGTGTTTTGATCTCTGTTGCTCGGAAAACAGTAACTGATGCTCTGGGTTGCTTTACCTGTCGTGAAAATAGCCAACAAATATGTTCTTCCAAATGATTCTTCTAATCGAGCCAATCCCGGGACAAATCAAAGACAAAAATATATTGTTGGCTTATACAAGAATGTTATTCTCATAGAGATATTTTAGCCAGTCTAAAGCATTTCTCGCCCTCAGTCATTTTTTTCTGAGTTTCATCGGCATCAACTCTTACCCCCCCAAAATTACACACAGCATACACTGTAAACTTACGCAGTATTCAATAGTTACACACAGCAAATAATTTTAGAACCTCTTGCTTATTTTGCTCATGTTATTTACTAATATGTATTTATTTGGCAAATATGTGTAGTTAGTAACATTCCCATTTAGAATGTACAATATGTTAAATTCACTGGCTCTATTAAACACTTGCTTGTGTCTAATGGATTGTTTCTGTAATCAGTATTTAACTAAATGAAAAAAAAGCTAATGCCCACAAAGTATCTAACTTTCAGATATACATTTTATATCTAAGACCTCATAGATATAGTTCATATAGTGTAGACATAATGTACAATTATTATCATAATCATGTTTTTTTTTCTGTTCTATTAAAACCCATTTAGGTGCAGTAAGGGGTTAAGCAGTTCTCCTGTTGTTTACCTTTGCATGCTTAGCTCACTCCAAAATACCCACTACCATCCCAGCTCCTCCTCTGTCCAAATTATTTTCTGGGTTTCCCGTCAACGTACATCATTTACATGAATGTGAATAGCATCTTTGCCTTCAAACTACCACTGGCTATGTGCATTATGTGTATCAGTATGTGTACCATGTGTATTCAAGCGTATCATGGTTTGCATGTTTTTATATTTTTTTATAATGTATTTGACATTTTATTGCTATCATGGTACGGCTGTTCAGCCTATTCATGGGGGTAACTTGCTTTTGATGCACACTTGCCACCAATAGTGCAAGAAAAAGTGAAGCCCCCTGAACTAAGCCATGCCAAAGACACCTATAAATTGCCACTGTGCTAGAATTGATGGTCCTAACTGGATAATAATTTTGGATTTACTTTTCACGATTTGTGCTGTTTTCTCCTTCTTATTCTTGTCTGAGAATATTATTATTAATAGCATATTATTAGTAGTAGTAGTAGAAATAGTTCTGTAAATCTTTGAACTATGCACTAGAACATAGATAATCATATGTCAGTTGATTCAGTAGGCCTAAATAAAGATTTTCAGATAAATTGGATTAAAAAGTATAATTTAGCTAAGTTAGATTAAAAGTATAAATTATTTTTATATGTATAAAATATTATAATTCTTTTTAGCGAATAAGTCCAAATTTTGAGATAAGTGAATAGGTATTACATTGCTACTGCCAGAAATTGATGCTCATTACATTTCTTTCAATAATACTAACTAATCTCAAAAATAAAATTAAACACAATTAAGGAATAACACTGCCATCTAGTGTTTAATAAAGCAATATATGTGACCAAATGTTATCTGATCTTGTCTGGTACAGACTTAAAATTCTGTTTAATTTGAGTAAATTTTACTTAGCAAATTTACAGTACACCACAGCGATAGAAAACATAATGTGTTACACTACTGCAAATTAATTAGGACATTTTGATTGAGATAACATTAAAGGCAAATTAAGCATTGCAACATAATAGGCTACTATTCTTTTGGATATAAATTAATCTGTTTAAACCATGAATTAAATCACCTAATTTCCAACATTACAAATTATATTCACATGATTTGTCCTCGTCATCTCGACATTTATTTAACATTAATCACACATATAGGCTATTATTACAACTTTGGTTAGATGAACATGGACAGTTACATCACTAGCACTGTTGAAACTATAGCTGAAATGATTTTGAGTACAATTGTTAACTAATATTCCATTAATAACGAGATTGATTGCTCATTCAGAATACAACATGTCACTCATGTGGTTGGAATAGAGTAAGACAAAGACTGAAAGATAATACAGTAACTTCTAGCACTCCAACTTGCTGCTAGCTTCAGGTTCTTGTTTCACCTTTTTAATAACTGCAATAAAAATATGGCCCTAGCTACAATTATTAAATTGTTAATTAAATTAAAAATTTCAGTAACATGACTTTCTTAAACATTTTAAAAGTACAAATATATTGCTAACAAGATTAGAAAACTCAATTACCTATCATTATTAGCCCCCAGATTATCGTTTTGCGTCTGTGTGAGGATGAATTGATGAATTGATAAAAAGCAGGGAAAGAGTCTTCAGTCATGTGATTTGATATAGCAGATGTAACAGTATTTCTATGGGATGCTGGATGAATATAAGAAGAAACAACTAAAGGACGAGTGAACAAAAAAAATAGGTGTGTGACCAGAGAAGGAGAATTGAAATGTGACCAGAATGGGGCAATGCTAGCTCACTGGTTAAGCTGTTGGACTGTTGATTGGAAGGTCATGATAAAGTGGTATAGATAATGGATGGATAGATGGAGGTCATGAGTTCAAATTCCAGCACTACCAAGTTGCCACTGTTGGGCCCTTGATCATGGTCCTTAATCCTCAACTGCTCAGTTGTATAAAGGATATATATTTAAGTTGCCCTGGATAAGGGTGTCTGTCAAATGACATAAATGAAAGAATAGTCTCATTATTCAAAACCCGTATAGCGAGCAAAGCTTGGAAAATGTGAACATACAAGGTCTTTTATACATACTTTACCTCAATTGTTAAATTAAAACAACAAATTGTTTTGTTCAGTCACTTTCTTAAAAGGAAGGGCAAAAAATACAAATAAAAATACAGTGTGAAGATTTCAGTATGTCATTTGCTAGCTGTGAGCTTATCTTAGCGTATCTTGTAATTGCTAGAAAGCTCAAATATATCAGATATATCAACATCTTAAAAGGTACTAAGCTTGATAGAAAGAAGCTAAGCTTGTTAGCTATAAGCTCGTCAGCACAACTGGATTATCACTAGTAATTTGAATTCAACTTACAACAATAATGTCAGAGATGTGGTGTTCTGTATTTGGGGTACAATTGAACATGACTGGCATTGTCTTGTTGAAAGAGTTTACCAGGGTGCTGTCTCAGGAGGGGTAAGTAATGTAGACACAGGATGTCGCTGACGTAGCGCTGTGACGTTACGGTGTCCCAAATCACTACCAGAGATGATCTGAAGTCATACCCTATTGCTCCTCATGATGCCAGGAGTAATGCCGGTGTGTCTCTCCGCAACATTGGCAGGATTGGTCCATACACAAAGGTCATTTGTGGTAATGCAGGACCGAGATTCATCGCTGAACATTATATGATGACACTCGTGATCAGTCCATGACTCCCAGTTAATGCACCACTCCAAACAAAGCCGTCTTAGTGCTGGTGTTAACGGCAGCTTATGCATGGGACGGTGAACCCGTAGTCATTGAGACACGGTGCAAGGTGACACGGGGTGTTATAGAGAGTCAAATACCTGCGACCAGATGGCAGGCGCAGATGTCATGGGATTCTGTAATGCTTGCTGTACAATATGACGATCCTCCCTAGTGTGGTCTGTCTCGGGTGACCAGAAACTTCACAACATGTGAGGATGCCCTCACGTGCCCATTGGTTCTAGCATCAGGCCACTGTGACATCTATATGCCTCACATGCCGGGTAATTGCACAATATGACCACCCATCCTCAAGCAAACCAACAACATGACCCCTGTCATACTCCGTAAAGTGCTGGCAAATGCTGTCTAATGCGTCTAGGAGGTATCCTCTGTGTCTGGTGACTAGACATGCCAGCTGCTTGCAAAGTGAATCATTTACATACCCACGCTGGTCTGCATGTGTACCAAATTACATTCAAATAGGACCATTCCTTCTAGGTGCTTACCTTTTTTTGTCACTGAGTATATTTTCTAGTTTATTTATGCTATTGCTGAAAAATCAGCCATTGCACCTTTAACATACAGCTGACAACATAAAAACGAATTACTATAATATTATCAAAATAATTTGCTATAATACTATTCCTTATTCATAGCATTTTTCTAGCAAAATGTAGCCTAGCATTTTTGTCAGAAAGTCCACTGTAGCTTTAGCCTGTTGTAGTTCTGTACACACTTACCACGTTTACCCAAATATAATCTATGTGCACTAAAAATGCCAAAAAATCTTTTTTCCTAGACTCTTACCTGGAAACAAAACCTAAGGAAATGCAAAGCCGGATGCTTACTTTCACTTTCGGCTTTTTAGTACACAAAAGGACTCGATTCACTGAATCAATTATTTCAAGCAAAGCTATATTAGACTTCCACAATGGCAAATACATAGGTTGTCAATTCTATATAATCTAACAAAATATAGCTGTATTTCTTATTGTTTTTGACAAAAAATGCTTTAATTTGTTTGTGCTTGCCACTCCAGGGATCGACTCCACTTGAAGAAGAACCGATTCTTTGAATTTGCATAAGCAAAGCATCCTGGTGCACAACTTTTTCGAGTTTCCAAGAAACACAGTAGAAACAGAGCTGCGTAAAAGCATAGACCATAAACGAAATAAGATTACTTGTTAATAAGTATTTATCTATTTGCTGTTTTTATCAGCTGTCGGAGATGAGTGCGTGCCTGAGTGAGCAGTATGAGAAGAAGGTGCGTCCGTGCATCGACCTGATCGACTCTCTGCGCGCGCTCGGTGTGGAGAAGGACCTCGCGCTGCCTGCCATCGCCGTGATCGGAGACCAGAGCTCGGGGAAGAGCTCAGTGCTGGAGGCGCTGTCCGGAGTCGCGCTGCCCCGCGGGAGTGGTGAGACACCCGGGGTCAACTTATAAATAAAATAAATCAATAGACCGACTACAGCACCAGTCAACAGTTTGTACTCACTTTCTAATTGAATGTTTTTTCTTTATTTTTATTACTTAAAAGACACACATCATGTCTTAAGGTAATGATAGACTGTTGTTCTCTTAGTTGAGTGTTTTTTGACATAATATGGATTACTACAGATGTGGAATAGGGCTATTTACTGTATACCAGCACTACCTTCACACATCCATCAATGAACGTTTGACAAGGCAGACATGTTAATTGAGAAGCATTCCAGGTGACTACCTCATGAATCTGATTAAGATAATGCCAATAGTGCTCAAAGCTGTCATCAAGGTAAACGCTAGCTACTTTGACGAATATAAACTATGAAATATATTTTGTTTTTAACACTTTTTCTGTTTACCACATACTTCCATATATGGTCCAAATGCGTTATTTCATAGTTTCAATGTCTTCCATATTGTTCTATAATTTAGAAAACAGTCAAAATTAAGAAAAACCTGAATGACTAGGTGTGTTCAAACTTTTAACTGGTACTGTGTTTACATATACAGACATAGAGAGTCTATAAGTAAGATGTGAAGAATGTTCAGGAATTAGGCTGTATAGGAAGTAGAGAAATAAATATGAGTGTGTCATGATAAAAGAAGGCAAAGGTTAATGCAATATCAAAATGCAATTTGTATTTTGGAAGAAAAAGACAGATTTTACTAAATTTTTTGGATTCAATTCAAATTAATGGAATATTTTATAGAATAAAGAATAAATGGTGTTTATGCCCGGGTCTCACACTTATAATCTCTGCAGATTTGTTTTTAAAAAAAGGCATCAAAAAAAGTGTATTGTATGAGGGGCGCTGTAGATCATTATTCATATTTTATCTCAAATACATATGTATGAAATTTTGCATTAATTAATATGCATCATCCATCCATCCATCCATCCGTTATCTATACCACTTTATCCGTCTGGGTCGCGGGGAAGCTGGAGCCAATCCCAGCATGTTGGGGCGAGAGGCGGGGTACA
>JAQMYM010000011.1:12282023-12297468 GCA_030014255.1 Parauchenoglanis ngamensis | reverse complement strand
TTATCTAGCTCTTGTATAACAAAATCCTACTCGCCATGAATATAGCCATAGAAGCTGGCATGGCGTAAAGAAAAGAATGAAAGAAAGAATAGTTTGTATGGCAGCTCAGTGGGTTAAAAATGAACGTGGTCTTTACTGAATAATTATTCTACAAAATGAATGTTTTCTCAGTTCAATACATGACTCGTATTGTGTAGTGTTGAACAGCGGGTAGCGAAACTATTTGAATCATTTATCTTGTAAGAAGTTAAATTATCTCTTTTTTTTAAACATACTGATAAACATATATTCTTAGAATGCATAATATACCGTCAAGTCATCAATTCTCCATCCTGATTTCAGCTCATGTCGATCCCAAAAAGAGTCTATTCGGTAATCAGTAAAAAGTTGCTGCAACAGCCTGTATGGTCACGTCCTACAGCTGTTCAATTAGGAATTGAATCACTTTCTCACTGAGTGGATTGAGACCATCTCACTCGGACACGCACAGACCTGCATGTGATTCCTGTGTTCTCACTTGCATGCTCTGAGGTGAGAACACACCAGGGCAACACTCAAACAGATTAAACACTGCAAATGCTGCACCATTTTTTTTTTTTTGTTTACCTTTATCACCTGACCACTGAATGAGAGAACATGTTTTTTTGTTTTTATATGTTTTCAGGCCTGCATAATTGTCAGACATTTTTTTATTCTTGCTTTAGTTTTCATAGATTTCTGTACTGTGATGAACCAAGACAAACCAAAAAGCACCAAATTGGTATAAGTGAACTGAAAAATGTTTGAATTTGTATTTTATTGGAAAACAATTTACCTCTTACTGGAAAAGGCTGATCTGGATATGGATCCCATTCCAGTACGGGAGTGGAAAATAATGTCCTGTAACACAAAGATTTATGGATTTGTAGTTATATGGATTACTTCTGTGTTATCCTTATTTAATTGACAGTAGTGAGTAAACTGTATTAAAACATATTCAGTAACCACAGTGCTGATTTCTGCTATTAATTTGGCCCTGCAGGAACCCGAATCATTTATGACCGGAAGTTCCTGCTGGACTGTCGCAGCTCACCATTGGCCAACACGCCCCCCATCTGTCTGCCTGACATCCCCGGAGTGACTAGCCCTCCTACAAAAACTGTCACTAACAATAAAACCCATCCTCAAGAGATCATCAGCAACAACCGCATCCCTCCTGTGGACAAGGCCACGGGTACGTGTTGTCCTCTCAGCTTGCACTTTATACTGAGTATTATTCAGTAATACTTTAGTTATAGTGCAGTTTTAGGGTATTTTTGATCAAAAAATAAAGTCCACTTTCACCTGATTTTGGTATTCATATAAACTTCCTTCCCAAATGGTGTTATGAGTTTCTGCTTAATTCACACCTACTTTCAGGGGTCCTGTAATCTCATGCCACATATTTGTCTGAATTCTTTTCTCACAGCTTCCGTCCTACAAAAATATCACAAAAAGGAGGCTTCCTCTTTCACATGCTTTGAAGTACACATAAGAATTTACTTGCTATGGATTCAAGCTGCTGGAACCCTACTGGTTTTATTCTGATTTGATTGATTATCCATTTCAAAGTTGTCAATCAGTTTTAAAGGCAGGGCCAATAATAACTTTACAACCAATATCTTGTGATAAAATGGTTCAAACTAAACAAAATTTGAGATGCTCAATTACTACAACATTCTTTGGATGCATACCAAATTTGGTGAAACCATGTCGATACAACGGACCTCTACAACGGACACATGATCTTATGTCCAGAACTGAATTAAAATTAAATTCAGAATTTTAATTTTAGAATTAAAAATTATAAAAAAGAATTTTGATTCATCAAACTGTCTAAAAGTTAGAAGCCAAGGAATTTAAATGTGTGGCCCCTATTGAATATCTTGTCATGTAAACGTACATATTTCATGAAGCTTAATACACTCAATTGCAATCACATTCCGTGCAAGCACATCAAATTTTGTTACATGATGTCCATAGGGAGCACTATAACAGTTAATATTGCTGAAGAATCGCTTAAGCTAAAAAATGTTGTATTGGTCGTACTTGCCACTTGCGCTGTTGAAGATGTGGAACCATTTCTAATCCCACCATTGTTTGCAACTTCTGTAAGGCTACTTGGACTCCAGTGTTTGCCACTTATTTGGCTGTATTGTAATTTGGACTAACTGTTTTGAGATTTGGGACTGTTGCTAAAGTGCTTTAACCAAAAATCTATCTATCTACTGACCGGCCGACCGGCCGAGGTGGGGGAAAACAAATAGTTTATCACTTATGTCATATATTCCCTCACCAGCTTCTCGTTTCTCTTTCATTAATTAGATTCTAAACTTGTATAGTGAATATAAAAAGTCTACACCCCCTTGTTAAAATGACAAGTTTTTGTGAAGTAAAAAAATGAAACTGAGATAAATCATGTCAGAACTTACATAAACATAAAAGTGTTTCTCACTTTTTTTTTTTATTACACTGCTCAGTCTTTTTGGATAAGAGTCTATCAACATGGTACATCTTGACTTTGCAGTATTCTCCTACTCTTTCTTCCAGAAACATTCTAGAGCCGTCAGACTATGAGGGGAATTTCCTGTGCACAGCCCACCTCAGGTCATCGCACAGATTTTTAGGTGGATTCAGGTCTGGGCTCTGGCTAGGCCATTCAAAAACATTGACTTTCTTTTGGTTAAACCATTCTTTTGTTTATTTGGATGTATGCTTTAGGTCATTGTTGTGCTTAAAGGTGAAATTCCTTTTCATCTTCAGCTTACTAGCAGACACCTGCTTGTTTTGCACTAAGAATGACTGGTATTTGAGGCTTTGATAAGTTCTGGTTGAAGAAAAGCAGCCATAAAACATGATGCTGCCACTACCATGCTTCACTCTGGGCATGGTGTTTTTTTGGTGATGTGATTTTTTGTGCTAAACATATCTTTTTGAATTGTGGAAATTTTATAGCTTTTGGAAATGTTCTCAACAGACCAGAACACATTTTGCTAGAAATAGTTTGGGGTGATTTAGTCAGACTTTTTAAGACCGATGATGTTTGTGAGAAAGGGCTTCTGTATAGCCTCCCTGCCCCATAGCCCAGACATGTGAAGAGTACAAGAGGTTGTTGTTACATGCAGAGAGTAATCAGTACTTGTCAGATGTTCCTGCAGCTGCTTTAATGTTGCTGTAGGTCTCCTTTTTTTCTTGTTCTTGTGTAATATTTTAGAGGGATGTTCTGATTTTGCTGGTGCTCCATATTGCCCACTTGTTGTTGATGGCCTTCACAATGTTCCTTGGTACATCTAATGTCTTGGAAATTATTTTATACCCTGTGGCATAGGCGATGGAGCCTTCACCATGCCCCGCCCAAGACCATAAATAATTTTTAACAGCCTGTCTTCCCTACACTTATTATTTATTAGGGAACTAAACTATTATAATTCCTTTCTAAATAAATATTGTAGTTCCTACTTGAACTCTTTTTTTTGTTCATCTCCTTATTCTGCCAAGTAGTACGTCACTGGTTACCTGGCATTGTCCTGGGTCGCCCTCCATAGGATATATGGTGCCTTAATTCCCGGTTGGTGGGATGGAGTGTTTGGAGTGTTTCTCTGGAAACTACACACTGCTCTCGCTCTGTTATGCGCTTAAAGTGTGAAGAAAAAGGTTTGTGTATATATAAACGTATAAGTTTGTACATGGTGTGTCGGTCTCCTCAACTAAAGTTGCATTGGTTTGTGCTGGGTTATTCCCCTGGCTTTTCTCTATTCAGGTGATTCATGTTGACAGCCCTGGCCAACTGGTAAGATACGCCACACCATGCCACTCTACATTACTCTACTGTGTGCTATGCTACACCATGCTGCTCTCTTCTACGCAGCTATACTCTGCACTTAGCTACACGACTTTACCCTAATTTACCCTACTCTGCACGCCGTCGCTACTTTAGCGGCAGCTGTGTCGGTAGATGAAGATACCGGCAGTAGCGTCTCCTCCACCGCTATAAGTAAGCTCTCCTGTTCGTGACGTATCGGCAAGGAACGCTGCTCTCTCTCGACTCTCTTTCTTTGTTTAGTAGACTTTCTGAGAAACCTTCGGAGAAAGAATGTGACTCTTATGTGTATAATGTATCGTAACTATGTCTGTGTGTTAGCAATGGATGCCAGAAGACTCTAGAATTGGGATTGCTCTGTGGGACTGTGATCTGACCGTTGTGATATTTAACGCAATTGTTGATTGTTTAAGTATACTTTTGCTTTAATTGATATTCAGCATGTATACTTTTGTACCTTTTAGGTTTTGTTTTCCTCTCCCTTTTGTTTCTGTAGATGCTTAATCAAATGTTGTTCTGTTGAATGATTTTCTGTGCTAGCAAATACATGCAAAATGCGTATTTCATGTTTGTGTTTTGTACTGAAATTATGTCACATCATCACCCTGAGCTAGCTGAGCCAGGCTTGGTATAAGCACGAGTCCCTTCTAGTAGCATACCGTAGTCTGGTATAGAGGTAGTGGCCCTATCTCTCCCTTTCCACCTTTTAAACTCTTCTGGCGCTCCTAGCGAGCATCAGGTGCCCAACAACAACAAAATGTCTTTTTTTTTTTTTCTCTCTCTCTCCCCTCTCTTTTTTTTTTTTGGCCACAGGGCCACGATACTGCTACAACCCCTGTCCTGATTATTACCTTTCAACATGTGAGATACCATACAGGCTTTGTAAGCTCTTAGAGGACCATGGCTTAAGCAGTCAGATGAAACTAGGAAGATGTGAATAAAATCCTGCCGAAACAGCTGATCTTTATTTGGGGGGTTAATCAGAATAATTTCATTGACAGCTGTGTTATAATTACTTTTGAACATGATTGGTTCATTCTGAACATTTTCTGAGCACACACTTATGCAACCAGATTGTGGTAATTCTTTTGTTTTTCCTGTTATTCCTTAAAATATTTGAGTGTTTTTCACTTAATTTTTACATGTTGTCATTTCACACCGAGGGTGGAAAAAGTTCTGATATGATTTATCTTGATTTCATTTTTTACTTCACAAAAACCTGCCTTTTTAACAGGTGTGGGCTTTTTACTGAACAAGACAGACAAAATGAATAAGACAAACAGCCTCTAATGTTATAAAGAAACCACAAATTATAACCTGTACTGTCCTGAAGAGTTCCCTGTGCTGTAAAACTTGGTTCCAGCTTGACCTCAGTTCAAACTCCTTCCATAAATGTATCCTTGCAGACAACTTGTCAACATGTCAACCATTACTAATTTTTTTAAATCTATTTATGTGGAGTTTCATCCATCCAAATCCCTGTGAATGAGTTATTACTATAATGTGTTAAAAAGCATGCATCAATATAAAACAGTGGTTTGCAGCTGCGCTACTCTCAGAGCTGCTGTTATAAAAAAAAAAAAAAAAAAACACCAGCCTAAATTGAGAACTTGCATCAACTCTTTGTTACATGATTACAGTGCCTGTGTGTATCAGTTCTGCTAGCTCTAATGTAATGCACAATGTAATAATATAATGCACAGTATAATGTAGATTTATTGTGTCTTGTCTCCAGGTGAAGATGCCCAGTTTGAAATGGACATCTAGTCCATTTCGGTGATGACAGTCCTATAAAGGATGAATGAAACAGAAGCTTTCTCCTGTCATCTACTGTCTTTCCTTATCTACTGTGGTTTTTCTCCCCATGTTTTCTGTATCGGTGCTGTCATTCCAGACAAGCACAAGACATTTGCCATCAAGTTTCAGCACCAGCGCACACTGTTGTGCCTAAATGCACTTGAGTTACTGCCAGTACTTGTGCATAAGCTTCTGCTCAGGATGTGTGAAATCCAACACTTTTTTGCTAATGCTTATGCAGTTTGCTAACATGACCACTGGGAGGAGCAGTGGTTCAATTGATTGATTTTTGTACCTCGTGCGGGAGAGTGTGAAAATGTCAGATAACAAAGAAAACATTTCCCCACACTTCCTTTGCCCCGTGACAGTGTTACCTTTTTTTTTTTATAATGAAAGTGTAAGAATTTGTTTCTTTATCACCTAAAGAGTCATTCAACAACATGTAAAATGCCCTTTGCCCTTCTATGGTTTTGATTATGCTGTTTAAATCATGTCAATTATAGAATATCTAAGGAATAAATCCTACTCTATGATTTGTCCGGACCTGCAAAAATGCAGTAAATGATCAATTAAAAAGAAATCTGAGAATTCATTCATCTTTAGGCTTTAGTGATTTTTATGATGTGGTGCTGACTCAATAAAAGCAACATTTGAATACGAATCAACATTTACTAAATATGCATAAAATATACTTTCATTACATTTGTCAGATCGCATATGTACAAACATTATATAGTTTATAAACACAAAAAGTAAGGCACCGGAGGAAATATCCAACTGCTGAGCATCTAACTCATGGGAGCAATTATTTATAATTATTATATAACATGGAGTAATGATTCACTCAATTGATTTTATTCTTTTGAACCAGCTGTTCGAGTGAATCAGAATGGCTAATCTTGAACCCTGAGCATGATACAATATCAAATTGACATCTCTAATAAAAATTGTCCATGCATCCATGAGAACTGATTCGCTTAACCGAGTCTTTAAAAAGGTAGGTATCATCCCTCATTGGTATATGAAAGGGCTGTGTTCCCTGGATGATGATGAAATGTTCTTGTGCAGTGTCCACATTTCTACATTGTCTCTCTGGTTAGTGCTAAAGTTCTCTGGCAGTCTCGTTATTGGGGACGGGCATGTAAAAATGCTGTAAGTGCTGAAGTCTATTTGGCTCAGTGTTTGTGAGTCAGATCAGTGACAGCCACACACCTCCACTACCATGCCTTCGTGATGCCTCATAACCATCTTCCCATTCTCATAGTAGAGCATGGAGAGAGGAGCCAAGCGTGTAGGTACACAAGAAGGACACGGAACGCGGTCTGGTTGGTGCAGCTTCAACAGGCTCTATTAAAAAAAGAGAGAGAGAGATGAAGGTTAATATCAACAAGAAGAAGAGATAAGGCTGATATTGCAGCTAGATTTTAAAAATATTAATGACAATCTGTATGTCATATAAGAGGGTGGATATCATCTTAGGGCCCATTTTAATGTTTCTAGCTCTAACCCACACTCCAAATCAGGAAGGGCTTTTAATAAGGTGAATGGATGAATCGGAGGGGAATGTTGGGGACAGGCAAAACACTAAAATGTGCAGGACGGGGGATTCTCCAGGGCCAGGTTTGGAGACCTGTGTCCTATGTGAAAGGGGAGTAGGGCACCATTTTGGACACAAGTCATAAATTTATTCACCTGTCTCTCCTTACCTGCATGTATGCGTGATTCGTTGGTGTGAGCGACTCATCCACTGGTGTAGGGCAGCCACCTTCACAGCGGTATGCGTTGTATCTCTTTGGATATATGATCCACTCACTCCAACCAATCTGGTCAAAATCCACCCACATGTCCACCATTCGGCAAAGGGTCTTCATTTCACTCTCGCCTCGTGCTGGGATCGTGCTGCTCCCCGTCGCTTCACTCACCCTCTTATGTGCCCGGTGGTTGCGTTTGTGTCTCCGGGCCACGGGCTCGGACAGCGGCCAATCCTGAGCCACATACTTGGAGTGCTCAGCTGTACGGATCAGTGTAGACACTTCTGTCCTCATGTGCTTGGAGTAAACCACCATCATAATGCTGTTGGCTGTCGGATGCTGGGTGGCATGTTCCGGGTCCAGGGGCACACCTTCGTCCCCATGAATCTGGGTGGGAGGCAGACCCCCCTGGTGCAGCCAGTACTTCAGTAGCTGGGTGATATTGAGGACTCTCCAAGAGGAGTGTGAGGATGGAGATGTGCTTGATGCGGCGTCAATGCGACCTAGGTGAAGACGCTCCTCCGCACCTTTGGGAGCATGGTAGATGTCCACTATGAGGTTCTCAGAGGAGGACAAGTCTGGCAGGCGCAGGCGCAGCTCTGAATGCCGCACATCATCGCTCGCCGAGATGGAGGACATGTCAAATGTGACTGCCCATTTGTCACCCACCTGGTAGCAGCCTAAAAAAACAAACAAACAAAAAAAAAAACAGACATTAGGACACGTTATAAACATCATAAGCAATGCAAACTCAGACGACCTTTAATTAATGTTTGGGGGTTGACAATTCAGAGGACAGCTTTCACACATCTGCAGTCAGGCGCAGTTAATAAAGCTGAAGACTCCTACTGTCTAATTGTGTATTCTCACTTTTAAGCAGACGTCGTGAGGTTTGTAGCTAATACACACTCTGAGTAAACGACTTGCTAAATAACAAGGCAATTGCAAACTAGCACATGTACATGCGTCTTTTTCTGTTTGGAGCAAAATAATATTCTGATGGCATGTGTAAAAAAAAATTCACTCTGACATCCAAAAATATTTTATCTATCCTAATCTTTTGCCAAATAAAAATAATTCCGTAACTCAATAATCAACTCTGTGAGCTGAAATTATTTTTCCTACGTCATGCAAAATTTGTCAAACGTCACATTCTGGTTTCAGTTACTCCCGAATATACAGAACAGTACTCACTTTTGGCGACGAGGCTGAGCACTGAGTCGGAGTGGTGCAGAGATGGATGCTCGTATCCGATCCCCGCGCTCGAAGTCCCCGCTAAGTTCTTTCCGTCGCCGGCCAGTAAAGTCCTGTAAAGGTGCATCATGTAGGGAGGATACGGTCCTTCCTGCGCGGATCCGCGCTTCCTGCTGACGCGCGCACTGGCGGAGACCGAGACCGAGCGCACCCACAGCGCTACGCACAAAATCCCGCACACAAAGTGTTTCATAGTAATATCAAGAAGAATAATCCAACTGATATGCGGAATTAAACAGGGAGAGACCGGGGTCAGACAGACAGCTCCGCGGTCTTGCTCTCTGGTCGTTCCTCAGAGGGAATGACTTGGCTCGCTGAGCCTAGCCTCTTAATTAAGCGCCTTTCAAAACTTATAGAAACTGCAGCGCCGTTTGATGATCTGCAGCGCGTGCGCTGCCTTTGAAGTGCCGCGTGTGATCCATGTCGAGGTCATCGCGCACCGAAACCAAACCGCCTTTTAGTGCGCGCGAGGTGTGAACGCACTAACGCTCTTCTGCGTCTAAAACAATACCATTAGAGGCGCAGATAGATTCAAGCGCGTTACTCTGATTAATTGGAGAAAAGTCAATCCAATGCAATGGCATTTTGAATGAAAATAAAGGAAATCGAGTTTTTTTTTTCTCTTTTTGAGCAATCATCACGTTTCACCTTATTAGATGACGAGGGGGGTAAATGGTTTAGAGTAGCCTAATGACATTTTCTCTTTCAGAAACCTGCTGTGGTTAAAGACTAGCTTATTCCTCGCTCATCGATGTTTTGGAACACTTTCTGACAGGTTTCCCACATCACACAGATGTGTGTTCGCAGACACAATCCATCTAAGGTGCTAAGAAGCCTTTTATAATCTAGCTACAATTTCTTCACTAATTAACAACGCTAATTTATAGCTCAGATGAGCTTTCAGGCTAATATCCCATAATTACACTTCTGTAAATTGTGTAGGTGTGTAAGCCGCATATAATCTGTTTATGAGCTTTCTATAATCATACAGCTTAGAGACAGCACGCACGCAGTGGCCTATAACCCTTATCTGAAAGTGGGACCGTAGTTATCTTTCAACAAAACAGCAGAAACAAATAATGCAAATAAATTAAATAGGCTACAGTTTAATATATAAATATAATCAGAGCTGCTTTTGCTGTGCTGAGTCTCTTCTCCGAAATCACACACACACAAACACACACAGTTCTAAACATCAAAATATGTACATAAATATCTATGGACATAAAGTATAAATTAATATTCGTAAAAATACCAGCGAAGAACTACTTTTATTGTCACTTTTATCTACATTTTGTTATAGCCTGTTATATAACTGTAAGGCAGAACATGAATGAATATTTTCAACCCCAACGTGTTTTTCCCCACATAAACACCCCGTTGATTAAAGAGACGTGATTAAAGTTATTAACGATAACAATCTGTATATGAATGCATACAATTATATTACTCATATAAGTATTTATTTTTCATGCATATCAGAGGATAAAGTCCTAAAGTGCAAAATGTTTTTTCAGAATACAATTACAAATATTATGGAGAAAGAGTTAATAATAAATACAATAAAAGCACAAAGTAATCTTTGTGTTTACTCCTAAAAAAATGTATTTGTTTGTTTGTTTATCTGTTCGAAATAAATGAGTATTTAAATATGTATTTTGTTCTGTACATTGCGTCATAAGATGACACAGAAATCATGATGTATACGTAAAAGAAATCTCGTCTTTGTCTCATAGGCATATTTACTGAGGTTTATTGGGGTTTTAGCGGATTCATTGTCTAGTGCAGACGTTTAATCACTGTAAGAGGATCCAGTTGCATAAAACAGACCTAAGACTGAGTATGGAGCACGTGCGTAGCGCGCAGCTGTACTTGTTCATCCTTTATTCGTTCCTGTTAAAATGTTTAGGCAGCAGGAGTTTGCGGAAATTAACATGTTTTTACTTGTTTGTTTGTTTGTGTTTTTTCTTTGCTTCTTTTTGCTTATAATAAGCTTGACTATCCTGTTTCTACCGAGACTGATCTCATTGTGTGTAAGCAGACCCAGACACATATGACTGAAGGCGCTATGTCATGGCAGTTATTTGAAGTGTCCAACAGAGGGCGCTGTGTTACAACGTGTGTGGGATGCAGAGGCGTGAAACCGTAGATGTGTATATATTACTGTAAAATGAAGATACGCCTTTAAATATGTATCAGTTTCCTTTTCCTAAGAAACGGACGGTTACAAAGATCACATTAATTTTTATTAGTAATCACAAACCGTGTTTCTGGATACCTGCTTTATCTTATCTCAGGGGTTCTCTCTCTCTCTCTCTCTCTCTCTCTCTCTCTCTCTCTCTCTCTCTCTCTCTCTCTCTCTCTCTCAGCCAAGAACCCTTTTAAGTGTATTCTTTTAACACAATATTAGACTTACAATTTGTGAAAAATAATATTTTGACAATTTATTTGAACCATATAACTTTGTATTCCTCAACTTATTCCTCAGTCACACACAATACATTTTATTAACACTGTGATTTGAGTTCAGTTGCAGTGAAATTGGCTAATAACTATAAGAACTCAATAATAATGAGTGCATTTGATAATGGTGGGTTGTGATTTCCACTACTGAATTTAAACAGTCACAGACCCCCTGCCTATGTGTCACAGACCTTGGAGATTCCTGGAACCCAGTTTGAGAACCATGGTACCACATAGCTTAATTGTGTTTCAAATCTCATTTTGTTTATAAATCTATAGAAACATGTTTGGTGATCACAGAAAATTTTCATAGTGGTGTATCCCTAATACATACAATTTCATCCAGTGCTTCCCATGAAACCATTCACTGTACAAATCCAATCCTCTCTGATCCATAACAGCTGTGATCATTATCATCAAAATGGAAATAGGCTTTCAGATTCACTCCCGCTTTGGAAGATTAGATGGTCTAATGGTATGTATGAGGTGCCTTGATCTTATCTGAGTTTCCATAATAGCGGCCTCGTCAAGTCAATCAGCTAAACACGGGACGTCTTACATGGCATCATACGTGAATGCTGAGTGTGCTAGATATGATAGTGTAGGTGATATTTTATGTTTATGACATATGAAGACTTGTAAAAACTGGAATACATAACATCGAAAATAATTTATTATGTCTTAAAGATGTGCACATTTGACAGAAATGCTAAATATGAACTAACAAAGCAAGCTAATCTTACAAAGCTATGTGTACTTTAACAATAGCTACAGTCAGCTGATGTGAGAGTTTAAGTATTTAAGTTTCCATCCAATTGTGAAAAAAAAAATGTAGTCTTAAAAGATAGCTTTTTTGCATCTGCTTTTTTTTTAGCAGATACATTATCAGTTGATATGTGAAATGTGAAAAAAACTTGTGAAAATGTATATGTTTATTGTCACCTGGCAGGATTTTCATCATGGTTAAAGTTGCAAAGTCTTTAAATACAGATAATATAAAGGTATTCTGGTAGTGAAAACAAGAGAGAAACATTGAGAATGACAACAATTTCCTCAAATTTCTTGATAAGGAAAGACTAAAATTACAACGTAATTACATTTAGCATCAACCACTAACCAATGCATCAAAACTAGGAGTTAGGAGAAAAACAGGTGTCCATTTATATGCAATTTTCATCTAAATTTGGCAAACACATGATTCCAATTTAATGTTACCTTGGTTTAGTTACTAGTGTGATATTTAGGCTAATGTACCTTCATCCAATTAGCTTGCTTACAAACTATTTACCATGCTTGTGTATTGGTTGCTTTGGTGTTGTTGGATGGGGCAAATCATTCCTCAAGCTCTCACCCCTTCGTCCCTTGAGCTGACTTTGATTGCAAGATGTATTGTATATCTCTTCAGCAGCTTTACTGATGAAAGCAATAAACGCTCTGAGATTTTAATAAACCATAAGTGTTTTTAATGCAATTTGAAGTCACCATATGGTGCAGGCACTTTGACACTGACTTGCTGTGACAATTCGAGCCCTAATTAATCAGCAGGGACACCGATTGTTGTCAATCTGTTTGCAAAGCAGAGCGAGGCCTTAGGGCGACTTTAGAAAAAAAAGAGCAGTGGGAGAAGGAGAGTAGAATTGGGCCTTTGTGGAGCACTGGGAGAGCCATGCACTTGGGCGACAGGCGGCTGAAAAACAAAAAGGCCGTGAAATATGAAAGGGCTGCTCGACCTCCTCTGCGTCATTTGAATAATGGGGATAATTACCCCCGCTGCAGAGATGCACCTGCATTAGAAATAAGCCTTTGATACCAACTTAAATTCAGTGTGATCAGCGCTGTGTCATTAAGATGCACTGCACAGGTCCTTGCTTTTCTACAGGAGATTCACTCGGCAAACGCAGCTAAATTGCAGCATGTACTCGTAACGTAGACTTTGTTGTGCAGATTAGTGAGAAACAATGGCTTGAAGATCAGTAGGTGTACACTGCTCTGTATGAAATTTAGTGGGAGATAGTTCAGACAAAAACAAAACAAGACAATTTTCCACTTATCCAAAATGTAGTCGATTAGTCAGCTCTGTTTGGTGTCTGTCATTTGCTTATTTAGAGCAACGAGGCTGATGTAGCTATCCTGCTAGGTTGGACAGACTGTAGACAGCTGAGAGGAAAATGTAAAAGACAAAAGCACTTCAGGTCTTTATTACTTTATTAAACCTGAAGTGTTTAGTTTTTTTAGATTTTTGATTTTGGTTTGGTTTTTATTTTAGAGTTATTATATTGGTGTGTGTGTGTGTGTGTGTGTGTGTGTGTGTGTGTGTGTGTGTGTGTGTGTGGGTACGGTATTCTTTTAAAACTGCTCACTAATACTTACAAAACAATTATAATGATGACCCTTTCCTTGTGGAGGTTGTTGATGATATGACTGACTGCTGTTTTTAGATTTTTCTTCACATGTTTCTGTCATCAACTGCTGTTAATTTCCTTAGCCTGTTCGATGTCTGGTTGTTAATACACCAGTGGTTTCCTTTTTGCCCGGTACTAGATAAGCCCAGTGCTTGTGCAATAGTTTTGATTGATTTTCTCTCTTTTCTTAGCTTGAAAATGATGTGCTTCTCTTCCAAAAACAGCTCTCTGGTCTTCGTGTTATTATATTCTTCACAGGGGAAACTCAGGACTCAAACCAAAAATAGACATTTAAAGCTATTTATTGTTTAAACAATAGATCTAACAGGGTACACCCGGGCAACAACAAATATCTGTCAGTCACATGTTCCCATATGTTTGGTCACTTGAAAAATGGGTGGGTTCAAACAAAAGGTGCCATGTTGTAAGTTGTTTAACATGTCTAGATGTAAAACTCAGGAATTGAAAGCTGAACTTCTGATTTGTTGTTTCATATTTATCTTTTGACCTCAAGCTAAATGTCTTCAGTGTATAGCAAAAACAAATGAATTGGCCTTGGTGTTCCAAAGTTTCCAGAGGGAACTGCAGATCATATTTATATTTGTCCGGCATTACTCAAGGAAGCGTTTGTAGCAAAAGTTCTCTGCCAAAAATATCTGTCTTTGTTAGCCTGCTAGAACAGACTATTTATTTGAGTAGGTTTAGTTAATTAACCCTGACTGACTGATGCATTACTTTAACTAGAATATTAAAGTAAAACATATTTCTAGTTAATCTGGTCCTTGACTGGACTTGGCAGGTAGTTAATTTTGCACTGTATTTAAATAGCATTTAAATAGCATTTAATTTGATTGAATATTTCAAATATAATTAAGACGTGATTCTGTGATTGCACAGAAATGCACAGAAATGTGAACCCCTGTATACAGAGGAGAATGGTGAGACTGGATCGAGTTGACAGGAACGCTACAGTAACTCATGAATCCAAGGATGCAACCTGCCTTGTGTCAACACTTCAGGCTGGTGATGGTGGTGTAATGGTATGTGGCCCACATTGGGCCTCTTAATATCATCTGAGCACTGTTTAAATGCCACAGCCTCTCTGAGTATTGTTGCTGACCACATGCATCATTTTATGGCCACAATTTACCTATATTATACTGGCTATTTCTACCATGATAGTGAGGCATGCCATAAAGTCATCTCAAACTGGATCCATGAACATGACAATACGTTCAATGTACTTTGACCTCCCCAGTCACCGGTCACAACTTTTTTTAAGCATCTGCTATACAAGTCCTGTTAATTTTTACTATAGAACTGATAACATATTAGAATGAGCACATTAATATAAATCTGTGATTTGCAGCTGCACTACTGTCAGAGCTGCTGTTATAGAAAATTAGTTAATACCTTCTGACCAATCAGAATGCAAAATTCAGCAGTCCTATGGTGTAAGTATACATTAACTTATTTAGCTAAATGGCTTGATTCAAAGCAACACATTTACTCAGTATCACAGTTTACTTTCTTTCAGGGTGTTGCCTCCAAGTAAGTGATGTGCAGTGCCATTTCTCGGTCTAGTGATTTTTACTTTATGGTGGCTGCTGCCATCAGAACTCTTGCCTACATCATCTCTCTGTGCTCAGTGACATTACTCTCAATCCTGTACTTTATCTGCTGAAGGACAGCTACTGGAGTCCAGTTACATTCATTTCACCACAGCCTACTGTAAACATGTCGACCTGCTTGGCTGAGTTTGTTATGGTGGCAAGGTGAGAAATGGATTTTGCCAAGAGATTATTTCACGAGTGAGCAGTTTATATTCAGTGTCATTTGAAGCCACTGTGACAGGGAGGTTTCTTTTAACACACACACACACACACACACACACACACACACACACACACACACACACACACACACACACACACACACAC
>JAQMYM010000011.1:12237615-12266078 GCA_030014255.1 Parauchenoglanis ngamensis | reverse complement strand
ACACAATACTAATGTTTGAACTTAGGAAGAGTTCAGAAATCAATATTTGGTGGAATAACCCTGATATTTAATCACAGCTTTCATGCATCTTGGCATGTTGTCCGCCAGTCTTTCATGTTGCTCTTGGGAGACTCTATGCCACTCCTGGCACAAGAATCAGCTCAGCTTTGTGGCTTGTGACCATCCATCTTCTTATTGATCACATTACGAAGGTTTTCAGTTGGGTTCAAGTCTGAAGTACCAGTCACTGGACACACCTTCTATTTCAATGTTTCTTGTTTGTTTTTATTTATCACTTAAAAGTCACTTCATGTCTTAAAGTAATGATGGACTTTAGTTTCTCTTTAGTTAGTGGTTCTTGACATAGTATGGATTATATAGGCTATTTACTGTATTTTTATTATTTACTATTAACTGTTTGATGATCTCAAACACATTAAGAAGGCAACAAATTCCACTAATGAACTTTGACGAGGCACACCTGTTAAATGAAAAGCATTCCAGGTGACTACCTCATGAATGGTTAAGATAATGCCAATAGTGTGCTATGCTGTCATCAAGGTAAACGGTGGCCACTTTGAAGAATCTAAAATAAGGAATATATTTTCTTTAACACTTTTCTGTTTACCACATAATTCCATATATATTCCATATGTCCTTTTATAGTTTTGACATCTTCAGTATTGTTTTACTGTATAGAATAGCCAAAATGAAGAAAAACCTATGATTGAGGTGTGTTCAAACTTTTGACTGGTACTGTACTTAGCTGTCACTATAAATAAGTGATAACATATTAGAACAATCGCATTAATATAAATCTGTGACTTGCAGCTGCACTATTGACATAGATTTTAATCAACAATTTCTGACCAATGGAAACACAGAATCCAACAGTACTGTAGTGTGAGGGGTTATTAAACAGACATAAGTTTAGAATCTGACACAAAATAATACAACTAAGATGCCATTTCAAGAATTATTAGGCCCGTTTAGAATACAGGATACCAAAGATCTTGGCTGATCAACTGCATTTGGGAGAAATTGTGTAATTGAGTTTTTTGCTGAGTTCTTCTTTTAATCCTATAACAAACTGAGTGATTTGTTTAGGAAGATTGATTAGAGGAGGTTGTGTCAACTGATTTCTGACATAATCTCCAGCTCTTTACTGGCTGATGTACAGCATGTGCTTTTGCAGTAACAACTTCAAGGTGCACACTGCAGCTATTCAAGGGCAAGTGCAGATCATTTTTCTGTGGTTGACCCTGAGACTTAAGTTTTGAATATGGAAATTGGCCTGCTTTTAAAGGAGTTGATTAAATGACCCTGCACACTGCATTATATGCCTATTAGGTATTTAATATTTGACTAATGAATGGCTCTTATTAAATGCCTCTAATGGCTTCTCCAGGAGTGGAAGAAAATGTGCTACGGCAGCTGTGAATTTATTTTCCCTTCTCTCAAATAATATTTTACCACTGAAGGAATCCATCCATCCATCCTATTTGTCTATCTGCCTGTCTGTGCATCTGTGTATGACATATACACCTCTGAACGTATTGGAACAGCAAGGTCATATTCTTTTACTTTTGGTATACAGTGAAGACATTTGGGTTTGACATCAAAAGATGAAAATGAAACAATGGATCAGAATTTTAGCTTTAATTTCCTGATATTTGCATCTAGATGTATTAAACAACTTAGAACATGGCACCTGTGGTGGCAGACAACACAATAATTTGATGAGTATTAGAACAGAAAGTACATAACACTTAATATTTGCATATCCCTTGCTTGCAATAACTGCATCAAACCAGTGACCCACCGACATCACCAAACTGGTGCATTCTTCTTTTGTGATGCTTTTCCTAGCTTGTACTGCAGCTTCTTTCAGTTGTTGTTTGTTTTGGGGCTTTTCTCTCATCTGTTTCCTGTTCAGGAGGTTTAATTCATGCTCAATCAGGTTAAGGTCTGCTGATTGACTTGACCAGTCTAACACCTTCCTATGCTATATTTTATTTTTTCTTATTTTCTCTTTTTATATTTTTCTAGATATTTTTCTTTTATTTTTTAATTATATATATTTCTTGTAAAAACTGTTTGTCAGTGTTCTGCTGCTGGAAATTGAATTTCCCGGAGGAACCTTCCCGAGGGATTAATAAAGTTTTATCCATCTATCTCTATCTACCTTCCACCTTTCCCCCTGATGAAGTCCTTTCCAGACAGAATATTTCTCTAGATTTCTGAATTTATTCTTCTGCTACCATCATGAGTTACATCATCAATAAAGAATAGTCAGCCTGTTCCAGAAGCAGCCTTGCAAACCCAAGCCATGATGCTACCTCCACTGTGCTTGCCTTCGCATGAGCAGATCCTTTCTTTTTCCACTCTTTGCTTTTCCATCACTTTGCTAGAGGTTAATCTTGTTTTCAGAACTTTTGTGGTTCATCTGTGTATTCCATTGCAAATTCCAATCTGGCCTTCTGATTGTTACTGATGGTAAGTGGTTTGTATCATGTGATATGGCCTCTATATTTCTGCTCTTGAAGTTCTTTTGAATGTTGGACTGTGATACAATCACCCATGCCCTGTGGAAGTTGTTGGTGATGTCACTGACTGTTATATTTGGGTTTTTCATCAGAGCTCTCAAATGATTCTGTCATCAACTGCTGTTGTTTTCTTATGCCAAACTATTTGATGTCTGGTTGTTAAGTACACTGTTGTTTTTTTCTTTTTCAGGACATTCCAAATTGTTGTATTGGGTATGCAAAATGCATATGCACTGGCTCTGATTGATTTTCCATTTTTCTCAGCTTCAAAATGGCTTGCTTTTCTCCCATAGGCAGCTTTCTGGTCTTCATTTTGGTTTATCCTTTCTAACAACAAATGTAGTCTTCACAAGTGAAACACAGGCCTCAAACCAAGAGCAGACATTCAGAGCTATTAATTACTTAAACAATCAATTTAACAGGGCTCACCTGCGGAACAAGAAACATCTGCTATTCACATGTTCCAATATGTTTGATCACTTCAAAAACAGGTGGGTTAAAACTGAGGGGGGCATGTTTTATGTTGTTTAACACATCTAGATGTAAATATCAGGAACTGTAGGCTGAAATTCTGATCTCTCATTCATCAAATACAAAGTAGTGTTCAATTAGAGCTTAGGAGAAGCAGTGAGAGCTCAGTTTCTTAGGGAAGTTAATGAAAAGCCTCCTGGTTGAAGCTCTTCATGAGGCAGATGCAAAGCTTCATAAAGAATACTGTTACAAATTAAGTTAAAGTATAAAATATAAAACATTATCCCATAACTCACACACACACACACCCACACACACACACACAAACCCCATGGCTCATAGATTCATCCACACTTTTTCTTTTTGACTTACAAAGAGTGTAACACTGGCCTTTTGTGTCTGATGAGATAAATATTTATAAGCCCTGGGCCTAGGCGTGATTGAGCTGTCTCTCTGTGGACAGAGAGGCTTCATTAAGCATCCAGATAAATCACTGAAGTCCATCAGGGGAGTGGGAGCTTCTCTCATCGTGTGGGTTCTTTCAAGAGGCCATCAGCGGGCGGCTGTGCAAAAATCCACCCCCTCCCCTTTTTTCTCTCCTTCATATGAAAGACAAACTGATTGCCAGCAAATGTTTAAGATTTTCAGACTGCGGTCTCCTTTGCTCCTCTTCAGCATCAAGAGCCCTTCCCCTCATCACTCACTCTTCTCTGCCTCCCTACTGAGTATGCAAGCCAAGTAAATGATAGTGTAGTGGCTCCCAAATGCTCTGCAATATACTGCATTAGAAGTGGTTTTATAGACATCTTTGGAAACTGAGGCTGAGCTGCTAAATCCTGATGCTTAGTTAGGTTCTAGATTATTAGAGGACCAGGACATATCTTTACCAGGGCGTGATCGCCTTTCACTTCTTCAATCGGCAACCCAAAATTACATTACTGGAGATGGATCGATACCATTTTTTCCAGACAACAAAATGAGTATGAGTATGATTACATGTTTTTTTGTACTCATCTATAATAATACTGCATTTGCAGTTTAAGCTATAGGCAATATACAGTTTTGCTAAAGACTGAGTAACTGTAAATTACATACATTGTACATAAACTGAATAAAGAGTTTCAAAAAAGAAAACTCAGTGCTGAAAATGCTTCTTTGCAATGGTTAAAAAACTATTATATTTACGATTCATAGATTTATGTAAAGTAGTAGAGCTGCATTAATGCAAATATTAGTATTTCTTTCTTCTTGATTGTGCTGTGATTGACTGTTTTCTTGTTAGAAGAGCACTACTGTTTTTGGTGTAATATTATCTCCTAAAACCAAATGAGCAAGAACTTCTTGTCTCACTGAGACCTCTTGTCTCACCAATTCCATGAAATAGTGGCGACAACATATGCTGGACTCATAATTCCGAAATGTAATGAAGCTACAGTTGCAGCAGAGACTTGGCTTGGCTCCTTAGCATTCTCCAAGATGACACGTGTGATGGTGTTGATGGTGGGTTTGAAGGCTTTAAAGCTGTTCTGTATGAGCTGAGTCTACAAATTTGTAGATGAATGAGCTGTATGGAATAAGGCTACCCTGCATTACTATCAACGAAAAATGTCATATTTGAGATGACGCATTGTATTAAAATGGACGCACTAGCAGCTAATGTATGTATTGCATTTTGCTCTGGAGGATGGCAAACAGTTCATCAGATGCACATTATCAGGTTGATAAGGCAAAAAAGCCAGATGGATATCTTTTACTGTTTTTGCAGCTATTGATGGCACTGCTGCACCAAGAGATGAACATGAATTCTGATCCGACAGGTCTCATTCATGTCACATGGCCACAAATCAGATATGTATTCAATCTAGGACTACATATGAAAGTGACTCAAATCTAATTTGAAAAGATCGGATTTCTGTGTCCACACTGCCCTGAAAATATCAGATCTGTGTCAAATTAAGGCAAAAATCAGATTTGAGTCACTTCAGCCTGATAATGTGAACACAGCCTAAAGGATTAAAGTGCAGCAGCATTGCTTTCTTTACAACAGAGGTCTTCAGTCTTATCCGCAAAGGGCCAGTGTGGCTGCAGGCTTTCATTCCAACAGGAGCCACATCTGATTCTACTTGTTTAATCAATTCAACTTGGTCTCCAATCAAATATCAAGTGCGTATCCTATTTGGCTGGTTTGATAGCATGCAGCCACACTAAGGCTTTGCAGATAAGATTGATGAATCTGCTCTAGAAGGTCTAGATCTAGTTGAACTGTATTGTGGGTAAAATAGACCAGCATGTCAATAAAAAAAATGAATCAGAATTTACTCATAAATCTTTTGCACTTTTAAATATTAATATTTGTCATAAATACTGATATTCAAGTTCTTCATTAATGCTTATGTTGCCTTCATGTGCTATCAGAATTATTGTATATAATAACCCAAGTGTCAATCAAAGCCAATCCACCGATCGGCATGTTTTTGGGAGGTAGGAGGAACCTGGAGAGTCCAGAGGAAAAGTATGTGAATACAGGGAGAACTTAGAAACTCCATACAGACTGTAAACCAATGTCAAATATCAGTTTGAATCAGGTACATTGATTTGATTGATCATCAGTGGTGACCATATCAACAACAAATACATCCTAAAAAAATATTAATTCTTATTATTCTTACTCTATTCTTCTTCTTATTATTTTTCTTATTCTGTTAATTCATATTTTTTGCTTAAGCTGATACTCATATTGCTCAGCATCCTCATGCATGAAACTGGCTGGTTTTAGCGAATGGGTTCAGGCCTGCCATGGTTCGGAGAGGATTCTTCATGACAGCCGAGGCCTGAGGGTCATCCTGTGTGTGGAGGTGATAGCTGGATGACCTTGTCGTGTCCAGTGTTCAGTGAAAAGCCAATCTGACAGAGGACACCCATGGGCTTTTTAACTATGTGCTGTTTTGGATAACTGCAAGAAAGATAACAGGCTCTCAGGATAAGAAGTGCTACTCTCTCAGCAGGAAGATGGTTTTATTAACCAAAGAATTAAAATTCATCAAGAGAGTTAATGATTCCTTTACTTTCATTCACGCTTCTCACTTTCACAATTATTCCAGGACTTGGAAAGACCTGTTGACCTATCTGTAATTGCTTTTTTGAAAGATTATTTCTAGACTTCACTCAGAAATCAGTAGATGGGAAATTGTTCATGGTGCAGTTGCTTTACTTAAAATTATTTCAATCCTTTGAAGTTACTTTCATCCATGCAGAATGAATTAGGCAAATACTTGGAGAGAAGCAGCTTTTTCTCATTAGCTTTTTTGGGGCAAAGACTAAATAATATATATATATATAATAATAAAAATAAATAATAGGTAAATAAGTAAGTAAGTAACAAACAAGCAAACAAATAGAACCTTAAAGTTGTGACAGTAAATATGTAGAAATGAACACTTATAATGCAGCTTGTCATAAGACGTCATTAATAGTATACTATAATCTCTGATAAATGTCATGACTCAGGGCACTGTCACCACCTCACTCCCTCACCTCACACCTTCCACACTAGCTGTGAACTTCTAACTTTTTTCAATGTACAAACTGGGGCTGGGAGACTTGATTTGAACACACACCCACAAACACACACTCTCTCACACACACACACACACACACACACACACACACACACACACATGTGTGTGAGCCAGTTGAAGTAGACTGAAGGAGCTTCTCCACACTCGGGAGGCAGTGGTGATGAGAGGTGTGACGCACGTCAATCAGGGACAGGAAATGGAAACAGCTCAAGCACCAATCATACCAAACTATTCAGAACAACTGCAACAGACCTTCATTTATTTGAATATATTTAAGGGAAAGGCTCATGAATATTTGATATTCAAGTATCATACACTAAAAATGAGCTGAAAAAAGAGTAAGTTCATGGGCGGGAGGGAATGTGTGTTTTATTTCTTTGTTATTTTACAGCTTTATCCCTTTTGTTTCTGCACATTAATACAATTTTCATCAAAGCGAAAAAAAAAAAATACTATATTGGTGTAAACATAGAGAGATGGTCAGCAATCAGTCAAATAAACTCAAGTGTTTTTACCGTATGCAGTCCATAACACTTGTATTTGCATTTTGGATAGATGGATGGATGGATTTGCAATTGTGATGTATGAGTATTTGTAAAGTACTGTATTTGTAGATGTGAAGCATGTATTCTGCTATCTGATGAAACTATCTGAATAAACAAGAGTAGCTAATGATACTAGTGAGCTATTAATGAGGGTGTTGGCAGGAGGAAGGAAACTGTTCCTGTGTTTGGTACTTTAGGTAGAGAGAGCTGTAGTGAGGCTGCAATCCGCAGAGCCATCTTGGAATTGACAACTGAACTTTTTGATCATAAGTTAGGGCCCTGCACTCATTATGACTCTCCAGCTCACATTAAAATTGCTAGTTATACATTTAGAGAGTAGGTTAACTCGGCTTACTACCAATGGGTAAAGCCTGTGTGCTTGTATTTAACTACACATACATACATACATACATACATACATACTTACATACATCCATCCATCCATCCATCCATATATATATATATATATATATATATATATATATATATATATTTCCAACCTTGTATATCTTACTACCACATTTTGTCTGCATAGTGGCCGAAGAACTTCTTTCTTTATGAAATGTTCTATTCTATTCTATTCTATTCTATTCTATTCTATTCTATTCTATAAGTCTCTTCAGAAACTCTTCCCTCTTCATGTAATATTTTGATTTTTAAATGACTGATGATTCAGTGAACATGCATATTAGTTTGTGATGCCATCTGATGCCTTCTAGTGACTCGTTGAGAATACATTAGTTACTATCTAATGAAATGAATTGACTACACTGCAAAAAAAAACAAAAAGAACAATGTTCTTTGTATCCTCTGAGCAGAAACACTGAGTGCAAGGTGGGAGAATTGACGCCAGTGGGATGCATGTCCATCACAGCACACATTCACATGTACACATTTACATCTGGGGCAATTTAGAATCGCTAATCCACCTACCAGTGTGTTTTTCTATTGGGGGAGGAAAGTGGAGAAACTGGAGTAAGCCTGTGTGAACACAGAGGGAACATGCAAAACTCTATTATGATTAATAATAGAAAAAAAATGAACACAATACATTTGTTAATCACAATTTAGCTTATTAAGCCCATATTATATAGCTTATACTTTTTGATGTCATGGAATCCATTTTGCATAAGATCAATAAGTTAGTAAGCATTTGCCTATGGAACAGTTTCTAAATTAATAATTTAGAGTTTTGGGGACAGCTGAGTTAGAAGGCAGTTCTTGAACCATGCTATTTTCAGAAGTAAAAAATAAATAAATAAATAAATAAATAAATAAATAAATAATAATAAAAAATGCACCAGTGAGCCTCATAAAGTCATACAAAGTCATGCAAAAGTCAGTTAAACAGGCAGTCCAAAGAACACCATAGTATAAAAAAGAGTAGAAATTGAAGTATAATGAAGAACAGCTAAACAGATCAAGAATTCTCCTTGGTGGTGGATATTAGACTGTGATCTAAGTGGAGACCAGGTTTGGTGAAACAGAGTTTACTTCAGGAGCTATGAACTGAATGTAGCTAAGAAATAAGGAAAGCTTATAGCTATAGTTCAGGACTGTGCAAACTGCATGTGTAAATCATCACACACTCCACTGTTTGGGCTTTGTGTAATTGTTCCCTGTCTTAAACAAGCTTGCTGACGTTACTTATGACTGTATGACACATAATGATCTATAAACAAGGCCAAAAGGATGCTCCAGCGCTAACAACAGTTATAGCTCTATGTTGAATTACTTTCTGTCTCAGCACATACACATGTATGGATGTTTTCAGGTAGGAGGTGAAGCTCATGTAGGGTGCTCAATATTTCAGCTGTTTCTGTATTTATTTAAATTCTTTTTCACTTGGCATGATGCTGAAAATAATGACCCCTTATTTTGCTTTCGATATTGAATGGCTTTAAAGGCAATGAAGGTCTTTAATGTGTCTTTATAATAACAGATTCAGCTTTACTTGTAATGGCTCTTTTTGAGTAAGAGCTTCTTGAGTAAGAGCCATTAGCACTGCAGTTTGCACTTAAATGCATTGCACAAATTAATGTTTGCATATTTAAAAGCCTGTGTGATCTTTATCTTATAATTGGCGAAAACATACATTTATGGTAGAGGACCATTTCAAGTAAATAAAGTAGAGAAACAAGGCCGAGCATCTCCTCTACTCGTCCCTTTTAAATAGAAATTCCAAATAAACAATTAGAAAATCAAAATAAAAAATGAAATAGAAATTCCATGGCTAGTCCACAGTGATCCTCTGCCCATTTTCTGTATACGCCAGTGTGACCAATCACCAGGCTGGAATGTGTGTAAGGAAATGCTCTGTTTCCTGAAAGCTGAGTTTCCTCCCATCCAGAGAGCTCCAGACCTGACTGTTACTGACTTTTCACATGGTCTCTACGTCTAGGACGTGGTTATAGCGTGAACACTCAAGTAAGTCAAACTGTTTTACTCTAGTAAGTTTTAGAACACATTGTTTTTTGTGTTTTATTACAGTTTTAATGAATATATTACCACAGTGCTGTTGAATTCTGGATTCTTATTGGCTGTCCAGTGTTGATTCATTTTATATTACAGCAGCTCTGAAAATAATGCTGTGACAAATTGCAGGTTTATAGTCATGCATTCATTCTAATATGTTGGAGTTGAAAGAGTATTTTAGAAGAGCCAGAGTTCCTGTTGGAAAAGACAGGTGCACTTGCAGGGTAAATAAGCTGCAGATAAAAGACTCATGCTGTGCACCAAGTATCTAATTACAGTGATTAAGTGTGTGGATTTTTCCAATTAGATTTAGCTTGTTTGTAAATACATAAAAAGCCACAAATGTATCTCAGTTCAATTCTAACCATTTCTTACTTAGATGTGCTAAATTTAGGGAATTTTAAATGAGGTCATGTTTAAAGCTGCAGAATAAGTCTTGACTAGCAATGGGTGCATGTCTGTCTTAACTTTGACAATGCTGTTTGTAAAAATACAGTATATGTATGTTATATTATGCTCTTCTGTGAACTTGTCTATCTTTGAAGTTCAACTAGCCTACCTCCTGGTAAAGAGATGTTAGCTAGGCCGACTACTAAGTGCAGTGCTGTTTTTATGACATCAGAGTTAATCTACTGGAATGCTTTGATGATTTTCAATTTTCAATATACTTGCTTTCCTAATTATTCTGTTCTGATACTTTTTTTTGAGGAGTTGGGCATAGTTTCAAGTCCTGGAGTCCACAACTGAACCAGATGCTCTGCTACGTTTGACTGCTCCAACCTCTATAGAGACAGCAGTCTGCACCAATGTGTCCTCTGTAGTCTATCTGTAGTAGAAACAGCCATGCCAATTGAATCATTCACTGAAACGACTGCTATTCCATTTCCTGCACAGCCTGTGGAGAGTTTTGATGGGCTGATGCTTCAGCACGAACAACAAGTACCATCCGCCGAGGGTCCACCATCTAACAGCTGTAAGACCTTTGCTGTTTCCCTCGCTTGCTGGGAAGTAAACGTGGCCTTGATGCTTGTGGTTCTCGCCGGGTTTGTCATCTTGGTTCTATTTTACTGTGTACTTCTCCTGCGGCACAAACTGCGTTTGGCTCAAGCAGGAAATGCTTTAGAGTACTTTAGCTTCTACCATGTGGCAAACTACAGCCTGAAACCCATACACGAACCCCCAAGTTTACCGTTAGTGAATATTGATCCCCCTGTGGAGGTGCTTCCTTGTTCTCCTCCAACGGTGGTTCCAAGTCACACGGACATCCCTCCACTCCTCCCTCCACAACCTCCACTTTCATCTCGACCACCCTCTGTTTTGCCTCGGCCACACCCCATCATCTACACCACCCCACCCAGTCCTCAGTCTGACGCAGAGGTATATTCTCGCATAGGCACTCAGCGATCCTACAGGCACTCGAACGTGAGTCAGACACAGGTGGTTTTCTTTGAACACTCGTCCCTGTGACCCTTCAGAGAAAGACTCTGACCTCTGTCTCTTACATCACAGCATTTGCTAAGAGACTGCCTTTCACAGTCTCATGATTCAGGTGACTTTTATGTCATGGTTTGTTTTTTTGCTTTTTTTGGAAACTTGCATCCTCGGATGTAGCCTGTGGTACGTCTACATCCCATCCATCTTCACATGGCCCTAAAAATGTGTCGAGGCTGTTTTGACCATTTATAGAATCATTTTCCTTCTAAATTTATTTGCTTGTTTAAACTTTATGACGTTTGTAACAGATAAGGGAATCTTATAACCTCCAGTTTAGCACTTCACAAATATGCCTTAATATTCACCTTAGACAGTGCTGAGACATAATGTGTACATTAAAACAGATAATAAAGATAATGTGTAAGGAATATGAGGTGTGCTGTTATAGGAAAAAATCAGGACAGTATGGTATGAGATGGACCAACGCCAAGTTAATTATTTTCCTGTGACAGCACATACCAGAGTGTTTTATTCCTCTTATACCACAGCAATTTGTCAGCGATTGTATTTTTGTATTTGTATTTAATTAATTAGGTCTATGTTGCAGTAATTATATGGAGTTGTTCTTTCACCAGCCTCTCATTTTCCTTCTCTTGTAGTTATTAAGAAAAAAACCCAAACAGCTTGTCATGTTTTACCAATAAACTGCAAAGCGTAAACTCCTGTCCTGAACATTTTCACATGGTGCAAAACATACTTATTTTTACAAAGAGCTGACACAGGAGCTGACACTCCTTCTATAAATGCTAAATAAAATCTCCTTACAGAAATGCCCCCATCTCAATGATTTTTTGTTAAATAACACTTTATGTGTTTATGTAGAGCATCTAACAATTCCCTGTGCATGAGCTGTTACTACAAAAATGATAAAGAATTGGAAGGAGTGCATTAATATAAACCTGCTATAAACTGCTGTCACCTTAAGAGGGAAATTGTACATGTTTATGAAACTATTGCTACACTATTCCTTAAAAATATTAGAGGTTGTAGGCTGAGATGTCCATTTCATACTGCTGATTGTTCTATATGATATTAGCTTGATTCTATATGATTGCTAGAACCAGTGGCCACATTCCATTTGATGGCGTTATGCCTGACTTTGTTTTTGCTACAGCGTGTTCCTTTTGTTTCCTTTGTTACTCTGGTTTTCCTTCATATGGGTGGGATTTCCTGGAGAGCTTTTCCACTGCATTCCTTTTAACTTCCTCTGTTTTGTCTTAAAGGTGAAGTTCAACCAAAATCCTAGACCATGCTATTTATTTATTTATTTTAGATATTAGGCCACACTTCTGAGACTGCTGAGACTTGATTCTTGTTTGTATTCTCGTTCTACACATTTCATGGTAATGTTGACCCTGTGTTAGCATACATATGACAAATAAACAAAACTGAACTTCCTACATGAGTCTGATGTTGCAGTGTGATGAGGATGAAAAATGGAAAAATGTTTTTGTCAATGTATATAGATAACAGGAAGCCCACATCAGCAAGTCTCCCCATCAGCAAATCTACCAAAAAAACCCAGACAAACAAAGTTTGTCACTTAACATTGATTAACACATGGCACAGCAATTTGCCAGTGATTACAATTTCTTATTTATTAAAAAATATTTTACATATCGTTACTTTAAACCATTTATAATGACATTAAATCTTGAGTATCAGTGAAACTAGTTCTTAGTTCCACTTGATGAATCCTTGTTTCTATTTACCACTGAAAGATAAGAAAGGTGAGAAAAGGTGGCAGTCCTAGAGAAATAAACATTTAATAATGTTTATTTGTTTATTGCCTGTGTGATTATGTAGATACAGTATATTTTTTAAATTTCAGCTTCAATGGTCCACAATGGGACTTTTTTTTTTAAAGATAAATTTTCCAGTGTTGGAAACAACCTGTCAAATGTAAAAGTTTACACCCCCTACTGTTTTTGAATGGAAATAAAAAAGGAAAATGTGATCTTGGTAAATACATAACAATGTGAGCACAACAGGCTGGACATGTCACAGTAAACTCTCCCTGGAACCTCCCTGAATAATTTGATGTGTGATATTATATTTATATATGTTATATTGTGTTTGGGTGATATGTTTTTTATGTGTGTAATATTTTTTTTTCATATGTGATTTTATTTATTCGTGTTTTTGTGGGACATATTTTGTTTATATGGTTGACAGTGTTGGTGTGTGTAAATGTGCATGTGATATGATATTTTTGTTTGTGTGATATTGTATTTATATGTGTGATATTTTGTTGATGTCTGTAACATTTTGTTTATGTCTGGGATATTGAGTTTGTGTTGTTTCATGAGAAAAGCTTTTGAAATGTGCCTGTGAACAGAATCTGTTTAATCCTCAAGGCTTTCATACATTTTCTACAATAATAACAGATCTATTGTTCTTCTTTCTTTTTCTGTGTTTTTTTTTTTTTAAATCCTTACCATGCACTGGCCTTTCAGTTCGGGACAGGAGACAGCAGGCCTTCATCTAGCAAAACCTTTCAGAAAATCATCAAATACTAGTGTGGGTTTAGTTGTATTTTTGATGTAAAAAATCATTGGGAAAATGTACACAGCTGTTTGATTAGATCAGGTCCTCACAGATCTGAGAGCTCATCGCCTACTCCCAAAGCAGAGTGTTTTATAATGGAGCAATCTGTCTGCCTCAAATAAAACAGGTATCAACCAGATGAGAGATGTTCCATCTGACAGGTTTTCCCCTCAATAATACAGAATCTAATGTTGCCTGGAAAGAACGTGGCTCTTTCCCAGCACCAAGAATGTGAACTTTAGACTTGTGTTCCTTTTTGCCAAGTATGAACAATCCCAAAGGACATAATAACAAAGAGTATACCTGTAAGCTGGCAATATATTTAAAACAAAAACACATTTTGACATTTTGGAGAAATAAAGAAGTAATGGATTTAGTTTATATGTCATAATGTGAACTTCCAAACAGAGCTCGTAATCAACGCATCTTGCTTCTGAGGCTATCCCCTGTCTGTGGTCTAAAATATCACGTTTGCTTGTGTGCATGAAGCAGCAGTTTGTTTTCTGGGTTATGTGTTTGCACATTTGATTGCAGCTGTATAAGCACCAGCAAAACGCTTCGAAGAAAAACCCAATATGCCACTTTCTTCTTTGTGATTTGTTTGGTTGTTTTGCAAAAAAAAATTAATACCACATCTGACTTCAAACCTTAAACCTACTATCCTCGTGAACTCTTAACCTATAACCTATAGTGTTATTGGGAACAGGCACATTCACAATCTACTATTATAGTAGACAAATTAACCCACAAGTTAGCATTTTACTACACAAATTAACCAGGAACTAGCATCATAGTAAACAGATGAACCCAAAACTAACATTATAGTACACAGGATAACTGAAATTAGTTCCAGCTAGCATGAATTATGACAAGACAAATGAACAATGCTTAAGGGTTCTCAGTTTTTTAATAGTATTTAAAAAGCTTTTTGGACAGCATAACTTCCACTGTGACATGTATTGTAATACAAAAAAAATATGTAAGGCAATGCATTTTAATGTGGTAGTATTAAAAATAATACCATTAAAAGAAAAACAATTCTGTGCCCCCTAACTGTGCAGCGTATGCAATAAAGATGCACTTTCTTTTGAGCGTACTGACAGCTGTGACTTTGGCAAAGATTTGTTTTGCTGCTTGAAACATACCATCAGCTTTGAGAATTTGATAAAAAGCAGAGTGCTTGCTAAAAAGATGAAAGTTTGGAAGAATATTTTAGTTTAAATGCTGCTTAGAACAAATGAGCAAATTCCTCCAGAATTAAATTTAAACATTCTTTTTAAGTAAAATACAATCACTTAAAAATAAATAAATAAATAAATTGTCACTGAAAATAAGTGTCTTTCAGTTTGTTCATGGTGCCAAATGTTCCTTCTTGATATTTGGGCTAACATGATTGGGTATTGGAAGTGAACTCAGGCACTGGAAAGATGCAAATCAAGTGAAAGTTGTTTAGAAATGGCTGTCCTCTTATCCAATACCTGATTTCAGCAGATGCAGCAATGTTACATTAAACTGATGCAGCATTTAATTTCAGTACTTATTATGTATAGATTCTTTGAATTCACAGTCTTACTAGTGAAGTTGTATGTGATACAGTGGTGCTTGAAAGTCTGAGAACTCTTTAGACTTTTGTACATTTCTGCATAAATATGACCTAAAACATCATCAGATTTTCACACAAGTCCTAAAAGTAGATAAAGAAAACCCCACTTAAACAAATCAGACAAAAATTATACTTAGTCATTTATTTATTGAGGGAAAATGATTCAGTATTGCATATCTGTGAGTAGCAAAAGTATGTGAACCATAGGATTAGCAGTTAATTTGAAGGTGAAATTAGAGTCAGATGTTTTCAACCAGTGGGATGACAATTAAGTGTTGAGTGGGTATCCTGTTTTATTTAAAGAATAGATATATATCAAATTCTGATCTTCACAACAACTGTTTGTGGAAGTGTATCATGGCATGAACAAAGGAGAGTTCTGAGGACCTAAGAAGAAAAGTTATTGATGGTCATCAGGCTGGAAAAGATAAAAAAAAAACCTTATATATAAATAATTATTATAAATAAAAAATTTGATTCCATCAATCAACAGTCAGACAAACAGAGGAATTTTTTTTTTTTTACTAGTTTTACTCTCTCCATGAGTGGTCGACCAACAAAAATCACTCCAAAGGCAAGCTGTGTAATAGTCCACGATTTCTCTAAGGAACCCTAGGTAATTTCTAAGCAACTAAAGACCTCTCTCAAATTGGTTAATGTTCATGTGTCCACCATCAGGAGAACACTGAACAGCAATGGTGTGCACAGCAGGGTTGCGAGGAGAAAGGCACTGCTCTCTAAAAAGAACATTGCTGCATTTCTACATCCATTCATTATCTATACCACTTTATCCATCTGGGTCGCGGGGGAAACTGGAGCCAATCTCAGCAGACTTCGGGCGAGAGGCGGGGTACACCCTGGGTAGGTCGCCAGTCCACCACAGGGCCAACACAGACACACAGCCACATACGCTCGCATTCACAACTATGGGCAATTTAGTAGCTAGTTGACCTAATCTGCATGTCTCTGGACTGTGGGAGGAAACCGGAGCACCCGGAGGAATCCCACGCATGCACGGGGAGAACATGCAAACTCCACATAGAAAGGCACCCTGGGTGATCCGGGGATCGAACCCAGGACCTTCTTGCTATGAGGCGACAGTGCTAACCACCACACTACAGTACAGTTTGCTAAAAATAACATGGGCAAGCCAGAAGGCTATTGAAAAAACTTTGCAGAAAGATAACACTAAAAAATAACTTTTTGTTTTAAATGAGAAGCGTTATGTTTAGGAGAAAGGAAAACACTTCATTCCAGCATAAGAACCTTGTCCCCTCTGTGAAACATGGAGGTGGGAGTGTCATGGTTTGGGCCTGTTTTGCTGCATCTGTGCCAGGACTACTTGCCATCATTGATGAACAATGAATTCTGAATTATATGCGGCAAGACAATGACCCTAAGCACACAAGTTGTTCTACTAAAGAATGGTTAAATAGGAATAAAATTATGAGAATAAATGTTTTGGAATGGCCAAGTCAAAGTCCTGACCTTAATGAAATAGAAATGTTGTGTGAGCAGTTCATGTTAGGAAACCCATTCCATGGTTGAAACTATTCTGTACAGAGGAATGGGCTAAAATACCTCCAAGCTAATGCGCAGGACTGATCAACAGTTACCATAAACGTTTGGTTGCAGTTATTTTTGTACAAAAGGGTCTGAAAGCAAAGGTTCACATACTTTTGCCATTCGCAGATTGAAAAGGGTTCTAAAGGGTTCACAAACTTTAAATCACAACTGCACAGTATCATAAGCAATCCAGAAATAAATCTTGCCATCATGTCCATGCACACTAGGTGCAAGGTTTGGGCTTTTTATTATTTTTTTTTACCAATGTATTGCACAGCAGACAAGTCATTTGTTTTCTTGAAACATGTGCAGACACGGTGCAGAGCGTTTGTGAATTGTGGGGAATGAGAGAGCTGATAAGGCAGCACTTGACAGGGAGATGTCGATGTATCTGCACTGTTTAACAAAGTGGAGGGTAAAAGCTTGGCTGGAAAAAATGGGCGTAGAGGTGACAATTGATGTGGAAGGTGAAAAATGAAGAAAGACCTGAATTCTCTACAGCTAACTATACAGCCATCTAACCTGAGTCACACAGCCAAGATTTGGAGAACGTAAGGAGGAAAAAGTTAAAATAAACTGATGATGAATGAGGAATTGTAGCCAGGAATGTTACTAAATATAAAGGAAAATATACTACATGTGTAACTTTAGAAACTGTAAAGCTGATTTTATCAAAGGCAATGAGGAAACAGCTTTCCATAGCACTAGTGGAACTTGGCAAATCTATTTAAAGGCCTATATGCAAACAACTCATCAGTAAAGTATCATTTTTGAAGGATGGGGGACAGCAATATGTTGGAGCAACATGCAACCTGACAAAAGTCAAAAGATGAAAAGGAAAAGTCACATGTTGTGAATATGTAAGCCTTCATTCAGTTTACTAGTAAACAGGTAAAAGCATTAACTGGATCAATGTTAACAGGCTAACTTACCAAGTAGATTTATAGTAAACAGGCTAACCAAACTAGCATTATAGTAAACATGCTAATTTATAATTTGCTCTTTAGCAAACAGACCAATCATTAACCAGATGTGCATTTCATTTCATAAGAGAGAGTGAGAGAGAGAGAGAGAGAGAGAGAGAGAGAGAGAATGAGTTAGTGAGAAAGAAAAAGAGGTTATGGGAGCACACAGCCATCCAACTACTACAGGCCAATAACCTGCCTCTCCACAACATGTAAGCTCCTCACAGGCATCATAGCAGACAAGCTAGGCAAACACATGAGTCAGTAAGAAGCCAGTCAGAAAGGAATTGGAACCCACAACAGGGGTCAAAGCACCAGCTACTGGTCGATAGCTCAATCACCAAAGACTCTAAGACTAGGCAGACCAACCTGAGCACAGCCTGGATTGACTACAGAAAGGCCCATGTCCCAATGCCCCACATGTTGATACTGGAATGCTTGGCACTATACAAGGCTTTCTGCCTTACAAGGTTAATCAAGAATGGCTCTCAGAGCCTCAGTAGGGCTGTGGAAGACAACACTGGAAGCCAATTCCAAGACCATTACACAAGCCACCATAAAGTGTGGTATACACCAAAGTAATGCACTGTCCATGCTGCTGTTTTGCATAGACCTGAACCCCATTAGCCACATCATGGAGTTACTAGAGGGCAAGATAGCAGATATACAGGACAGCTACAAGTACCTTAGTATCCTACAGGCCAATGGGAATCAGGATGAGACTGATTAAAGAGTGTTTCAGGCAGCAGAAGACAGGATGAAGACCAAGCCACTCCATGGAATGTACCACTAGCAGATAGAGGAAGTGGCTAACATCAGGAAATCCTACCAGTGGCTAGAAAAAGCAGGCCTGAAGGACAGAACAGAGGCTCTGATCATGGCAGAACAAGAACAGGCCCTAAGCACTAGATCTGTAGATTTAGGGGTCTAGCACAATAGATAGGACCCAAGGTGCAGGGTGTGCAAAGATGCTCCTGATACTGTCTAATACATAGTAGATGGGTGCAAGATGCAATCTGGGACAGCAAATACTGTAAGGCATAACTAAGTGGCAGAGATAGTGTACAGAAACATCTGCACCAAGTATGGGCTAGAAGGTCCCAAGTCCTGATGGGAGACACCACCAAAAGTGGTTAAGAACAACAGAGCTAAGATCCTGTGAGACATCAAGTTCCAGACAGATGAGCAATCGCTGGCCAATCCTGTGGCAATGGTGGCAAGGAAAAACTCCCTGAGGCAACAAGAGACAGAAATCTTGCAAGGAACGAGACTCAAAAGGGAATCAGTCCTCATTTGGGTGACACTGGATAATGTGAATACAACTAACTTACTTCTATAACTGTGTGTTATGTGGTTAAAAAAGTACAGATGTGTGGCACATAATTCAATATAGTTTTAACATAAAGTCTGTTCTGTTTCAATGGACTCACTGATGGAGAGTTGAGTGCAAGACTCTTCATGGTAATTTAAGTCCTATGCCATTGTAGTGGAACTACTCATGTAAACAGCAGTCCAATGCCATCTTCACAGTTCAAGGTGTATGTTGGGCAAGTTAATATGGGGCCATCCTCAACAGGAGCAAGTGGTTTTCAAGTGATGCTAACTCCAGCCAGTAGTAGGACATCAGGATGGATCAGACAGGTCAGGAAATAAGAGGAAGTCAGAATCACTGGTATCTCAGGAGTAGCACAATAGGAAACAAGCTAACGAGAAACTAGCATAATAGTAAACAGGCTAACACGTATCTATCATTATAGTAATAAAGTTAATCAATGAATTTTCATTATAGTAAACAGGTAAATCTATGACCTAGAATTATCGTAAGCAGACTTGTTTATAAACTAGCATTACAATAAACCAGAACTATCATAATAGTAAACAAGCTAAATTGTCAAGATATGTCACAGTAACAGACTACTTACAGAGCTGCCAGTAAATTAATGAAATTTACAGTAAATTATTATGAAACATTGACAAAAGTACTGTGGTATATTTACTGGTAATTGGGGTATGTTTTACATTATAACACTGTATGTTTACAGTAATATACTTTAAATTTCCCAGATGTTTTTACAATTTCCTCATAGCATTTATTATAAATATCATTAAAGTATAAACTAAATTGTATAGTACTGATCAAAATGTAATCCACCATGTTTGCTTTTATTCAAATAAACTTCCAGTTGAGGCACTATACAGTTGAGCAGTTGAAGGATTTAAATGGCAGTTTCATTAGGTCAGCTGTAGCCTTAACCACTGAGCCACTTCTCTCAGCTAGCTTGTGTTGATTCAAGGGTTAGGTTTAGGCATAGCAATAATTAGCTCCATTAATAATTATGTTAATGGAAGGTCCTCGTAAGGATAGTAAGGCTAGTGTGTCGTGTGCTGGTGTGTGTGTGTGTGTGTGAGCTCATAAAAATCAGTACATGATGCCTTTGCATTAGATTATTTTTGGGCTCAAATCAGCTGTCTTGATTTGAACTGAAGAATGTAAAGCAATCACAACATGAGTCACAGCTCATCATTCGGTTCAATGCGATAGAGCAAATTTGAAGCCTCTTATCTCTATCTCTAGGTCCTGAAGGTAATCATATACTTCTTATTTCTGCTTGGCATGACAGCTCGAATCAACAATGAAACTTTGAAAGGTAGATGACTCAAGGTGAAAGAGTTCTGCTTCTTGTTTTTTCCCCATCTCTAGTGCATCACCAGCCACCACCTTCACCAACTGATGAGCCTTCATCTGTTTTCTGAGTAGGCGGGAGAGGAACATGTTGGGAAATAAGGATCAGGCAAACCTGAGAGAGACACATTTTATATGTCAAGGGATGAAGCATGTTCAGGAAACATAATGCTCAACCAGATTATGCATCAATTTGAAATCAGTAAATAAATCTTTTTGATAAGTAATAAGTACCAGTGCTACTGAATTCTCATATCTCATTGGTAATAAGGTGTTGGTATAGCAGCTGTTATAGTTCTGGCTGTAAATCAACACAGGTTTATATTAATGCCTTCGTTTTAATATGTTATTCTTCCTGAAGTATAGTAACTGCTCATTCATTGGGACTTGTATCACAGATGCTGCACATAATCTAAGACTAATAATCAAAAGATTAATAATCAAGTCCTCTTGCTATTTAGCAAATCAAAATCATTTACATGGTGAAGGTTTCTGTTTTCGGTCCCTAGTCTATTGCATTGCAACAGTGCTTTGTAAAGCTGCAACTTTAAGTTTTCCAGGACAGAGGGGTTTACCTTTTGCAGTTTCTCAGTTAGACAAGCTGTGTTTTTTTTTTGTCTTTTTAACTTTAAGCAAGAGAAAGTATGACTTCTTCTTCATTCAGCATGTCCTGTTGTGTTTTATTTGTTACCATAGCACATTGGTTTTATTGGTTACATTTGGAGCATTATGTGTCTGTTGCATCCTCATTTTGAGGTTCAGTAGCTGTATGTGGACCCTACGGCCTCTGTGTCTGTCCAGTTGGTGGTGCCCACGTGACACTCTCTCTATTGTCCTGGGCTTTTGATCAGATAATTGCCCCTCAAACCAGGAGTTTTCAACCTCTGAGTGTCACTATGGAGACCGGTATATCTGCCAGCTGTGTGGAGTGGCTTTTAGTGGTTTCAGCTTGACCGCTGGGGTGACTCGAGAATATGAGCTCTGCTCACCAATATGAAGTCATCAGCAAATGTGAAAAATTATCAGTTGGATGAGAAAGCAAAGTTTTTCTATGGATAATAATGCAGGATTACACAGAATAGAATAGAATAGAACAGAATAGAATAGAATAGAATAGAATAGAATGTGCACACAATAAAATGCTCTCTTTGGAGGCTACACTCTAAATCTGAAAAGGTTAGAACTCTTTCATATTCTTTGTAGAACCCTAAAGTTTATTTTCCCTTATGGAGAAATCACATACTTTCACAATTTCATCAGATTACATGGCTCTTTTTATGTGGCGAAATGAGAAGCATTACATGCAAAGAATGTCTAATATTAATTAGATTAATATTATATTAAGTGACTAAAAGACACATGTATAAAACCATTTTAGCAATCTAGGTATAAGCAACTATCCAAAGAAGTTTCAAAAGATTCAAAAAGGTATGTATTTGTTCATGCTTCAGTGTTTGGAAATTGCCTTCTTATAAAATGTACTACATTTTATGTTACAAATACTTGTCACTGGGTAGAACCTTTAAAGGAAAACTCCATCCTGAAATACACGAACTATGTATATAATGAAATATTTGAGATATGTTTAGCAATTCTAGTGCAAATTAATGAGTTGTTGCTCTATTTCTGTTATCCCCATGAGAAGTTAGCAGCTTTCTGCAGCTCTAATGTCACAGGGCAATATTGTTATGCTATCACATTGTCACTGGTGTTTAATAGGAAATCAGAATTCATCATTCTCAAGCATGACAATGAGACAAAGCATACAATGAGGTTTCTCTGTTAACTCCTGCAACCAAAAGAGCAAGAGCTCTTCCCACCCAACAATTTCAACATTATATTAATAAGAAATCCAGCGTAGAAGTAGTGGAAAGACACCGAACACTGGACCCAAAGTTCCACATTGAAATGCAGCTGTACACGAAATGCAGGTATTATGCTGAGTTATGCCACAGACTCAGCCTTTATTAGTGTGAAAGTTAAAGTTTTGAAAACTGATCTGTCAAAGCAGAGTATACAGATGAGGGGTGAGAGAGATCTGGACAGATTAAATAACTAAAGCATTGCTGAATTTCATTATGAAATAAATGTCAGAATTCACTGAAATTCACATATTAATAATAAATGTTAAAAGTAGTTGAAGGTGGATTTTTCCTTTAAGCACTTCTCTTTTGGATTTATGACTATAGAAGTATAACTACTGAACATAATAGAGCCTTTTAATACCAGTAGTTTGTGCTTGGTGAACAAGAACATACCTTGTATGCTTGACTGTGGTCTGTTCCTATTTCACTAAATATTTGTATATCCTTCACCGTCATTTATCTGCATTACCTTGCATTTGGAAGCCCAATCATGCAAAAATAAATTAAATTGCTTCATCTGTTGTTTGCCCTCTGCTTGCTCTTTGCCATAAGGGATGGAGGTGAAAATTACACAGAAATGAGTTTTCAATGAATAAATTGAGCTTTATCATTGTATGAGCCCATTTTCTATCATATGTTCCTGTTTTCCTAATTATTAAAATAGATCGTGAAAAATCTAAAATTCACCTGTTTACGGACATCATGTATTTCTGAGCACACTGGAAAAATAGCAATTATATATTTTACCTATTTTTATATATAATACATAAATGTATATAACAAGAAGAAGAAAAGAAGAAGGATGATGATGATGGTAATGATGATGATGATGATGATGATTATTATTATTATTAGTAGTAGTATGTGACTATTTCTATCTAAAATTAATGCCTGATGAAACAACATAAAACTAAAGGTATTGTTTGATGGTTTACCCTGATGTTGTAATCAAATATTAATTTAATTTTTTATTACATTTTTGCACGTTTTTAATAAGATAAACAGAGGGTGAAGTGTGTTATCTGAAAGGTCATAGATTTGTGATGCATAAATCAACAATCTAGTAAAAATTATTGATTATGCCCATTTTTATTTAATTTTTGCTGTTATTGTTTTATTTTTAAGCTATCACACACAAAGAAGCGGGAGTCAGTTTAGAGACAGTTTATTTCACACCATGAACACATTCATGCTTCCAATGGACATGAGCAGTACATGGGTTTCCTTTATACACAGTATTATACATCTTTTCTGAAAACAGAAACAAATTTATAATAAAAATAATAAACAATGAGAATAATGACCCATTTCCACCACGGGATTAACGTCATCATTCTTTATCCCACTGAAGGAATGTTTTACTAAAGAGTTTCCCATCAATTTAGCAAATGAACAATAGATTTTAGTCCCAAAGTGATTCCCAAAGCAAAGCAGTCCACAGTTATTTTCGACAAAAGTGACATTTGATGATCTTTTGGAAGGCGCTCTGGAAGTCCTTGTTGAAGTACGCGTAGATGATGGGGTTGAGCAGCGAGTTGGAGTAGCCGAGCCAGTTGATCACGTCCTGGAGCCACACGGGCATCTGGCACGACGGGCAGAAGGGCATCACCAGGGCTTTGATAAAAAACGGCAGCCAGCACAGGATGAACGTGCCCATGATGATGCCCAGCGTCTTTACGGTTTTGCGCTCTCGCGCGAGCGCCAGTTTTCTCTTCGCCTCCGTGTTTTTCTCGTGTCGGTTCTCGAAGAGCGGCGCCGAGCTCGGTGTGTTAGGCAAAGGCAGATCGTGCTTTGAATTGCCGTGAACTTCCACGATCTCCACAGACTCGCCATCGTCCGTGTGCTTCACTGCGCCGTTGACGCACGACGCCGGCTTGGGCTCCACGCTGCTCCTCCAGCTTTTACCTGGATCTCCATTGGCGCGCTTAAAAAGCGCCGGGGACACAGTCAAGCATGTGACTTTTTTCTTCTCTGTCCTGCGTACTGTCTTGCGGATACGAAACCGTGCCGCTTTGAAGATGCGCCCGTATAAAACAAGCATGAGGATGAGCGGGATGTAAAAGGCGCAGAATGTTGAGTAAATGGTGTACCACGGGTCATGGCTGATCGCGCACGCTTCAGGGTTGGCCATGCCTTCTGCTTTGCTTTTGGGCTGCGATTTCATGATGAGCATTGGCGGCACAGATATCAAGAAGCCCACCAGCCACGTAGCGCCGATCAGAATCGCCGCGCGTTTCAGCGTCCTCTTTTTCATATAGTCTATAGGCTCGGTGATCGCCCAGTAGCGGTCCAGCGCAATGGCGCACAGGTGCAAAATTGAAGACGTGCAACACAGAACGTCCAGCGAGATAAATATGTCGCATGCGACCTGTCCGAGTGTCCATTTGTCGAAAACTTGGTAGAGACACGCCATAGGCAGGACGAGTACCGACACCATAAGGTCCGTCACGGCAAGAGACCCGATTAGATAGTTGGCCACGTTTTGGAGTGACCGCTCCAAAGCTATGGCCGCCACGACGCACGCGTTTCCAAACACCGAACACAGGATAAGCGCGCCAATCAGCACAGACGTCGATATTTGATAACTCAGCGGCACCTTGGCTGTCAGCGACACTTTGTCATTCTGGTCCTCTAGGTTGCTGTCGTTCTGGAACAACAAAGACGAGTTCTCTGTTTCGTCCATGTCGTGGTTCATCAACGAGCGCAAAAGTCGAAAAAAGCGTCGGTCACCTACCTACTGAACTCCTTCTGCAGGAGCGTGCACAAACAGAACATGAGCATCGTCACTGACGGCTTGTGACGAGCGCGCGATCTTTTATACCAGCACCGCATCATACGTCAGTTACCTACGCAGGTGGATCAGAGTTCACATCTGTGCATCCACTCATGCAATACCTGTTATTAATAAAAGAAGACACGGAGCATCTAGTGGTTCAGGGCAAAAAATGTCATACGGTCTCTTATGTGCAGTTCTTACAAATGGATCAAAAATAATGGACAGCTTTTAATTTTGTGACACCAAACTTTTCAGACTCAGGTCTGTGGCCAGCGATACTCACAAACCTGAAACGTGCAACTGCTGCCACCTGGTGTAACAAGCGCTGTCAACATCGTTACACGTCTTTTCATTCATTCATTCATTCATCTTCAGTAACCGCTTTATCCTGGCCAGAGTCACGCTGAATCTGGAAGCTATCCGAGGAACATTGGGCGCGTTACAGGAACACACCCTGGATTAGACGCAGGTCCAACCTTATACGACTGAATAAAAGTAGTGGAATTTTAAGGCCAATTCTTCTGGTTTTGCTATACACTGAAGACATTTGGGTTTGAGACCAAAAAATAAATATGAGATGATATACTACAGTTTCAGCTTTCACATCTATATGCGTTAAACAACTTAGAACATGGTATCTTTTCTTGCAGACCACCCAACCTTTATGTGAGCAAAAGTATAGGAACAGATAGTTAGTTTCATTTCAAGTAAATGAAAGTAAATAACACTTAATATTTATTTGTATATCCCTTGCTTGAAATAACTGCATCAACACCAAACTGTTGCATTCCTCTTTTCCAGACTTGTATTGCAGCTTCTTTCAGTTGTTGTTTGTTATAGGGGGTTTCTGTCTTCAGTCTCATCTTCAGGTGAAAGTCGTGCTCAGTCAGGTTAAGCTCAGCTGATTGACTCAGCAAGTCGAAAACCTTCCACTTTCCCCCCCTGATAAAGTCCTTTATTGTGTTGGCAGTGTGTTTTGCGTCTTTGCCTTGCTGCATGATATAATTCCTCCCAATTACATTAGACGCATTTCTCTGTAAATTGTCAGACACAATGTTTCTGTAGATTTCTGAAATAATTCTGCTGCTACCGTCATGAGTTACATCATCAGTAAAGGTTAGTCAGCCTGTTTCAGACGCAGCCATGCACACAACCATCACAGCTTTTGCTGAAAATGGATCACCACTCACATAATATCTGCTCAGCGGTAGTCCTTCCAGTAATAGATTAACAAATTGTATAGAGCAAGATATGCGCTAGAAGACACAAAGCGTACCTGTATGACTGGGGACCTGATAAAAAGAACAAGGAAGGAATTTTTTTTTTATTGGGCAAATTAGTCCTAATTTATTAGGTATAAACCCTAAAAAATGTTCTCTCTTATTATATATCACAATAATAAAAAGAAAATAAATAAATAAATAAATAAATAAATAAATAAATAAATAAATAAAGCGGTAGAACTATCACAGCCTGTGAAGAGATCGGTTAATTTCGAGTCGCGTTTTAGACCTTGCATGCTCCCAAACGGCTTCCGTATCATGGCTGTTAGGAAAAAGCCGACTCAACGTGTTATTTGTTTTTAGCTGGCTTGCTAGTTAGCGTCAGTTTCGTCGAGGTCGTTCTCGGAAATATCGTCCAAACAATGGCTTCCTTTGATACGGTATTTACACCTTGTATTATTAACCTTACTTTATTGATTACAATATTTATTCAAATGATTGACAATAAGCATTGTGATGCTAAAATACTTTAGCTACAGTAAGTCGTACATTAGCTAAACGTAAAGTTTAAACGGATGTTTAACCTATGTTAGGAAAGCTATCAGTTGTTTACTTTATAACTTATTACTTAAAACCTTGTAATATGTAGATAGGTAACAAATTAAAAACACGCTGAACGGGTTAGAAAGATCACCAAAATTTAGAAACTTGTCTTGAATCCTGTATTAATAAAAGTTTTATCTTAAAGCCAAATACTGGAGGTGAAATGGTATTTTTAAGAAATCTGATTAATTCTTAATTTATTGATTGATTGATTGTTGTTGTTCTTTATATTATAGTAATTTATTTACGAAAATAAGGCTTCGTCTATTTAAATATGCATACATTTGCACAACCAAAAATCTAGTCTTTTGATGTTCTTAGAATTGAAATGTTTGTTTCAGTTCCTCAATAGAAAAACCTTTACCAAAACGTTTGTTAGAAAGTCATTTCTATATGGTTTAAAGAACCTTTTCCCCCTCTTGAATAAAAACATTTAGTTAAATTTAATTTGATCTTTTTTATTGAATAAATCTCCTGGTTTCTATGAAGTATAAATTAATGCTGGGGAAATAATTTTTCCTACATCTGTCTCTCACCAGATTTTGTCATTTTCGACCTCGACTTCATGCATGTAGCTAACCGAGACAATCCTGGCTTTGACAATGGTCCATTTCTGTGTGCGTGCTGCCACTTAACCAGTGTTCCACGTTTTCAGTTACAGGATGGAGTTTCAGACCCTGTTGGAATCCACGAGGAACCCTCAATCCTTCGATGTAAAAAGTGCCGAAGATGTGTTGTAGATTCATCATGCCTGCTTCCAGTGAGTTTGTTTTTATGCTGAAAATTTGTGTATATTGTATTTAATAATAAACAGTGGTTATTAGTAGTAATACCCCATTCACACTCGCACAGAAAGTGTTTATTTATCATTATTATGCCGTAATTGTGTCGTGTGGGAATGGGAGCACGCACCCTGGCATCCTAGTATCATTAACCGTAATCTTTTGCCATGGCTCCAGTTGGAATCAGATCCATTGGATTGACGTGTTGCGACTGATCATGACATAATGATGATGCAGTGATGGAACTTTTATCCTCGAGTAGCCTCTCTGTCATATCTGGTTTTGCATGTCTCATGCAGGTTTGCGCTTCATTACTTTATCATTATGGAAGACTGAGTGAAAATGAAAATTTGTTATCTATCCTGCCTTGTTATTACCTGAGACATTAACGGCTTTCTTAAGTGAAATTGACTTAAAAGGAGGGATTTCACACTGAATCTGTGCACACCAGATGCACATGCAGAGCAGTAAAAGCCTCAGCTTGGGCAGAATTGCTAATGCAAGAAAAAGTTAATTACTTCCATGCAGCTAAGCAGGGGCTTCATCTGTTCAGCCCAGGGCTTCACATTGCTGTGCGTCTGCAGCTACACACTACTGTTCTATAAACTCAGAGGAAACGTATAGCCTGAGCATCTGTTTATTAAATTCAAAAGTCTGAATTAAATAAGTATGTTGTCAGTAACATTGTAACATCCTTTTTATGTCAGAGATATTCAAATTGTGGAGCAGGAAGTGCAGGGC
>JAQMYM010000011.1:12183982-12221187 GCA_030014255.1 Parauchenoglanis ngamensis | reverse complement strand
CGAGTCAGTACGAGATGCAATCCTCCCTGTCGGAACGGTGATGGGAAATTTGTGTTCTGCTGATCATGTGATACCTGACCTGCAGCCCAAGATTAAGTCTAAGGTAATGACAACAAAGTTTGACCCTAGCCTCATTGACTTTCAAAAGGGGTAGAGCATCATATTAGGCTGTCCGACACAAGACCCTTTTGAGAGTGATCGAGGTGATTAGCACCTGCAGACATAGAAGATGTACACAGACACTTACAAGATCTTCTGGAAGCTGGCATTATCAAAGAGTCCTGTAGTCCCTATGCTTCTCCAATAGTTGTAGCAAGAAAGAAGTGTCAGAATGTGCATTGACTATAGAAAACTAAATAGTCGAACTGTGCCTGACCAATACACCACCCCTCGCATTGACAATGCGCTCGACTGCCAGACCAGGAGTAGGTGGTTTTATGTGTTAGATCTGAGTTCAGGATATTATCAGATCGCCATGGCAGAACCTGATAAGGAAAAAACGGCCTTCATCTGCCCTCTAGGGTTTTATCAATTTGTAAGAATGCCACAGGGTATTAGTGTAGCCCCTGCAACGTTCCAACAATTTATGGAGCGAGCCGTAGGTGATATAAACCTGCTCCAGGTGTTAATTTACCTGGATGACCTGGTAGTCTTCGGAAAGTCCTTGGAGGAACACGAAGAACGGCTTCTCAATGTACTAGACCGACTCGAAGAGGTGGGACTTAAGCGCTCTCTAGACAAGTGCCAGTTTTGCCAGTCAAAGGTGAAATATGTGGGGCACATAATATCTACAGACGGCATTGCCACAGATCCTGATAAGGTGAAGGCAGTCACTAACTGGCCTCGGCCTACAGATCTGAAGTCTCTGAGGTCATTTCTGGGATTCTGCGGGTATTATAGGAGGTTCGTGGCAAATTACTCAGCTATTGTCAGACCCCTCACAGAGCTCACTAAAGGTTATGCACCGACACAGAAGGGCAAGAAGCACCTGAAGGAGAATAACAAGACCTACTTGAAAGAGTCTGAGCCATTTGGAGACCGGTGGGACCAGGCTTGCACTTATGCCTTCCACCGCATCGTTCAGTGCCTCACTAACGCACCAGTCCTTGCATTTGCAGACACCAACAAACCGTACATCTTGCACACAGACGCTAGCTTGAAAGGGCTTGGCGCTGTGTTGTATCAAGAACACCCAGAAGGACTTAGGCCTGTGGCGTTTGCAAGCCGAAGAGTGAGTGCCTCTGAACAGCGCTATCCGGTGCACCAACTTGAATTTTTAGCGGTAAAGTGGGCGATTGTGGATAAGTTCCATGACTACCTATACGGGGCTAAATTCACTGTTCGTACGGACAATAATCCATTGACTTATGTGCTAACTACAGCCAAGTTAAACGCAACTGGACACCGCTGGTTGGCTGCATTAGCCACATACGACTTTAACATCCAGTATCGGCCCGGCAAGACCAATATTGATGCCGATCTGCTTTCCAGGAACATGGCTGATGAATCAGGGAAAGGAGAGTGGGAGGAGATACCTCATAGTGGGGTAAAGACCATCTGTCAGAGGATCTGCACTACAGAGCTGTCTGGAGCACCACCTAGGTATGTGGATCAGCTTGGAGCTTCCCCTGAGTGCATCCCTGAGGTGTTTGCTTTCCCTACTCACCTTGACTTGTTCTCGCTGAAGCAGCTGTCCAAAGCTGAGTTGAGAGTGGCTCAGCAGAAAGATGACATCATCAGGAGAGTAATGGATGCCGTGCAAGAAGGAGAGTGGCCGAATGACAAGGAGACTGTTCCTGAACTTATGTTGTTTAAAAGAGAGCGAGACCGTCTTGTGCTGAAAGATGGACTACTTCAAAGAAAGAGCAAGAGACCTTCTGGAGAACTGGTAACACAGCTCGTGCTGCCTGTTGAATTCCGTAAGGCCGTCCTGCAATCCCTACATGATGATATGGGTCATCTAGGAGTGGAGCGGACCATTGACCTGCTAAGAGGGAGGTTCTATTGGCCCAAGATGGCGATGGAAGCCGAACAGTATGTCAAGGACTGTGGAGAATGTGTTATGCGAAAAACCCCTTGCAAGAAGGCTGCACCCCTGCACCAGATTGTAAGCAGTGGTCCAATGGACCTGGTTTGCATAGATTTTCTTTCCATGGAACCAGACTCTAAGGGAATCAGTAATGTATTGGTTGTGACTGATCATTTTATGCGGTACGCCCAGGCATTTCCTACTAGGAACCAGAAGGCCCTCACGGTGGCTAAAATCCTGGTGGAAAAGTACTTTGTGAATTATGGTCTGCCCAGGAGAATACATTCAGGCCAAGTATGGGACTTTGAAAGTCAGTTGATACGAGAGCTCCTGATGATACTGGGGGTGCGGAAATCCCAAAACCACACCCTATCATCCCCAAAGGGATCCTCAACCCGAAAGATTCAACCGCACTTTACTCTCCATGTTAGCGACCTTGGGGCATGAGAAGAAAGTTGGAGTTAACATATTCCTTATGTTGTTCATGCCTACAACAGTACAAAATGTGACGCATCCGGATACTCACCGTATCTACTGATGTTTGGCAGATAGGCTAGGCTGCCCGTAGATCTTTGCTTTGGCACCTCATCTGATGGGACCGGAGTCAGACATCATTCCCGATATGTGGAAAGACTGAGGGAAGATCTGCAGAAAGCCTATGAACTCGCGAGCAAATCTGCAGATAAGACGCATCAAAGAAACAAAAGATCATATGACAAGACAGTGTGTTTCCAGACTATTGAAATTGGTGACTGAGTACTTCTCAGAAATTTGGGGCTTAAAGGAAAGCACAAACTCGAAAGCCGCGGGAACTCTGTGCCATACATCGTGGTTGGAAAGCTACCCAGCTTGCCTGTTTACAGAGTGAGGCAGGAAGAAGGTAAAGGTGTCATAAGAATGATGCACCGGGATCACCTCTTACCCATCAGTCAGTCCATGAGGATGCCGGAGGCCAAAAGTCAAGAACAGACGCCTGTGAGACCAAAGACACGTAGGCAGAGCACGAGAGTGAGAGATCACCTACAAAGACAGACAGAACAAATGGGGGAACATGAGGACACTGATTCATCATCAGACATGGACTATGGAAGGCCTCATAGATCCTACCAGGAATGCCTGCATAAACTCTTGCCTAGGAGAGCTCAGGATGAGCCCAATGTTGCTAGTTCCAGAGGAGAGGATCATGAACCGCCTGCCCAAGAACATGGAGAAAGGGATGAGGAAGTCTCAGACCACAAAGAATATCAAAGACATGCTTCTGATGCCGGATGTGAGGAGGAGTCAGAAGATGACGATCCCAGTGAGCCAACTACTGACTCTGATCACTCTGACTCTGAGCCAGAGTAGGGAGGAATAGTAATGACCAGTAGTACTCCTAAAGCAAAACCTATATCTACAACTAAGATAGAAAGAGATCTTAGGCCAAGAGATAGTTCTAAAAAACAAGTGAGGCCTGTAAGTTGGGTTGAATATTTTAGTTATTTAGTTATAGTATACTGATGTTAAGGTATTATTGTTTGAGGTTTTGAGTGCACTTAAAGGAATTTTAAGTTTCTGGAATTTTGTATTGAAACACTGATTTTGAAGTGAAAACAAAGACTTTTGTATTGACTAATTGAATACTTGAATACTAATTGAATATTGATTTAAGTAAAGAGTGAATGATTTTGTACATATTGGAGTGTGAATTTCCTATGGAGATCAAGCTAGAGTTAAAGGTTTAAAGTTTGCATAGGTTAATAGATATTTCAGGTTAAAGGTAAATACTTTAACGGGACCTGAGAACCCAGGGTAGCTACCCCATCTAATGCCATGAGGGTAAAGGGGCGCTACATTGAAATCATCTACAAGTTTTTGTTTCCACTGAATTCTCAGCCAACAGACTACAGCAAGAAGCTGAAAAAGCAGAAGAACGTTTTGCAGCAGTGCCTGTAGTTACTATTCATGAGCTTTGACCGTGACCAATATTTTTAATTGCAGAAAAGACTTTGACATAAAGTTATATTACTATGATCAATTACATCAGTATCATCAATGCTTAAGCTATATGGCAGTATATAAGATGTGAACACTAAATCCAAGGTATGACCACGATTATGTGTTGGCCCTGTTGCATGCTGCCCTAAGTTAAACTGAATAATGTTTAAAAATTCCAATCATGATAACTTTATCATATTTTGAAACCACCTCAGAGTAAGTAAGCAAATTCTGACAAAAAGGAACTAGTCTTAGAACTGGGAGCATGATATATAACACACAACAGGCTTGCTGCCTACTAATTTTAACATCAGTAGTTCAAAAAGAGTCAAATTCTCTGGTGCTGAAAAGGCTACAGTTGAAAGATTCCCTATAAATCACATCCAAACCACCACCTCGGCAATTAGCTGTAGGTTTGGCAAACAACTTAAAATGAGGAGGACAAGCCTCAGTAAGCTGACTGAAGCTGACTGAATAATGGCAACACAAGGGACAAACACTAACCAATAGGAGGACTGAAGTGCAGTGTATGAAAATAAGGGTATAAAATAAAAATGCCTGATACATTAGTAGGCTCAATTTGGCTGTTGATCTTCACCTAATTTTTTTTTTCTTTTGTTTTTGTTTGTTTCTGTATGAAGACATTAATGATGGTCTTTGCTGGACTGTGAGTTCAAATGAACAGACAAGATTGTAAAAATGTACAGCGTATGACTGACTTTATGCAACAGAGGAATCAGTATATTGATTTGTTTTCTTTCAGGTGACGGAATTTAATAGTGTGACTCTTCTACTCCAGACGGACTTATTGCCATTAATTTACTGAAAATGATTTTGAGAAAAAGTCCTTTTTTGCCACTATTAGAGATTGAAACAGTAGAAGTCATTTCTGATGTCTGAATGAATCATGGATGCATTTGTGTTTCAGAGCTTCACCAGCGAACTAGGACCCACTTCCCCAAAGAATACCACATGAGAAATGAGTCTTTCCATAAGACCAACTATTCCAAATGGCCTCTGCCCAGCTGTCCGAAGCATTTTCGCATTTTATGGGGTTTGTTATTTGAGAGATATTTTATTTTACAAATATTATTCAGATGCTTTTCCATCTGTTTTGGTGCTCAAATCTGAGTCATATCAGTACAATTTAAGTTGTGTATTCCTAACATATTGCACTTTTTAAAATATTATTGATTAATTTTCTACAAGAGTAGCTCTGATAGTAGAACAGCTGCAAATTACAGGTTTATATTAATGCTCATTCTAATACGGTATTGTTTATATAGTAACAGCTCATCCACAACTAAATGTGTTCTCATTGACATGGTGAAGTTTTCTGTATGGAGTTTATTTAACATTTATGGAAGGAGTCTTCACTTTCATGGCTTTGTAACACTCCGAGGCAAAACTGTAACTTTAAACGCAGGAAACTTTTCGGAACAAAAAAAGATTATGCTTTGACCCAATTTCTATCTTATAAACTTTGAAGGAGATTTAAAAAGGGAGGCCACTTAGAGAATGACTATTTATAGCTTTTTTTAAAGCAAAGGGGTAATTAATCTTTTTAAGATGTTCCATGACATTAAATGTTATTATAAATGAATAACAAATATGATGTGTGGTTCTGTAATTATTTACTTAGTTAAGTGTTATAAGTTCATTATGTGTTATTGTCCATGTTTCAGGGCTGCAGAGACACAGAGCATTTGCAGGTCAGTTGCAGTTCCCTCTCAGAGCATTAGGACTGAACAGACTGGATCTAGGAGACATGAGGGGCTGGACTTTTCTCTCTGATACGATCACCTTCAGCTTCTCTTTTCACTGGGTGCTTTCCTCTTTTATCGTCTTGTGTGGCCTTTTCTACATCCTCCTCTGGTGATATGATGAGAACTCGACCATGTCGGAGATGGATGAGGCAAAGCTTTGGACACATATCACTATACACATTATGTACTGTTTTTAGAGAGTAAAAAAATTCTTTTTAATTAGATTCACTTCAGAGCTAATGTTCAGGTCATTTTGAGCTGAGAGTAACAAAGTGATAATAAAAGTATGTTACTAATGACTGGCATAAATCTGAACCCAAAAGATTGTGACATTAGTGCCTCATTCCATCTTTTCTCTTATTTTCACACCCAGTTCCCATCAGAGTAATCCCCCAGCACTGGAAGTGATTTTGGAGTTTATATTGGTAATAATCAAGATAGGATCTGATGTTTTGGGGGTTTTAAAATGCATTTTACTGCTTATTGTGCTGAAGTTCGTTCGTTCATTCATTCATTCATTCATCTTCAGTAACTGCTATTTCCTGATCATGGTCATGGTGAATCCAGAGCCTGTCCCAGCAACTCCTAGATGTGAGGAGGGTATACACCGTGGAACAGATGCATACGTGCATGCCACAGCTCATTTACATTTAGTGATGCCCACAAAACTCCATAAAGTTAAAGTGTACAGAGTGCTGAAGTTTTCACCAATAAAAATTATTTCATAGTGTAACCGCACCTTAAGAGTGTCAAAATCGGGAGACAAATTACAGTAAAGGTGAATTGGTTATGAATTACGTGAGATGGAAAGGAAAAAAACACATCTACACTATACCCAAGTGATCACCAAGCACATCACATGGGGAAACTGCGATGTTTAATTGCATTAAGTCTCGGCCTGCTCTTCAGCCTCTTACAAACTTTAACCTTTTTGCACACCAATGTGCCCTCTGCAGTGCTGTGCTGGGAAAGCAGAAGGGGGATGTGTTATAAAGAAGCCTGATGTGTTCAGGATGCCTGAGGAGGGCATGCAACATTAAGGAGCATTCATTGCAGCTTGAGTCATAACAGTAAGGACACTTTATTAGTGACTTTTGTCATGACTCTAAAGTGTTTAAGCATTTAATAATGATGCCATGGCTAGTTTCTTAATTTATGAATTTGAGTTGATTTGCTTTCTTTTATTCTTTTTTCCTATATTTATTTATACCATTAATATGAAATGAAATTTTTGTGTGTAATTGAAATAAATGAGCTATGTAAACTTGACAGTCTGTCTTGTCCATACATACTTGTAATTCACTAAGTAAGCAAGGGAGCAGATGAAAGGTCTAGAGATGATTTCAAGTGTCACGTTTGCCTTTGGTATCTGTTGCTGTTTACTTTCAGAATGAAGTTCAAAGAGTTATTTACCGCCAGCAAATCAAACCATCACTAGGCTGGAAAATCACAACAAAACCACCAGAGATACTGCAAAAACACATTTAGTGTGGTCAAATCAGCTATGTGGTATATTTTTAAGAAGAAACAATGCACTGCTGAGCTCAGATAATGGAAAACAACTGTGGCCAGATGACCAGAATTCTTTTCCTAGTAAAGAAAAGCCCCTCCACAGCAGCTGTGCAGATGAAGAAGACCCTCGAGGAGGTAGGCATATCTGTGTCAATGTCAGCGATCAAGAGACAACTTCACCAGTTTAATTACAAACGGTTTGGATTCATGGATGAGACAAAGATCCACGATGGGAAGGGAGAAGTTTAGTAAAGGGAAGCAACTGTTTATGATCCAAAGGATACCACTTCATCAAGTGGCATGGGAATGTATGGCTGCTAATGGAACGCCCTTGTACTAATGATGTGACTGCAGACAAAAGCAGCAGGATTAATTCTGAAGTGTATAGGGATATATTATCTGCTCAGATTTAACCAAATTCTTCAAAACTCATTTAATGGTGCTTCACTTTGCATATGGACCTGAAGCACACTTCAAAAGCAACTTAAGCCTGTTTTAACCCTTTATCAAGCACGCAATGAAATACTTTGCAAAAAATAATAGTTAACTCTTAGTAATTGGATCACATTCAACAGAACATCACTTCTTTCTTTCGTTCTCTCTCTCTCTCACTCACTCATTAACCCACCTACCTACCCACATACCTACCTTTAGGAGTTATGGACATTTACCAGCCAGTTGAGTTGCCTGTTTAAGGTAACTGTTGAAGAATCTGTTGAGCACAATGGACACAGTGATTTGTTTTACAGCTACAAATGTAATACATTTTACATTTTCCAAGCACTTGGATATGAAATTACAATCAAATATTTTAGGTATTTAGTCTTCCACACACACTAGACAAACAAATCCATAAAAAGTGCTGTAATTCCTTCACTCTTCAGCCGATTTTGATTGATTGCTGCTGCTGCAATATACAGCCAAAATAACTCAAGAACTTACATGGCATGGCCTAGCCAATTTCATAGGTTGCATTGAAAATTTATCATGGATTTTGAAATTGGAGTCAGTGATAACCCTCAGATCCTTGGGGAACTGTTTTGGCAAGAGGAATGAGCCAAAATGTAGCCATAATGTGTGATGTAAGTAATGCTGTAATAATTCTCCATATTAATTTCATTTTATAAGCATATGCTTGTTTATGCTTATGAAAACATACTTTTTTGTTCATATTTATCATTTGAAATCTGCAGTGGATATACAAACAGGAAAGTGTATAAATTGACCTAAAACAAACATGTTTAAGTCATTAACAGTTGATGGTCTGAATAATGATTTCCCCTCAGCTTATATATAACATATATTGTATAACCTACTCTTAAGTGCCTAAACATAATCTTTATAGGATGATATTGGTGTCTTTTAAAAGTACTATAGAAGTAACAATGTCTATTAAAAACAGAAAACCATTAGGAAAATGGTTCTCTCAGAGAGAGAAATGGGTATACGCTTCTCTTGTCCTCAGGCCTTGTTTGGTCCAAACTGAAACACACCACTAATATTAGTTTAGATATAGGTGGTTGAGTCTAGAAACACTTAATCATAGGCTACAAACTGCAAGTTTAAGTGACTGACTACAGTTACTTTTGGCTCACAATGCATTTACAGTTGTTATAGTTTCTCCTCACATAAACCCACCCAAAATACTTGCCTGTTAATATCAATTAATTTCAATACTATTTAAAAAGTGTAATTAGCTAATTACAAGGTCATCATCATAGTCCCCCAGATCCTCAGTGAGGGAGACCAGAAATACTACCCTGGATTAAAAGATTTTTTTTTTTAAACATGCCCTCACAGAAATGAGTGGAACGCCGCAATGTCATTAGAAAACCTTCTTGTATACCTTCAGGACGTTTTACATTATGATATCAGAGAATATGGGAAACCATTTCAGGTTATTACCAGGTTTGCATGAAAGCCAAGCAATAAGAAGTCTGATTGATTTGTAATCACTGTGGAAAATAAATTGTCCTTTAACATTACAGCTTGCAGACTTCAGTGTATAGAGTGTGCAGTGCCGCAGTAGTGTCGTGCTGAGAGGCTGACCGAGCTAACACGCTCCTCTTCTCACCAGCTCTTGCGTCCTTTCATTTCACACAGACGACTGCTTCTGTCGGCTCGTCCTGGCGCTCGGCCTTAGGCGGAGGAAGGAGGCTGTGTGTGTGTGTGTGTGTGTGTGTGTGTGTGTGTGCGCGCGCGCGCGCGTGGTCGCTGTGTGCGCCGCTCGCTTCATCCGAGGAAGAGATGCAGAGGAGTCGAGCGCGTCCGTGCGGCTCGCCATCACGCTGAAACACGAACCCGCGACTCGACTCGTTCCGACTCGACGCCTTCAGCCGAGCACGAACACGCAGGCTAATTTGTTGGTGCGGGGGGTGGTCTCGTCCGTGGACGCGTATGCATGTGTTCCGCACCGAACGGGCGAAAGAGCCGCCCCGGATCCGCAGGCCGCATGTTTCAGCTGGGCAAAGCGGCGCGCAGCGAACCCGAGCGGCGGGAGAGTACGGACAGCGCCCGCAGGGGAGGACAGCGGGCTCTGGAGCACTGCAGAGCGGTGGGTAGACAGCTGGAATACCGCAGTGTTAACGCTTCATCATTCTATCAGCCTTTAATCACGGTGGGGGTTTCAGATTTTGCAGTGTTTTCCCAAATGCGCACCGCCGCATTTGTCGGTAATTGTAGCAATCAGTAATAGGCTATATAATGACCGATGCACCCTGATGCGATTGTTGTCAGGCTTGTTGTTGGCAATACCCTGCCACGGGGTGTCAAATGATCTGTTCATTAATAACAGCAAGATGTTTGGTTGGTAATTTGCCACTGAGAATTAGCTTTCCCAGTATCGTGACTCACGCAGATTAATTTTCATGCTAGAGCGCAGTCATCTGGAGATGTCACATCCACAACGTGATACATCGAGGCATGATTATGTGATGGTAACTATACTGTTTTTAGCATAGCACTGAGAAGGCTTTGTGTTTATGCTGTCTGAGTTACGACCCTTTACGTGGTCATATCATCGGTGTATATAGGGGCAACAAAAATAGGCTAACCACTGCAAACCTTTTAGAACCCATCAGGAGCCAACAGAAACCTGTGATGGGTCTAAGGCCACTGTTTATTGTGGTGAAGTAACTGGCAAATGTAGTTAACAGTGGCATACTGAACCAGCTGAGACACTCATTACAGATAACAACAAGCATCACAGACGTGGACCACAAGGTTCTCTGTATTACCTACAAGCCACGTCTATGGCCACAAGGTCACCAGCAGCCTTCTGAAAGCTTCAACCCCTCCCCTGGAAACTATTAAATGCATAGCGATAGTCACCTTTAAGATCTAAACCATTTACTGTGATACCTCACCTAATGATGCGTGATGCTACTGGTCACTGTCCTGCTGTGGACATCACACTGAGAAAGCTTTGTGCTCATGTTCAGGCAGTGCAGGAGTTTAACACTCTAGTGGCACTCCACCGTGAGCAGGTCATCTCAATAGGAGAGATCACAGCCGATTGTCCAACTCTGAGGGCACGCATGCACAGCACACGCACCAAAGGCTGCACGGTGGCTCAGAGCGCCTACCAGCACCTCACGCTCATCTCTGGGTAGGAAACTTTTCACTAATTATTAGTTTCATGCCCTGGAAATGTACAGTGTGCCACTCATATGTGACATATCTTTTTTCTGAACTTGCAGGCCAGAGGATGGGGAGATCCACCCTGAAATCTGCAGGCTTTTCATCCAGCTGCAGTGCTGCTTGGAGATGTACATCACTGAGATGCTCAAGTCCATGTGTCTGCTGGGTGTGCTGCAGCTCCACAGGAAAGGTGAAGTACTGCATGAGAACAGCAGGGGGCGACAAAGCACTTGAAAATTAATCCACCAAGCCTCTGTCTGGTCTAGTGAAATGCTCAAGTGTAGTGAAAGCGTATACTCCAGATGGCAGTGTTAACACCATGCAGTGCACAAAGCTCCCTGCAGAAGGCATGATAATTGTGTTTTAGAAAAGTATCACGGCCCTGTAAAACCCCTTTCACCTTCGGACTATCCGCAAGGTATCACAACGATATCACATTTATCAAGTCCAATTGTCCTTGTATACTGCTACTGGGATAAAAAGTCTTCACAGAGTTATTGAGTGTATGAATCCTTTGCTATTTGAAAAAGAATTCTTTAAGGGTTCAGTGGATAATTAAGGGTTCTTTGCATCTATAAAGGGTCCTGTCTCTTGGAAGCACTCGGTTTTAATGTTCTACATGGAACATTTAAGGGATACAGGAACTTATAGGGTCTTGAGAGGGACAACTGAACACAATATAAGGGTTCTTTATTTTTTAACAGTGTACATGTCAGTTAAGTTGCCGCTTCACATTTCCAGGATCCCTGCTGTCATCCTGAGCTCGGGTTACTGCCCGTATAGAGGCTTTTTTTTTTTTTTTACATGATCTCCCCATGTCCTCTGGGTTCTCCAGTTTCCTCCCACCTCCCAAAAAATGCAGACTGGCTTCAGGTGGATTGGGTAAGCTAAATTGCCCCTACGTGTGAGTGAGTTTATGAATAGTCACTGAAACCCTTCTTAATAAAAAACTTACTAAAACTGTTGATATGGTTTTCTCTGAGGAGATATTTATTTAACATCTTGGCAACAAAGCAAACTGCATTTAAGAAAGAGGGAAAAAAGATACGCTGCTCCGCGAATGACTGTTTATAACTGTTATAACAGAAGTGATAACTTGTGTTAATTTGTTTTGTGGACATTCCAGAACATTAAATGTAATTGTATATGGGTGAAAAGTATGATGTGTCATTCTTTAGTTAAGAAAAGTTGTAGCTGTTGCCAAATTGCTGTTGTATAAGAGAAATAAAATACTTGTGGACATGTGGGAAAATAAGCAACTTTGGGTGGTAGCAGTAACACCACTTCATCAGACCACCTCAATGTTAATTATTTTGCTATAACATCATGTTTCCATGTGTTTTATTCCTAACATATCTCATATTTAACTCAATATAGTTGTAATATTTAGGGGTGTATATCATTTTACACTACCTACTCATCTACAACAATATTTAGTTTTGCTAATGAAGTGGCAAAAACTCAGTAGTACCACATTCAGACAGAAAATAAGATCACATTTGAAATTCCTTGTTTACAGAAAGTAAAATACTAAAAATGAAGGTATACAGCATCAGTCAAATTACTTTAAAGCAGCTGATATTCCATATTTAAATCATACACACTGCACTCATTTTCAGTAACCAATGTATCCTGGTCAGGGTCGAAGTTCAGCCGGAGCCTATGGATGGGATACCAGCCCATCGCTGGGTACCATGCATAAACACATTCACACACTCATTGACAGGGGCAAGTTTTCTTAGCCAGCCCCCCTACTGCCATGTTTTTGGGAGGAGGGAGGACCCCAGAGAGCTCACAAATCATGGGGAGAACATGAACAAAAACTCTACATGGAGAGTAACCCAAGCTCAGGATCTTATCCAGGACCCTGGAGCTGTGTCTAAATTATCCACTGCATCCAGACACTATATTTCTATTTCTATTGTACATATTTATACATAAATGATCAAATGAAAATTTCTGAAATGTATAAATACTGAATAAAATGAAAATTAGTTTATATTATATATTTTTTAGATAGCTTTTAAGAAAGTCTCTGACAAAAGAAGAATGTATTGATGTCACTCTAATGGCTATAGCACAAAGATCATTTAAAGGAATGCATTCAAAATGCACTTACATGCCTAATGCCAAATGTGTTAACACAAGTTCATCAGGAGTGGGAGAGACAACTCTATGGGAGTTTACAAAGAAATGGCAATCATGTAGATGTTTTGTAAATAAAGTTGCATTTTGCTAAAAAGTGTTAAAGGTCCACTATGTAAGATTCAACCAACTGAATGCCAATGCCTTACCCCTCCCTTTCCAAGCGCATACTAGAAATGTACGGTAGCCATCAGCTCCCTGTAGTGTATTTCCAAGTACTTGCATTCACACACCCTTGCTTTTTTCGTGCTAAATAATAAGTATAATCCTTCATTTTCAAACTTTCATACCAGCCCCAGCAAACACTGATTCCTCTTCTTTCTTCTTCTTTGTCTTCCTTTCTTCTCCTTTGTCGTCCTTCTGGTGCTTCCTTCCAGATTCACCTTGCTGCTTGTAATATTGCGAAATGTAGATGTCGCTTTCTAGACGTTCGTACATTCTGGGCTATTGTAGTGATGGCTGGCATGGTGGCTCTGTAGAGGTTGAGCTGCACCCTATGTAGATATAAAGGGCTTATTCTAAGTTTACAAAAACACAAAGATTCATAGTTCTGGGTAATTATACACAAATGAAGACTATATTTATAATTCCATTAGTATATTATAGAATATATACTCCATTTCTGCTAATAGAAACCCTCAAATCCTACATAGTGGACCTTTCATTTCCCCTATGTATGGAGACTTTTGAGACATATTGTATGTGTAAGTATAGGTCAATTATAAATTACTTGAGTTAGATACTGTATTTGTTTTGGTTTTTTTAAATGCAGTTACATGCGTTTGACCAGCAGGTGTCGCTAGTATGTGGTATTTAAAATTTTAATACTCTTGTTTCGCAAGTAAGCACAGTTTGTTTACCCTGCTCAGTGAACTGTCATTGAACTTGCATCCTAATTACCAAGTTTAGAGCAGGAAAATCCCCAAACTGTGTCTTGGTGCCTGACTCTACAACTGGCCTTGAATCAATGCCTCCTTCCTTTAGACTCTATACTCTATAAATAAACGGATAGATAGCTCTCTGTATCTTTTACTTCCTGCAGGAAACGAGCCGTGCCCCGAGTCAAATGCAGACTGCAGGGTGGATGAAAGCTCTGATGTCCCGATACTGGAGGACAGGTCTTCATCACCTGTCGACTTCCCTCATGAATCCTGGCTTGTGTGCACAGATATCGAGAACATAGAGAGGTATTGACTTCAATGAGTTTTGAAGTCCCTTTTTTTTTATTTCAATACCATATTTAAGTGTCCCAAATTGTAACTAAAAACATCAGATTCAATATGAATTTTGTTGTTCACTCTGTCATAAATATCTAGTTCAAATTTAAGGAATAAATTTGCTCATTTTTACTTTGTTCTTTGTTTCTCCATTTTGCTTAATTTGCACAACTTTAATACAAAAATTCCTCTATATCGTGGTACATTTTTTCTGACACGTATGGTAATTTGCCTTCCAGTGACATGCGTGAGATGAGAAATCTGCTAAGCAAACTCAGGGAGACAATGCCTTTACCACTGAAGAACCAAGGTTTGTGATAAAAAATTGGTTTTATATAAAATATTGACAGTTAAATCATTTAAAGTGTAATGGTAGTGTAAATTCTCATGGCTCTTCTCCTTCTGTGTAGATGACAGCAGTTTGCTGAACCTGACACCCTATCCACTGGTGAGGCAGAGGAAGAGGCGTTTCTCTGGGCTCTGCTGCCTTGTGTCGGGATGAACCACCTACGCTCTTTGTGACTTCGAGTTCCACTTGTCTGTTTCGTTCACTGTAAATGTGCAGCAGTAATCTAACTCTGTCACCACCATCACTACAGACTTCATTCATTATTAGGGAGTGCAAACAGAAATGCAACATCCTACCCTGTCTCACCCTGTCCCACCCTACTCCACGTTGGCCTGTTCCATCCCAAACTGCCACGCCTTGCCTGGCTATACCAACCACACCCTGCTCCACCCCACACTGCCCTGCCCCTTTGGGCCACCTCTTCCCTGGTCTGTCTCCCTGTCCTGTCCCTCCCTTCCATACACTATCACACCCTGCCCTGCCCCACCCTGCCCAGCCTCTAAATTCAATAGAGAGACTTTTAAATTAAATTTAATTTTTTTTGTTGTCAGTTTCATTTTCTGTCATTTGTGGTACATATATGAACAAGTCTCTAAAAGAAAAAGATAGAATCAGGCATACTGTATTTTGTAAACATAATGCTCTTTTTCTCCTTGTTTTTCTGATGCTTGTCTTTGTCCCAGTCTGCAGTCAGGCAGTTTGTCCTCAGCGAGAGTGAACATATGCAAACACATTCAGTACAGGCTCCATGACTTTACTCCAGTTTAGTTCGGTCACTGTGCAAGGCTTCTTATTTAGTCTTCCATAAATGGGAAAAGTATACAATTATGATTCATTTTTAGGGCACACAAGTGCTCTGCACTAAAGCCATTACTTCTTCATTCTTAACATGAAGACAGAATAGATTTATGTACATAATACAGTGTAATGTATACAAAAAGCTCAAGATGATTTATGTCCTGTTCTCTGGATGTTTTACACATTCATCTGTGTGATTTGTGTGTTTTATGAGAGTCTGCAGCATGCTTCTAGTGTCCAGTATATAGGTATGCATAGAATCCAACATCCATCATGTAAAGGCCATTTTATAATGATAATAAACTTTTTTTTTATTATAAGCTGTTACATACATTTTTCCAATTTCATTCATTTAATATAATACTCTTATCTTAAGAATGTTTGGGGAAATTCTACTTTTAGGGATTGCTATTCAAGTATGAATGTTTTGTTAGGCTTTAAGCCAGAGATAAGGTTTTCCTGTTTTTCCCAAATGTAATACATGAACAAAGACATGTTTGTTGCTATTAATTTTGCACTGGTGCTACAATGCTAATGCAGCTACCAAGAAATGTAAGCTTATAGCTGGTAGTTTAGTGTCATGCAAACCAAATACCTAAACCATCACAAACTCACCTTAAGTAAGAAGGTGAGAGCCTTGAAACATTGGTGTTTGCTGTGCATTCGAAATTGTTACAGAGTGTTTCTGTAAATGACTGCTGCAGTAAAGACTGCAGTAAAGCACCGAACATTCTGAAAGCCACATTTAATATGGGGACTGCAGATGTTTCACTAAGACCACAGCTTTGAGCGTTCTTCCTCTGCTGGAGTACAGCAACTCACAATGGACAAAAGCATCTACAATTCATCATGCCACTAGGGGGGTTTCCAACACTATATCTACTAAGGTAAAGGGTATAGCTAGGATTGCAAACTTCCTGAAATAGAACTAAGGAAGGCTGGTGGAGGGATGGGGGTTGTCAGTTTGGACTAAGGAGCTCCTACCTATTGTGGACCTATAGCAAATATTTGCATATTGCATAATGCTCATTTTGTCCTAAACAACAGGTCTTACACCTGCATTACCCTTCAGTAGAAGACTCACCAGACACATCGTAATAACTCAAAACAATGAGAAGTGCATTCTCTGCTTGGGTAGTGGAACATGACATGGCAGACAGGCTGAGGAAGAACAATCAGGTTTCTTTCCATCTCATACAAATCACCCTGTTTTAAGAAACTTAAGACACTAAACATGTTTTGTTCATAAGTGATGATATGACTCCATGGTGGAGTGTTCTAATCTCTCTGCATTCCCTGCTCAGTCCTTTTCTAAACTGATGTCCAAGAGGGTCAGATGTCAGAGGTCGTGAAGAGTAGAACCAGGAGGAGTGCTTCCAGCTGCTGGAATTACTGGAAGTTTGAGGGCTGACTTGATGGATGAGGGTACAGAGGATGAGGGGGAGAGAGTTGAAAAGGAAGGACACAGAGGCAGGGTAATAATTCATTCTGGCTTGTTGCTTCTAATGGTTGTTCCTTTTAATCTGAGCTTCTGCAGTGAGATGTCTTGAAGAGAACCAGTGAAATGCAATGAATTGGGAATAAACATTATTTGTCTGTTTATATTTGGTGGAAAAGTGTAGAACTTCAACCACAAAGCTAATCTAAACTTACTAAGTGGGTGTCTGCAGTATATGGTGAGTCACTGACTTTTTATCATCACTCTGTTAACTAATGCATACTTTTTACTTCTCCTCTAAATCACACTTTTCAGTTTGTTGAATTTTTCTTTGTGCATATTTCATTATTTTCTGTATATTTGTGTACTTTTCTGCTAGCTCATAAGTCTAAAATTCTCCAATGCATAATTCTGTTCTTCACTTCCAAATCATACTTCTGTACTTCTCTAGTGCATACTTCTGTACTTCTCCAATACATATTTTGTGCTTCTTTGCTTACTACAGTTCACACTTCTCTTATATTTTCTGTTAGGTTATTATAACAGCAAAGGGGGACTAATTCTGGAATGGCATGCTCAAAAAGCACATATGAATGTGACTGATCAGGTGTCCATAAAATTTTTGACTATTTAGTGTATTTATGGCATACAAATTGATAACAAAAAGCCCAGACCTGTTGGTGATGGAGGCATCCCCATAGGCATCGTGTTCAAATTGTTTTTGCCTGTGATAAGCCAAGTGGCTGGCAAATCATGCACTTTTGAGACATTTTGGTCAATTTAGTCAAACACAATTCGTTAATAATTCATGAACCCACCAGTCTTGCAAAGCTATTGGCTAGTTTTAACTAACCATGAAAGAACGTTAATGGTCAGCCAAGAACAGGGAGTGAAATACAAGAGAGACATAAAGAGAAAAAAGGTTTAACCTATTTGTCACAAGGGGTAATCTCAATATTTCAATATTCTTGTTTGATCAAGTGCTAAATAAATGGCCTTACTTGATTTCATATTACAACTATAGGAATGTGGGTCATTTAGCAAATCACTTTTAGTGATCCTCTATTTGTGACTGGAATGAAAAATGTTTTTCCTCTTCTCATGTTATACTTTATATAGAAGAGGAGAGCTGAGATTCATTTAAATGTATAGAATAGTAGTTCTTATTAGAAATGCACACTGAAGGAAAAAAGTAATGACTTTCATGACATTTGTTTTATTTTTGTTAAAAGTAATATGTTTTTCATTTTTTCATAGGTAAAATTGCATTCTGAGATGCTTTTCTGTTTACCATGGTGGTAAAGAGTGCTTACTTGAGTTACTGTAGCCTTCCTGTCAGCTCAGAACAGTCTGGCCATTCTCCCATGTCCTACATCAACAACAATGTGTTTCCACTCACAGAACTGCTGCTCACTGGGTGTTTTTTGTTTTGTGTAAACTGTTGTGTGTACAGACTGTTATGTGTGAGATCAGTATTTCTGAAATACTCACACCACCCTGTCTGGCACCAACAACCATGCCGCAGTCAATGTCACAGAAATCACATTTTCTCCCCATTCTGATCTTTGATATGAACATTAACTGAAGCACGAGACTTGAATCTGCATGATTTTTTGCACTGAGCTGCTGCTCCATAAACTGGCCAATGAGGTATTTGCATAAATTGATCAGTGAGTGTATATTACAGTAAGTGATTAGTAGTCTCAAAATTAGTTTTGGATGTATGGAGTGACTCAGGTGGTTACAAGATTCCCAGCCTGAAATTTTGTCCCAGTACAGCATCAAGGAGTACTTTGGTAAAAATAAATAAATAAATCTAACTTGCTAAAAATTGAACTAACTAAATTTTCACCTTGTGGTCAGCCAAGACATGTAGGAATATAACTGAATATGAATAACTTACTTGGAATGAACTTTGATAATGTGTTCTAAATAGATACAAATACAGATACAAATAAGACGTGCCTCAATTGTTTGTTTTTTTATTTATTTATTTTAAAAAGCTTACCAGAAAATTTACAGGGTATCTAACTGAGAGCAGAGATGTGTATTGGTGCCAAGATTCTGTGGGACACAGCAAAAAAGTCGTACGAGTTGGATGTTATTACTTTCATGTGGTCATGAGTAAACAGTCAGAAGCCCACGAGGGTTCCTTAGTGCCACACCAGAAACGTTTTCTCCCTATCATTTGGAGATTGCAAGTTCAAATCCAAATGATGCCACAGCTGTCTGGGAGCTCAAGAGGGCAAAATTGGCCTCTGCTGCAGAGGAGGGGTGGCATACTCTCTCTCCCCGTCAATTACAGCGACACTAGTCAATCATGGGCATCTGTGATCTGTTATGCTGCCCCTGATGTTGCATGAGCAGCAGCTTGAAAAGATCGGTTGGTGTCACATGCCATGGAGGAACATGGTTGGTAGCTGTCTTGTGATAAGTAAGAGCTGTCTGGTGGGTGGGAATTGTCCATGAATACATTAGGAAGAAAATCTGAAAGGAAGCAATTATTGCATTCATTTTTTTAACTGTAGTAACTGCCTGGTCAGGGTTGTGCTGATTTAAAATAAGCTGCTTGTTTGTTTGTATTTAAGTAAATAAAACCAACTAAATAATAACAAAAACAATAACTGCATGAGCAGGATTAAAAGACATTTGCACTCACATCTTTAGTTGAGACCAATTATGAACTGGATTGATTTATCTGAGTTTGAAGAAATGTCAGAGCCAGAATTCCCACATGATGCTGACAGATAAAAAATTCTGGGGGCATAGTGATATAGTTCATGTTTAAGTTAAAAAAAAAAACAAAACCCTGAAAGACCCTACAGACCACACCCACTTCAGATTTAACCCCACATAAATATATGGATATGTATACTTGGAGTCCTAAACAGGTACAGATAATGGAATTGTGCTATACTTTATTTAGATGTACATTGTACATTGTTGAGATGTACTTTGAGGTACTAGGCTAATGTAGCTACCAAAAATTTTATTTAACATAAAAAAATCTGGTCTTCCATAGAATTTGTGTACTTATGGGTCACATCAGGTTCCTCACCGCATTCCTTTCAATCCTGGCCTCAGTCACGGCCGTTTCTGGCTGTTACTGTGATCATTATGAATGGAGTTCATGGTCTTACTGCACCAGGACTTGTGACCAGGGGACTCAGGAACGTACCAGGTATGGTTTATTCAACAAGTCATTTTTAATTTGAATTTTATCATGCCAGGTTTCTTGAAAAGGGCGTTGACTATTTTGCAGAAATGTCCGATATGACGAGCACTGGCAAAAAAACTATTGCGGCCAGCTGTGCCAAACATATGAGCGCAGGACATGTAATTTGGATCCATGTCCCATAAACTGCCAACTGACTGAGTTTGGACCCTGGTCAGAGTGTTCATCCTGTGCCAAAAAAATGGTGAGTAAAAATCAATAGCCCAAGCTCTCTCTCTCTCTCTCTCTCTCTCTCTCTCTCTCTTTATCATTTTCATTTCAAATGTGAACTCATCATCTCCATTTCTTCCTGTCTTCATGTTGTTCATTTAACAGTTCAGAACCAAGTCTGTCCTGAGGCCAGCTCAGTTTGCGGGACAGGACTGCAATGAACCTCTGATGGAGGAAAGACCTTGTCATCCTTCTAAAGAGTGTGGAATTGAAAAAGGCAACTGCAAGAACAAATTCGCCTGTGATAACGGTACTTACCTGTTAGTGCCCACTTACTGGCCACTTGCACACTTACTGGCCAACTGCCACTCTAAAACAGTTGAAGGATAGAAAAAAATTATTTTTGTGCTAAGCATGATTTTTAGGGTGTCTTCCTCAACCTTGGGTCCTCTGCGAGTTTGAGGGTTCTAGCGCATCTTAGCTATAAGATAAGAATAAATTACTTGGAATGAACATTGATAATGTGTTCTAAATAAATACATAAATATCTATCTATCTATCTATCTATCTATCTATCTATCTATCTATATATATATAGACTCTCAGCTTAAACAATTCAGGCTATTCTCCTCAGACCTCTCTCATCAACAGAACTGTTTTTCACATAATACTTTGTAAACTCTAGAGATTGTTGTGCACGAAAATCCCAGCAGTTTCTCAGACAACTCTGATTTAACTAATCAACTAAGTTGAAGTGCGTGTTAGTGCAGGACACCAATGAAATGTTCACAGTTCAACTTTATTGCGGATCCACATTACAATGTTACAGCGAGAAAATAATTCTTCTCAAAATCATTTTCAACAGGCAGATGTATAAAAGCTGTTCTTGAGTGTAACGGCCAGAATGACTGCCTGGACAACTCTGATGAGAAGAACTGTGGACAAATCCAAAGAGTGTGTGCTACAGAAAGAGTGTTTTACGTCCTTCCTGGAGTGGACCTGATTGGCAATGGGTAAGAATCATTTAGAGAATGGATCTCATGATTTGATTGTAATAGAAGTGACAAGCAGATGAGGGAGAGACAATAAGATGAACTGACTATTGAGACCGCACAGATCACCCATTGAATTCATGTGAAAACTAATTCATTCTGTGTTGGACTTCAGCTTTGATGCTGGAGCAGAGCAAATGAGGGGCGCTGTCCTAGACAACTCCATCATGGGAGATGAATGTCTCTTGAACCGCAGCAAAGCAAACAGGAAAGTCTACCGAATCCCAGCTAACATAGAGAGCTATGAAATCAATGTGAGAGATTTTTCTCTTTCCTTCTTGCCTGTGCTCGACTTTTTTTTCCGACCCATTTTTTTTTTTCATTACAAATGTAGTATGGACTTTTTTCTAATTTTAATTTGATCTGTTAGGTGGAAACACTTGAGGATATTAAGGAGAACCCACCAGTGCAAACTCAGGAGGTCACTTCAAAAAGTCAGACCTCATCCATTGGACAGAATTATCCACAGGGCTTTAACTTCCACATTCCCATCTTATTGACAATCATCCGAAACTCTCAGCAGTCCAATTCCTTCAAGGAAGAAATGAGTGCATTTCAAAAAAAGGTAAGGAAAGTTAGGTAATATGTTACAGTAAGAGTTGCAAAATCAGAATATACATTACTGCTCATCAAAGTTATTAATTAACTAAATGTTATATTTGTAAAAGGTTTCATCTAATTATTTGTTCAGTATTCATTTTAGCCTGGTCAGGGTGGCAGTGGGTTCAGAACGCATCCTGCCAGTTCCTCACAGGGCACCATGCACACACATTCACACCTAGAGGCAATTTAACATAGCAAATTCACCTTGAAGCATGTTTTTGGAAGGTGGGAGAATTCTGGAGAACCTGGAGGAAACCCACATGGATACAGGAGAATATGTGACTCTCCACACAGACAGTAACATGAGCTCAACTAGAGATCAACCCAGGAGCTGTGGAGTGGCAGCACTCTCTGCTGACTGACCCATTGTGCTGCCCTATTATTATTATTATTATTATTATTATTATTATTATTATTATTGTCATGGGCCAAATTTGGGGTCAATCCATCCATCCCTCTAGTGCCACCATCAGGCCAAATTTCAAGGTACATTTTGCTTAACTTTTGAACCATTTGTCCAAGGGGTGAGATCATTTCCCCCCAGAATCCTTGGGTCATCCTGATTTGAATTAACCCACATGTGTTAAAGGCATTTGGAATTTGTCATATTTATAAAAAAACGAGAACTACTTTTGCAAACTTGTCCAAGGCCCTTTATCGTATCACTATCATTTGGTATGTATCATCTACAGACAGTTGGAACCAAAAGCATTGTGCTAAGTCAAAAAATATGGCTGCAATTGTCCAATAAATTTGATGGTAAATCCACCAAACAGGAAGTGAGGTCATATCACAGCAACATTTGATATATAAAAACCAAATTTGGGTTTTGGACTTGGGGCCCAATTCTGAGGAAGCCCAACAAAAAAATTACCATTTGACCACTAGGGGCGCTGCAATAAGGAAAAATGTGTTTTGTCTAATAACTGTTGATTGGTTTGCTTTGGAAAAATAAGTGTTGTGTCCTCTAATAACATGGGAGGTCCCCAGGCTGATCCATCAGAATTTTCATGTTCACCTAATTAATGCAGCCACCATATTGGATTTTATTGAAAATTTTTAAAATTTTCCGCAGGCCACAGATTTTGTCAGAGCTGATCTTTGTACCAAGCCTCACAAGAGGTATTAGAGGGATTTTTGATTTTTAAAGCTGTTTGACTGTTATTGACTGGTGAAGCCTCCTACCAAGATTTGTGACCATATCTCAGGAATGCTTCGATGTGTTGAAACCAGTCTTTTTTTTTTTTTTTTTTTTTACTGAAATCCACCTCCTGAGAATGTGCACCAAATTTTGTGTCATTTGACCACTGGGGGCACTGCAATAAGCACAAATGTGTTTTTTCCTAATATGTGTTGATGGGCCTTATAAAAGTGGTGGTTATGTCTGGTAATTGTCAGGGTCTGTCTCTGCTAGTCCTATCATGTTTTGCCAGCAGACATCCCTGGTCATCCCATATGCTACTGATTCCCAGCTTAGTGCCTCAATTATTCACACCTGTCTCCCATCTGAGGCTCATTACTTGTGTATAAATGTTCCTGCAGGTGCCCTGTTATCCCGTCAGTCACTGTTAGTGCTATATGTTCATTCCCACTTATGGTTTGCTACCATATTCTATCCTCCTCTAAATCTTGTTGATACTCATGCCTTCTCTACAAGTTTCACTCTCAAATGTTATTAATATATCCTGTACTACTGAGATCTCTCTACCAATACCCAGGTTATTTCCAAAACTCTTGATCTCCATGCTCCCATTAAGCACCATTCCTTCCATTCCTCTTCTTGGTTTACTCCAGAGCTTTCAGTCCAGCAGGCTCTAATAAAATACTGTCTTCCTGACATTTCTGCCCCACATCTAATAAATACAAATCAGACACTGCCACTGTTATGCAAAGTATTACACAAAGTTCAGTTTTAGACTCTCTCCTCTTCATTTTTTATATGTTACCACTTCACCGTTATAGACTCAGTTCTCACTGTTAGGCAGATGATATGTAGACTTACACCAGTTCACCAAGTTCTCAGTGACATTTAAGTTCCTAAAACTGAATGCTGACAATATAGATGTGCTAATAGTCCACCCTAATAACCTATCTGCCATGTATTATGATATTTCTTTTTACATTGATAGCATTCTGCTTAATGCCTCTAAATCCATCAACCTTGCTGCTTTATTTGATTCAAACCTCACCTTTTATGCTTACATTAGCTCACTCACCTATTCTGCCTTCTTTCATCTTTGCAATATTTCCAGGCTTTGCCTCATTAAGCAGCAAGCACATTAAGCTGTGTTAAGCAGCATAGATGCTAAAACTTTCATGTATGCATTGCTGGTCTTCCTGCTAAGACACACTCTAAATTACAAAACATACAAAATACAGCAGGTAGAGCTCTCATTAACAATAAAATATATTCACATATCACTCTATAAACTTCACTCACAACCTGTTGCTCCCTTATACAGTATAAACACTTTCTGATGCCTTTTACAGCCATACATAGTATTGCTCCCTACTGTATTTCGGAGCTCCTCCTCCCTTATTGCAGTTTGTTTGAATGTTTAATTCAGTGTGTTAGCTTATGGTATATGATCTATGTTGTTGTATTTCTTCTTTCTGAATTTCTTTCCAAGGCATTTATTCTATGGTAGTGTGCTCATCCCCATTGTTGCTGCTTATGTCTACTACTACTACTACTACTATTATTATTATTATTATTATTATTATTAATAATAACATTATTGGAGTTTGCATGTCCTCCCCGTGCATGTGTGGGTTTCCTCCGGGTGCTCCGGTTTCCTCCCACAGTCCAAAGACATGCAGGTCACCTGGCTGTTTGTCTGTGTCGGCCCTGTAGTGGACTGCCAACCTGCCCAGGGTGTACCCCGCCTCTCGCCCGAAGATTCTGGGATTGGCTCCAGCTTCCCGGCGACCCAGATGGATAAAGCAGTATAGATAATGGATGGATGGATGGATGGATATACTCATTTCAGTAGAAGTTTAACTAATTCATTAGATGTACTTTTTTGCAGAAACAGCTAACCTGTGTTAGATATTTATAAACTTGATAAAAAATAAACACTTAATAAAAACTGGAAACTCCCTAAACACACACACACACATGCACACGCACATACATACATACATACATACATAAATACATACATATATACATACATTCATACATACATTAATACACACATACTGTATATATGTTTAAAATAATAATGAAGCTCACCTCCTATAATAAACATTACATTTCTGTGTTGGAACTTGTCGAGTCTGTCCACTACAAGAAGCAAGAAGCAACCACTGAAAATGTCCCTGAGTCTTGATATTGAATATTTTGTATAATTACTCTGGCTTTGTCATTGTTCTCTTTTAATCTTCCACTAAACTGGGATACTGGAAAGAAGTATGTATGGTCTGAATTGCAGTCAGCAAACTTTGTTCCATTGAACTTCTCTCAGCAAATGACACTGTCCTGTCTGGATTCTGGCTGAAAGTACAGGGAGCTCCCAGTAGCTCTGTACAGCTTCTTCTGATCAGCCAATATAACACACACATCTGCCACAAGACCAAAGATAACACACTGCAGACCATATGTCAGAAATTTATATTTAAAAGTCCATAGGAACCCAGACTGAAGCTCTTACCTAAACCACTATACCAATGACAAGCTTAACCGTAAGATCATTTAAAAATTTATTCTCAGTTCTATTGTCCACAGACTATACCCAGTAACTACACTAAAACTCTTTATAATTGCATAATTTTATGATTTGCAGTAACTAAATAGCTGTCACACAGAGCATGTATTGCATTAACAGCCACATTTATTGTCAGCCACATTATGAAGACAGATAAGATGATAAGAGGTGACAGTTACAAGAAAAATATGTAGAACAGCAGTGGTATATAATTAGTGTAGTTGCAAATGCCAAATGCCAATTAATTCTTTATAAAAGACAAGGATAGTTTTAAACTATATCTTAAAACCTGAAATGTTTCATGATATCTTAGCAGCATGACATTTTCTAATTACAAGGTTTTTTTTTTTTTTTTTTTAAATGTATGCTTATATTTGGACACATCATTATAATTTGATATGCACCTATAACAAAAGCCTTAAGCAATTATCTAAGCTGTGCATCATTTGCTTTTCAGAATATTTTGAAAAAGCCATGTAAAAGCCCCTGACTTACAATGTTACGAATAAGGAAGCTCATTTACTGTAAATCATTAAAAACTTTAAAACCTCAATTTGCCAAGTGTCCTGTCTGTACTTACCCTGAAGAATCATGAACATCAGTGCTCCAGAGATCCTGGGAACACAATATCCATGATAGACCTGCATTGGTGTGTTCCTGAGCAACTGTTTTGTGCTGCTGAAGCTTAATAAAGTATATAAAGCTAAAGTGCACCGACATAACAGAATGTGTTTGTTGTGGATACGGTGTTGTTATAAGTTTCTCTTATAAATTCTCTTTCATAAGCACATCATCACTTTTACTGTACATGTTTGATGTGTCCTCTGGTGAGTTGGGTAAAATTTCAGGCAAGTTTTTTTACAAGACTTCCACATCTGACTCTTCTTCCTCTCTGAATGCCAGTAATTCACTTCATCTCCAGATAATGAGCAATGAAGAGAAATGTGGTCAAATTTCTACATAAGGAAGTGTTGCTGTTTCATGTGGGCTGAATTGGTCCTGATCTGACACCAATCCTGTTGTTTGCTCTGATAATGCTGCTGAATGGGAAGTTCAGCTCTCGAAACTGATCTGAAGTCAGTGCAGTGGCCACCGGGCGGTGTGCTCTCTCACTTCCTGTTGAGAGCTGCTAGGGGTCTGTGTGCACACAGAGTTAATGCTGCACTGTTGACCACAAGGCTTCACACAAACTGCTTTAAACACAATGGAGAATATTTATGTGTGCAAAAGGCATTATACATTTACTGCATGTACTATACTGAAGTAAAAGAAGTGCAAGACTTAATATGCTTTATATGTTTGTAGGATACATGATTTGACATCATGACATGTACATAGTAATTATTTTTAGTAAATATCTTTTCATACATAATAGGTGGGGGTGGGGAAACAGAAACATGGTCTAAGAAAAGAGAACTAAACGTGTGTGGTAGCATTGTAGCCACCAACACTTATCTATTGGATTAGAGAACTGTCTGCATGAAGTAACAAAATGTGTGAATCATATAACTGTCTCCAATGCACAGTGGAAGGTGATTGTAGGCCAGTAAAATGCTGTTCCTGTATTCATTGGTCTTTACTAAAGATTTTACACCAAGAAAATGCAAATAAATATCACAACACAGAAAAATTAGTCCTGTACTGATATATTGGTTTAAACATGCACTTGGACAAAAGTGACAGTGTTATTCCTCCATCTTTTGGTTGAAATAAGTAAAAAATTTTTGGTTTTGTTTTCAACTCTTTTCAATATTCTAAGCAAATTCTAAATTTCAGCAAATGTTTCTGTGCTCCATGTCTATTTATAATTGAAAAATGATTAGACTAGAAGACTAGAATGAGACTATAGAAGAGTAGGGAATATAGAAAATGGTCTGCCCAGCATTTGTTGCTGCAACAGGAGTCTAAAAGCTATCAGCATTTGCTGCAAACAAAGACAGACTATTTTTACACACAGCACAAACCATGATTTATTTGGCTTCACTTCTCAACTTCGAACTATTTCCTTGTACGTCATTACAGTTTACAGATTACATTAAACTCTGTACTGTTGACCTCTTGACCTTTATGGTTAACTCATGCTTAGGACATTACTTTAGTATAAAATCTTAACTAGTAAGTATATCAATTGTATCATTGTGATTACAATTTGTGTACCAACACTCACACTCCAACTTCAAATTACAAGCCAACAAATCTGCACAACAAGGACAATATGCAAAGCACAAATATACCTGTGGTAAATCCGAAACCTGTGTTTAAAGAAAATGAACCTATATTAATATTGCAACTGTTTTGTAACATCTTTATGTTTTCATCTTTGTCTGGAATCCAAAAATAATCTACATTCCTATATATGTGTCATGCCATGACAATTCTGTCTTACAACATTCTTAGTTTGCTTTAATGCTTTAAGATGATTATACATTGCTCTGACTCTCTGTCTTCAGAGTAGTAGCAAATTTCCTGATTTTTAATGTTTCCTGATTTGGCAGTTAAGACACAAATCTTCCTCTTTTAGCTTAATACAAATGTATTCAAATTGTGAGGTGAGTTCCCTGGGGGAAGGAAGGAATTGGTTGGGGATCTGGAGGGGGGGTTGGGGGTGTCAGAAGGAAAATATCATATGCAAATGACAGTAATGTAAAATATCATATGCAAATGACAGTAGTAATATCATATGCAAATGACAGTATAGTAAGACTCATTTTATTTCATTTTATTTTATGCTATTTTATTTATTTGCCAGTTATTGATAGGTAATAAGATCTCTGGGGAAGTGGTATGACAGCCTGTTCCTTATGTGTATTCGTGTTAGGAAAGTTTGAATCACTGGTTTCATACATACATTACTTACATACAAACAAAATGTGCCTTTACAGAAGTCCAAGTTCATCAGATCTTATAAGATCTGATCTGATACATAGAAAAAATCTGAGCTTCTTAATGTAAATTTGTATAGGTCTTTATACCCTTCCTGAATACATACACCTCAATCAGCTCATTATGCTTTGCACAAACTCACAAGACTAATCATGTTAAAGTCCTGATGTACATTCACCTCTTTGTCACATTCTTAAAAAAAAAGCACATACCACAAAAAGCATGAACTGCAGTATTTACATTTAAGTGCCTGATTATTTTTATGATGTAACTTTCATTTCCTAATTTCATGGGTGTAGTATGATACTGATGCAACATCTCCCAAATAGGACCGCTACCAAGATGCTGCTAGTTTAAAAGCAGTTTGCTAATAACAAACTGTGTTTTGACTGCATTTATACAGCAACACAGTCCTACATGCTAAATTCCTGTTATGCTTTATCTGTGCAAAAACAGTGGTCTTAACTGCCACATCTTGCTGTCAGAGCCAAAACAGCATGCTGTCATCAGTCACAGTGAAGGCAGTTTTCATAAATGTGCAGCTCCACCTTCTGGTAGAAATTAGATAATAAATTTCAGCTCTTTGTAATACTTAACCAAGGCACCGATGAAATGTAATCTAATAAACTACATAAGTAACAAATAATGTAATTATCTATTACAAATAGAGGCAGATTAAAATAGAAATAACAAAGTGCATCATGCTTGGACCAGACTACACAATATTTTTGTTTTTCACAATTGTCACTAGGCAATCAGGATGCCATGAAGTCTTGTCTTGCTCAGGATATTAGCAACACTTCAAGTTTGACCCAGACCAATCATCGTTCTCATCCTTGCATGTTGTCAGAAAGGAGGCTCTCGAAATTGTCAGTCATGGCTGTCAAGGAACAGGTCATAGGAATTGTCAAACTAGGCAAGAATATATGAAACAATTCTAAGATGATAGACTTTACATCAGGGTGCTGTGGGGCATCCCAGACATCACACCGCTGTTCTTTAATTATGTCACACTACAAGGTGTTTATCATTCCTGACCTTCATATTCAGGCTGAACGCTGAAAATGTCAGCTACAACAAAATTGTTAAATTAGGATGAATTCTTGTAGTCTGATCCCAGCAGAAGGTAATGTAATGTTATTTTTCCAGAAATATGAACTAACACTGCTGTCTGTTTAAGAACAAATAAACACTGCAAGCCAACTGGTTTCTGATAAGTGTAGTGAGTATTGTGAATTATGATAAATGTAGTGAGTATTCATGACTCTGCCATTTCAATAATTTCACAAAATACCTTCTTGTAACAGTATTTCTACTTAATCAACACAAGCTTAATTTAAAATTTTTAAAAATTATATTTTATGCAGTGCATTTTTGTAAATGATTAGGAATTTAACAGAACATTTCACAAAATTAAATACCAAAACTTCCCTGCTTCCTAATGCTTTTTCTAAGACTAAACACTCATGGTCCACAAATGCAGTAACTCAGTTTATGTAAACGTAAAGATAATATGATTTCAAAATCCTCCTCTGTTCACAAGTACTTGATCAGATTTACACAAACCAGTTTACATGTAGTCTATTACAACACAACATGATATCCTGTGCAGCAAAACATGGCAGGGATAGTGTACAGGAATAGATGAACATGAATTTATTTTGGACAATCCTATTTCCTAATGATGTGTGACCCCCAGTCAGATAAACAGAACAAACAGACTTTGTGAATACAAAAGGAGCAGAATACTGCAGTGTTTAGATTAGATTAGATTAGATTTTACTTTTATTGTCATTGTGCAGAGTACAGACACAAAGCCAATGTAATGCAATATATGGTGATAGATGTGGCAATGAAATGATGGCAACATACCAAGGAAGAAAAACAAAAATCTAGTGAAATACAAAGGGACCGGAAGAGAAACCAGAGAGACTGAGGAATGATGAAAACAGAGGATGTCTCAGCAGTCATGAGGGCATGTGACATTGTGACCCATAAAATGGACAAGAAACTCCAACACTGAGTCCAGAAGTGTAAACATATGAACTATAAAAATATGCCTTGCCTAGGGTTAGCCCTAACCCTTGCCCCTGAGGTCTGAATGTAAATGACTATATTATTATCATTAATAAAAAATCAAATTGTGAAACTATAAATTGAACAAAAAAAAATCATCAAATAAGGTCTGAAATGAGAACTAAAAAAGACCCAAAAACTCATTCCTCAGTTACTGTTACAGCACACTGACTGTTATGATGACCTGTGAATGAAGAAAAGTAAGAAAGAAAGAATAAAATATTTGGGCTTGACAAAGTTGACAAAATTTTAATGCAGTGACACATTATAGAATGACAAGGTGAATGTCAGAAAAACAAGTTAATTCCTATTATCAGTTATATTATATTGTAGCTATAAACAGTTTCATCACCAGCCTCTCATTTTCTTTCGCATGATGATGAGATAAAAAAAAAAATGCAGTTTATGTATAACCAAGAAAACAGAAAATGAAAGGCCTCTGTCTTGAAAACTTTTACATGGTTGGAAACTGACACTGAAGGCTTCATTGTTAAATAAGTCTATGTGAATGAGTACTACTGTCAGAACTGCCCCAGTAAACATGCCCACTCTGGGCCTCAATGGTCTGATATGAACATGTTTTCTGGGTCTGTTAAAGAAAATTATTCAACACCTGCAGACTCTTAAACAGCACAGTGGTATAAATATATGATAATGAACAGGAATTCATCTGTTTTACTGCTGATTATTTATTATTTCTATGTAGTTCTTACCTCGAGCTCTGTAACATTTTACACCCAGAATGATGGTCACCAGCAGATGAGGAGAGGCCACCAGTAGAAAATTGATCAGCACTGACATCTGAGCAAGATTGAACACACACACACACACACACACACACACAGTTCAGCATACAGACATTTTTGTAAAACATGTCTAATTAAAGTTCAGTTTGAGACTATGTTGTTCACTCACCACAAGAAAAAGTGTAATTGTACCTGTTTCGGGCTGTTCAGCTCTACAGCTCAGTGTCTCTGCAGCAGAAGTGGAGCTGACGTTGTTAGCTGCAGTACAGTTCAGTGTAACGGCTCCTTCTGCTGGTGAGAGACTGAACTCCACTCCCAGTCTTAGAGCTGCTCCACAGGTAGGAGACTCTCTCAACTCCGAGCGCTGTGCACTTCACATCAACATCACAGCTGTTTGTGGACTGTGGCCACATCTGAGACTTCTCAATTGGTACAGCTGTAACATATTCTTAACATGCATTAAAATCAAAACAAACAAACAGACAAAAATGAGGAATCCCTGCAACTACAGCAGTTTAGTGTAATTACACAAAAATCTAACCTATTAAGTGTGATTAGTAATAAACACTAATCCTTTGGCTACTCCCATTAGGGGTCACCACAGTTGAGCCTTTGTGTCCACATGTCTGATTTGGTTAAGTTTTTACACTGGATGCTCTTCCTAACGCAACCCTCCCATTTATCTGGGCTTGGGACCGGCACTCAGAAATACATTAGACTGCGCACTCCCTTGTGGCTGGGGTGGCTTCCCTGCCTGGGAATTGAACCCGGGCTGTAGCAGAGGGAGCCCCCTAGCCACTAGACCACCAGGGAAGCACCTGGTGATTAGTAATAAACACTAATAATAAAAATCTAAACATTCACTACATTTATATTTACTGGTTGAAATATATTACTTCTAGGTAATTATAATAATAAAGCCCACCTTCAGCGTAAACTTTAAATATCTTTGTCTTCCAGTTCCATCTGCGACCACAGACAAGATTTTGTAAAGTTACTCTGACTTTATCATGGTTCTCTTTTAATCTCACACTGATCTGGGATTCTGGAAAGTAGTATTCACGGACTAAATCGTAGTCAGCAAATTTTGTCCGTTGAACTTCCACTCAGTGTGTAACACTGTCCCATTTGGATATTCTAGCTGAAAGTCCAGGGAGCTCCCAGTAGCTCTGAGAAAATATAATTTGCAGTAACCAAAGAGCTGGCATGGAGTGTATGTACTTCATTAATAGTTACATTTCTTTTTTGGGAAAAGACCTTATAGATCCTAGGGGTATAATCTTACCATTTTTCTTAGATATAAAATGATAAGGGCAGACGGAGCAGACAGGGAAATATACTGAACAGCAGTGGTAAACAGTTAGTGTAGTGACAAATGCCAAAGAAAGTTGGGACACTATGTAAAATGTAAATAAAATATCAAATCATGTAAACCCACATTTATTTGAAAATAGAACAAAGACAACATATCAAATGTTTAAACTGAGAAATTTAATTGTTTTTTTTTTGTTTGTTTTTTTTGGAAAATATTTGCTTATTTTGAATTTGATGCCAGCAACATGTTAAAAAAACCTTGGGACAGGGGCATGTTTACCACTATGTTGCATCATCTCTTCTTTCAACAACATTATGTTGTTAAGCTCTTGTATATCAACTCCTTGTATATATCATTCAGCATTAATGGTGCTTTTCCAGATGTGCAAGTTACCCATGCCATGGGCACTAATGCACCCCATACCAATCCGAATGCTGGCTTTTAAACTGTGCGCTGATAAGCCATCAGTCCATCTTAAGTGAGCTCAGGCCCAGAGAAGGCAGTGGTGTTTCTGGATCATGTTTATTTACAGTTTCTTGTTTGCATGGTCAAGTTTTAACAGGCATTTGAGGCTGCAGTGACAAACTGCGTTCACAGAGATTGGGTTTTGGAAATGTTCATGAGCCTATGCAATGATTTCTACTCCAGAATCATGTTTGGTTTTCATGCAGTGCCTCCTGAGGGTCTCATGCATACAGCGATTTCTCCAGGTTCAATTCAATTCAATTTTATTTGTGTAGTGCTTTTTACAACAGATAGCTGCTTTTAAACTTAACCTTTAATGCATTTAAACTTTAATGATATTATCTACCGTAAATGCTGAAATCCCCAAATTCTTTGCAATTTTCCATTGAGGAACATTATTCTTAAATTGTTGCACTATTTGCCTACATAGTCTTCCACAGGGTGGTGAACCCCTCCACATCTTTATGGCTGAGGGACTCTCTGGGATGCTCTTTTTATACCCAATCATGTTACTGACCTGTTGCCAATTAACCTAATTAGTTGTGAGATTTTCAGATATTTTTTTTAGCATTACACAACTTTTCCAGTATTTTGTTTCCTTTGTCCCAACTTTTTCGAAACATGTCTACATTTTCAAGAAACAATAACATTTATGAGTTCCAACATTTGATATGTTGTCTTTGATCAGTTTTTAATTAAATATGGGCAAGCAGCACAATCCCAGGACATTTTCTGAAATGCTCAGACCAGAACAGCCATGCCATTGTTAAAGCCACAGAGATCACAATTTTCCCCATTCTGATGTTTGATGTGAACATTAAACAAAGCTCTAGTACTTGCATGATTTTGTGCATTGTGCTGCTGCCACATGATCAGCTGATTGGATAAATTCATAAATAAGCAGATGCACAGGTGTTCCTAATACAGTGGATGGTGAGAGTATATGCACACAATTATGTCCGGAAATATTCGGGCATATATTTTGGGCATGACACTAGAACCTCATTGATGCGCATATGATTCTCGAAAAATAATTTTACCAATGTTATGTTGTTATTTTGTCTGTATTCTGGAGGTAGAGTATTATATTTCCTCAAAGTGCAGGCTTTCAAGATTTAATGTGAGGGAAGTTAGATCAGGTGAAAAGGAATTGCAGGATCACCGAGTGCACATATGTGCCCAGACGTGACATTGTCACAACTTATGCGCAAATAGTGTGTGCCCAGTTCATAACTTATGAGTAACAGATGGCATGATAAGGCACAAACCATGTTTAACTTTGTCATGATGACAAGGATGTCCCGTTTTAGGCATTTGTTGGCATGCAATAATGCAGACCTGTTCGTGAACAAAATTCTTGCAAGTATCAGGGCTGCTTTACCTGTCATTTCTGAGCTTTGACATCATCATTCTGTTAAGGTAGCAGTAGCAGGAAATAAATGTGTGGTCACATGACCAAGCTACCCAAACTACCCAATGTTAGGCCTGCCCTGAACTTATGTAGACATCACAAATTTGCATTATATATGAACATCTGCTTTATAATGTCAGGTTTGCAGGGTGTGGCTGGACACGTGCAGGTAGGAGGCGGCAGTAAGAGCAAAACATGTTTATTAACACACAGAGACAAAGGTACCAAACAATAGGCAAAGTATCAGTCTAAAAACTGAAGCAAGGTCAGGTGATCTACATCCAGAATCATAAAGGGCAGGCAGAAAGACAAGATCCAAAGTCCAAAAACAGAATCAGGAAATCAGAATGACAATCACAAAAAGCAAAGCTTGGCAATAGCAGAAACATAAAGCATAACTAAACTAATGCTTTGCAAACTTAAAGTGTAATTGAGAGTCATTTTAAACTGTGTGAGGATGCGTCTAGATGCACCTGTATCTGCATTCATGTGACACAAAGCCAGGGAGTGTGTCAGCCATCTTGGTTTGGATGGGAAAGGTAGTTCAAGGTAGTCTGCTGGAGATCATCAGGAGCACGTATCGAGCAGCAGTTCACAGACCGTGCTATGCCTGCAGCGAGGGACAGATAATAAGAGTTGCTTTTAATACTACAGAAAAAATATATGAGGAAAAATTGTGGTCACAATTTTAACCAGTGGGATTAAATATGAATTGTTTGTAACTATTGGGTGAATAGTAACAAATTTCAAAATGCAACATTTACACTTTCGACCTTTAAACTGCTTAATTGTGAGTAAAATAATGAAGCAATAGCACACACCTTGCCATGGAACAACTGAGCAGCTAATTGTACAGTTACTTTTGATCCCTTAAAGGGGGGGAAGAACATATAAAAAATGCTGTTATTTCTACACAGTTCACCCAATTTGGATGTAAATATGAGCTTACCCCTTAAGCCATACTATCTGGAGATGCTCAGACCCAGTCATTTAGCCATAACAATTTGTCAAAGTAACTCAGATCTTCATGCCTGCCATTTCTACCGCATCCAATCTAATATATCCCACAACTTGACATGTGCTGTTGTTATGAGATAATCAACATTATTCTTTTAATCTATAAGTGGTCATAACTTTTGGCTCATCTACATACATTTACATGTACATGTAAATTTTGATTCATTAAAGTTTCATAATTTCATGAAAATTTCATAAATGGTTTCAAGCATTAGAAGTTATTTTTCTGCTTCTTCTTCTTATTGTCTTTGTATTTGTGTTTTTTTAACACACAGAGAGGTGTGCGTGTGCGTGTGCATGTGTGTGTGTGTGTGTGTGTGTGTGTGTGTATGTGCGTGCATTTGTGCATGTTTATAAGAGCTTAACACACTTTTGCGAGATCTCAACCAGCAGCTCAGTGCAGTAATCAGAATGAAGAGTAAAAGAAGAGCTCCTGCAGCTGCTGAAAAACACACATACTCTGGTATGGCACCTGCAAACAAATTATAGATATGCATTACAAAACTTTAACCATGTGTATACATTTTTGTCCCTGGCTGTATTCTAGGCTATCTGTGCATAACAGGTAATAAAGAATAAACTGTTTTTGTAGTTGGAATGAACCTAGCCTGAAAATGCAGATAAACAATTCTATGGAAATAAAAAATTATAAAACTAAACATAGTACTATGTGTGTGTGTGTGTGTGTGTGTGTGTGTGTGTGTGTGTGTGTGTGTGTGTGTGTGTGAGCTTGTGTGACTGATAGTTATTGTAGTCTATGAGAGCTTAACACCATTTTGTGGGATGTCCACCAACAGGAGGGATGTTAGACAAGTGAAAAGCTTGCAAGTCTGAAATGGTCATTTAAATATTTCCTTTTTTTGGTATTTTTCATCTCACCCATGCCCATCTTCAGTTCCTTTGTGCCCCACAATTTTTTGTGTTTACAAATGTTTAGACACTATGGGCTCTATTTTCATGCCAGTTTGCTGGTAAAGTTTGCAATGTTGCTATTTTGATTGGGATAAAATTTGTAGTGGAGATGTTTCCAATCCATTCCTATTTCTTTATAAATTACAGCAGAGTAGAATAATACTTGCACTTCAATTGAGGTCCATTGTGCTACCTTTTATAACACTATGTTTAATAGTTTATAGAGGAATTAAAAAAATATATGCATATTTTTAATCATAGAGCTAGAATCTCTTACATCAAGAAGCTTTAACCCTGTGCAGGTTTATAACAACCTGTAGATTGTTAAAGTCATCAGTTTACTAACTCTTCACTAAAATTTAGGTACAGCATATTAAGAGTAATTATGGAAATGTTTCTGTCTTTCAACTTATACTCTGAAATGAGAGAATGAAGGAATAAGAGAAGATGATTTAATGGGATATTAGAGCAGCACATCTAACCAAGTGACTTAATAGTCATGAAAATACCAAAAAACATGAATCCTACAATTTCATGTCTTATTTTTTTACATCTGCACCATGGTCATGGAAATAGGGCACTAAGAGGAAGAATGCAAATGTACTTGTTCTTGTCTGCTCACAGCTCAGTGTCTCTGTAGCAGAAGTGGAGCTGACGTTGTTAGCTGCAGTACAGTTCAGTGTAATGGCTCCTTCTGCTGGTGAGAGACTGAACTGCAGCTGAGCTCCACTCCCAGTCTTATAGCCGCTCCACAGGTAGGAGA
>JAQMYM010000011.1:12160385-12180837 GCA_030014255.1 Parauchenoglanis ngamensis | reverse complement strand
CAACGTAGAAAGCAAAAAAAATAAAGAAAAACCTATGAAAAAGAGTAGGTGACCCCAAACTTTTGACCGGTAGTGTAAAGTCTTCAAGTTATCATCGGAATTGTAGGCCTAATCCATCATGGCAGCTGTTTGCATCAACTGCATTCCAAATCCATTTTCACAGTTTTTAAGTGTATCTTGTATGGGGTTATCTTTAGCAGGAGTGAGTGGTTTCGAATTGATGGGAACTCCAACCAGAAATAGGGCATCAGTACCCATAGTTGTGGATAATGAATGCGTGGATTAGGGCTTGGCGATATGGAAATCATGGAAATAATTTTTTTTCATGTCAGTCGACACTGATATACATGATATAAATCAAATCACTATCTCCATCAAGCATAAAGGATCCTTTTTACTCCTAAGTGGGATGTTAAGATATCATAAGGTTAATTTTGGTTTAAATTAGGGCTGTAAGTGACCTAAAAATTATATCAAAATGATATTTATCACAATATATATTATGCTACAAAAATAATGTTCAGAGACAAAAGAACATGATAGCAAACATACAGATGCGCTGTTGAACACACCTGCAGGCAGCTCAGGCTCGTCGGACACCTGTCGAACATGCGCTGCTCCCAACACAGGACGCTCATTTAAGAGCTCCAGTGCTGTGCTTGTGTGCTGTGTTTTTGCACTTTGCTAAGGATCGCAGAGTATTTGCTTTGCACTTGTTTCTGGTGCTTTGCCCTTTTCTTCAGTATATTTTTTTTCTGCTGCTTACTCCAGTTTTTGCTTAATAAAGCACTGTTTGTTCCTCTCACAACTAGGTAGTTTCCAAGCTAGTTCTACATATCACTACATTATACAACCTTTTCATTGATGTATTCATAGGGGTAAAAACACTGCAGCTACCTGTTCATTTCTAGAGGAAATTTGATATTTCTGCTGAAACACGATACTCATGATACACAGCTGGATAATGATATGAATGGTCATATTGCAATACGATAATTGATAGATATATTGCCCAGCCTTATCATGGATAAAGAATTAAGTGTTGCTGACCTTGTTTTTTGCTAGCAGCTGTTGTGCATTTGAATTCTGCATTTTATAATACTACAACTGCCAACTGCGCAGGAGGCAAGCTATTATTTGCATGATCTGCAAATAGGCAACCAGCTGCAGAGTAGGTAATCTGCTTTCTTCAGCACATGCATGTCCAGTGTAAGTGAATGGTAATGTGATATGCATTTTTAGGCATGGTCCCCCCCCCATTTTAAAATGCTGTTTTAAAACTAAAACATATTAATGTGGACATAGAAAGTATACCCTCCTTCTACGTTTTTATTTATTAGGGACTAATAATTTCTAATTACTAGGATAACAATTGGTCTTAACCAATTTCTATAAACAAACAATCTCAGGTGACAACAAGAAAACAGCAGATTTCAATATGTGGTCTATTTTCCCAAAATGTAAACCAATATTCAGAAACCAGATCTGGGGAAAAATAAGTACATCCAACAATTCAGTAATGTAGAATCACATTTAACAACAAAAAGGGAAGTAAATATTTACTGGAGACGTTTATTAGTCTCTCACATTGTTTCTGAGAAATATTGGCCCACTCTTCTTTAAAACATTACTGCAGTTCATTGATGTTTGGGGGCATTAGTTTATGTACAGCTCTCTTAAGATCCCACCACAGCATCTCAAAGAGGTTCGGTCTGGACTTTGACATGGCCATTCCAACATAATGATATATTTTTTTTATTATTATTTAGCCACTGAGATGTTGATTTGCTGGTGTATTTGGGATCATTGTCCTGTTGCAAGACCAAATTTTGGCCTGGGCTTAAACTGCTGAACAGATGGCCTCACATTTGTCTCAAGAATATTCTGGTGTAAAGTCTAGTTTATTGCTGTTTCAATGAGTACAGGTTTCTGAGGTTTTATGGTCATCACACTATGCTTGACAGTTCACATGAGGCATTTGTGGCGATACGCTGTTTTTGGTTTTGGGCTATGATGACCAATCATCTCCACCTAGGTCTCATCAGTTCAAAGAATATTGTCATAGAACTTTTGTAGTTTGATCAGACGCAATTTTGCAAACATAAGTCAAGCTGCCGCATTCTTTTTGGAAAGATAAGGCTTTTGCCTAGCCACCCTTTCATAAAAGTCATACTTGTTTGGTCTTTTCCTGATAGTGCGGTCCAGCACATTTAGTGTGCTTACAGAGGCCTGTAGGTTACACAATGTAGCTCTTGGGTTTATCTTTACATCTCTGAGCATTAAACAGTCTGACCTGGGACTGAATTTACTGGGATGCTTAATCCTGGGAAGACTGGCAACTGTCTTAAAGGCTCTTCACTTGTTAACAATCCTTCTCATGGGAAAATGGTGAATTTTAAATTGTTTAGAGATGGGCTTATAGCTCTTCCCAGTTATAGTGGAGTGATGAGCAACAACAATTGCTTCTCTAAGGTCATGGCTGATTCTTGGCATGATTTAAAGAGACAGCTGTGTAATGAATACCAATCTGCCAAACGGTTCTACTTTTATAGAGGTAGTCACGCTTCCTGAAGATTAGTTGATCTTGTGCATTTCATTTGTAACACCTGGCTGCTAATGACTCACTAAATGATTGTAGAAGTGGGTGCACTTATTATTTCCCACCTGATTTCTGAATGTTGGTTTTACTTCTTGGGAACAATGACTACATATTAAAAGCTCTTTGCTTTCTGTTGTTGTTGTAACTGAGGTTATTTGTTTGATTACTGAAGTTGGTGAGGACCAAACAATTGTTATTTTTGTCCCTGAAAAAAAAAAACAGACTTGAAGGAGAGTGTATTTTCTTCTTCCCCATGACTGTACATACACTTAACAATGCAAGGCAATAAGTAAAACCAGACAGATACAGGTCAAGAGCTTCAGTTAATGCACACATCAAACATCAGAATGGGGAAAGTGTGATCATAGCATGGTCATTGGTGCCAAATAGACTGGCAGGTGTGAGTATTTCTGAAACTGTTGATCTCTTAGGATTGTCATGCAAAACTATATAATTTACACAAAATAGGGTGAAAACCAAAAAAACATCCAGTGAGTGTCAGTTTTGCAGACTGGAACACCTTGTTAATGAGCAAGGGCAGAGGTGAATGGCCAGGCTAGCTTGAGCTGACAGGAAGACTATAGTAAGTCAATTAACCACTTTTTACAACTGTGGTAAGTAACAAACACTACAAAAGCGGAACACCACAAATGGCTCCACTCCTGTAAATCTTGAATCCTGCTGCAACATGCAAATGTTAGGGTTAGAAATTGTCAACAGCATCAAGCTATGGATCCATCCTGCTTTGCATCAACAGAGATTAGAACAATTTACCCATCTTACAAAGGCTAATTTCTGTAAAATATTGCATCATGTTACAAAGCATAAGCCATCTCAATCTGATCCGAGAAACATGTCAGATAGAGAACCATTAGGTAGTGGGTACAGCATGAATGTGCAGCTTACAGATCGGTGTGTGTGGGTGTACGGAAAAATTACTTGCTGCCTGATAGTGATGACAAATAATAACATCAGTATATTATGTGTGTCTGTGGAGGAGGCTCCACAAGGTTCCAAGCTGCAATCTTCTGAGCACTAGTCTTGGCCAATACAACAATTTAATCTTCTCTACAGAATTTTACGCTGCCATAAAACCCACTGATGTTTACTAAAATTATATTATATAACCACAGCTGCTCTGCTAACAGAGTTCCCTAGTACATGTAATCACACATAAATATGCCCCCCTCCCCAACTAAAAAAAGAAAAATGGCACTCTCAAAAGGCAGCTGTTCATGGGAATTCTCAATATGCAGTCCAAAATTGGTGTCAATAGAAATGACGTAGGCCATCATTAGTCCGAAAAACCAAAGCAGACATATTAAAAAGATATGTCAGAAATTTAGCCAAATCAACAATTTGGTACATTATTAAAAAGAAAGAATGAACTGGTGAGCTTAGCACCACCAAAAAGCCTGGAGGCCCACAAAAGATAACTAAAGTGGATGATTGTAGAATTCTTATCTTGGTTTACAAAAAAAACAAAAAAAAAAACAGAAAACAAACCACTATGTGATATGCATGGGCTCCAGACTTTAGGCAGTGATTGATTTGCATCCAAGTATTAAAATCGATGTTTATATTTATAATTATGTTCATTTACTTTTGACCCTGTGAAAATGGAGGGACTGAAAAAAAAATGGTCAATATGGTTAATGCATTTTGCTGAAAGTCTACACTAATCAAGTCTTGAAGGGTTCTATTCAAATCAGTTTGGTGGTGTACAGAGGCAAAAAAACAAAGATTGTGTCACTGCTCCTACTTTTGGAAGGGACTGTATATTGATTAAAAATAATATATAGACAGACAAAACATAATAGAATCAAGGAACCAAAATTTGCCAGAGAAGACTGCTGACAGTAACATCAACAGCAGGGACAGCTTTCTCCTCTTGCCGACACAGGGACCAGGCAACACAATGGGATTTGTTGACATTCATTAAACTAAATGTCGCTGCTGCCAACCCAATGTGTGATCTCTGCCATTTCACTCAGCACTAGCTTTTTCAGTCAGACTTGAAAGCAAAAACATCACATGAGTGGAGCTCCTGTAGTAGAGATTTATAGTACACTATAGCTAAAATCTTGTTGGATTCCCCAAGTATGCATCTGGCTGATACTTTCACATGGTATGAAATGAGTAAATGTAAGTAGATAAAATGGTGCTTACTGCTGCTGCCCAGCTCCTTGAACAGGTACTGCAGCCTGTCCCACTGAGTAGAGTTCTGCTTGGGTGGAGGCAGCAGTGGTGCAAAGGCCCTGTGATGGAAAAGATCAACAACAATTCAATAGGGATGGGAATCAATTGAATTTTACCAATTCCAATTAAATTCAGATTCTGCTTATCGATTTCATATGCCTTATGATGCCCACTGTGGCACTCAGTCATGTCATCTAAAAAACATTTTGACTGAAATAACAGCAGAAAAAAAAGACTTTCTCTATGGTTTGGAAACTCTTTACAATACACTACCCTGCTGGCCTCATAGCTTGTGTTTTTATTCTGAGCAATACTATCATTTGTTTGTGGCAATGTGGAATGTGGAAGCAGGGGAGTGATCAAACATTGGCTTTAGGCGTAGAGGAGGGCAGATTGAACCGTTAGGGAATACGTGATGGATTTCATCCATGCTTAACCATGGGATAATTTATATACTGTATATGTCTTTGTGTTTGAAGGAGGCAGATACATGATGAGAGAGACAGAAAAGCCCCAAATCAGGAAAGAGCTGTGTGTACCTGCATGTGTGTGGGCGAGTGTTTCGCAGTAATAGTAAAATAATAATTACTTATTAATAATTATGAACTTCTAGCCCATACTTGGCGTATATGGTTCTATATACTATCCCTCCCACTTGGATATGCCCTTCACTATATACTGTCCCAGCCTGCATCTTGCAGCCATCTACTATGTGCTGGACAGTTTCAGGGGCATCATTGCACACCTTGCACCTTGGGTCCTGCCTACTGCAGTAGACCCCTGCCTCTACAGATCTGGTGCTTAAGGCCTGGTTCTTGTGCTGCCATGATCAGAGCCTCTATTGTGTCCTTCAGGACGGATTTTCTAGCCACTGTCTGCCACTTCCTCTATCTACCAGTGGTACATTCCATGGCAGGATCAGTACCAAGCATTCCAGTATCCATGTGTGGGGCATCGAATCATAGGCCTTCTTGTAGTTAATCCAGGCTGTGCTCAGGTTGGTTTGCCTAGTCTTAGAGTCTGATCTGGCAAAAGGTACCGAAGTATTCGGGCCCTCACTGCAAGATTCTGTAATAGTTTTTACCCCCAAGCTATCAGACTCCTGAACACCCAGAGACTGGACTGACATAAGCATTTATACACACACAAAAAAAAAATTGTTTGCACACATTCACTTTATGTTGTCTTCTATTGTCTACTGTTGCACTCGTACATATTTTTGTACTTTTGTGTTGTCTTGTATGTAGCACCTTGGTCCTGGAGAGACGCTTTCTCGTTTCACTGTAAACTGTATTACATGTATATGGTTGGAATGACAATAAAAGCCACTTGACTTGACTTGACTTGACTTGAACCTCAACCCAATAATCAGTTAACCCAATTAAGTAAGTGTTTGAACAGGCACTCAATGTCCCCTCTCAAAAAACATCACCATTTGAAGTGAAGCAATCAAAATGTGATTAAAGTATAGACTTCAACTTTAATTAAAAGGGGTTTAAGAAAAATATTGCATTAACCAGGTAGGAACTAGACTAGACTCTGTCAGTGGTGTTTATTGGTGATGTGACTGCTGATAGAAATAACAGTATGAATTCTGAAGTATGTAGAGCAATACTTTCTGCTCAGATTCAGTCAAATGATGCAAAACTGATAGGATAGTACCTCATAGTACAAATGGATAATGATCCAAAACATGATTGTCATGATGTTCATATCATGATGTGATATATGTTTTCAATGGGTGACAGGTCTAGACTTCAAACAGGCCAGTTTATCACCTGAAATCTTCTACTATAGAGCCATGCTGTAATACATACAGAATGTGGTTTGGTATTGTCTTGTCTGGATGGCAGCATATGTTGCTCCAAAACTTGTATATATCATTCATCATTAATGATGCCTTCGCAGATGTGCAAGCTGCCCATGCCATGAGCACTGATGTTACCAATTATCCACCAAGTGGTTTTTTTAGCACTACAGAACTTTGCTTTTATTGCCCCTGTCCCAATTCTTTTGAAACATATTGCTACATGAAAACATCAAATTTAAAATTATATATTTTTTCATAAAACAATAAAATTTCAACCTTTGACATGTTGCCTTTGTTCTACCTTCAATTAAATATGGATTTGCATGATTTTCAAATCATTGTATTCTGTTCTTATTTGCATTTTAAAGAGCATACCAACTTTTCTGGAAATGGGGATGTATGATTATATTAGTTTGTTCAATCAATTTTGAGCCAGGGAAAATGGAGGGGCTAGGACAAAATTGGCTGTAATTCCTAAAAGGTTAATATGATATTTTTGGTTAATCCCCTTAAAATAAAGCTGAAATTGTACAGTTTAATTACTTGAATTTACTTGAAATTACTTGAACTTTAAATTAATTTAATTTAATTGATTGATTTCAAATCCATTTTGGTGGTATACAGAGGCAAAAATAAGAAAAATTGTCTCACTGCCCAAATACTTATGGACCCAACTGTATATTTGTTCACAAAAGACAGTTGTGCTTCCCCTATTTCAAAAGCACCATCTGCTAATGTGATAATGTTCAAAATTATGAATGTTTGAACATGAATAATGATTGTTCATCACTAAAAATAAATCATTAATAGTGTCTACAAAAATATCATATATACACTGTTATTTCATTCATTTATTCATCTTCAGTAACTGCTTGTGAGGTGCATCTGGGGCCTACCTTGGGAAATGGGATGCCACCATGCCACTCTAGATCTCATTTATGAACAATCAACTCAGATGCTGTTATTTATGTATTTTGTATGTATTAAGAACACATTTGTTCTTAAGCTACTTTCATTTGTTCTTAAGTTACTTGTATTTTAAGTTACGAGAGCTGTGGCTATCTAAGAGTACGATATACAACATTATGCAAAAATCTTAAGCACATGCCAAGAAATGCCAAAAAACTATCTAAATTAAATGTTTTAATTAATTTATTAATTTATTTATTTATTTGTGCAGGTAAAACGCAGTAGCCTTCATTATGTCTACTGATGTACAAACATTTTTCTTTTTCTGTTTTTTGTGGAAAATGTAATGGGGTTGGAAGTATAAAATGTGTTAATACTGACATAATAATGCACAAGTCATAAAATCAACATATATAAGAACATTTGTACTAATTAAAAATAGCCTAGAACCTTTGCTTAACCTTTTGCACAGTACTGTATGTCAAATATTCAAAGGCTCAGGATGAGACTAGAGATGACTAGTGAAATAGAATCTATGTGTCTTTAGCAGTTTATGGCATCCGCTAGCACATTAAATACATTTTTACTATGGCTTAGCATCTGTTAGCTGTTGTCCACATTGTGGTTAATTGACTTAAAATTCTGTACTTGTTTCAGCCCTTAACTCTACACTTCTCCAGACCTTTTGAAATCATCATTTTAATGACTATTTTTGCTAACTGTGTTGCCTTAGCTGTCTACATCCCCTTCCCTGAGGATGACTCCAATGCCACCAACTCCAATCTGGTAAGAGACATGGTGGAGATTTTTCTTTTACTAATGGTGCTGCAGTAATTATGCTAGTAAACGACCAAGGTCTGGGCTGCTGAATGAGGGAATACACACTTTACCAGTGCTCTCATGATGTTGGTGGTGATATTTGCTTCATACTTACATTGACCTTGTTGAAAGGCTATTGAGCCATATATATTCCTTCTACAATCTTTGGGGAACATGTTAATGTAATGGTAATATTGCTCAATTTCCACATAAGCATGCACATAACATAAACTACACCTTAGTTGTACCCATAGTTTCACCTTTTATTGTTTTAAAGATCATGGCATTGTAAAATACATGTGGCAATACATTGAAAACAGGCAAACAAAATGCTTCCATTACTGTTGTTTTACTTACATTACTGTGTATAGGGTTAGTTTATAGTTACATTACAAAATAGGTTTAGTTTATGGATTCGTACCAGAATTATATGAAAGAAATACTATCATATATAAGCTACTTAAAATGTCTTTTTGTGTGTACTGACAATTCTTTTAGGGTTATTTATTTTAACTGGGACAGTGTAATGAAAAAAAAAACAAAACTATTGTCTCATCTTTTGTTTTTGTCATGTTTACACCTGTAAGCATTCAAGACACTGTTTCCCAGAGATCACAGCAGCCTTCAAATATGGCCGCCATGGATCATAACACCCAACATACATACACACCCACACACCACTTCTCACAGTCACCTGATTATTGATTTGATACACTTGTTCCACATCAAAGACTCACACAATACTTAAGGAATCTGCACTCACAGCCACATTGAAAAGTGAAAATTCAGTAACCATTGTTCTGGCTGGTTTTGTTTTCTGATTTAGGCTAGCTTTGATGTTGTCCTTGAAAATCTGTTTGCACTTTGCCTGAACCTTGCTTGTTTTGACCTTACCGTTTGTCTCATGAGTTGGATCTGTCTGCCTGATTGTTTTAAATAAATCTTTAACCTTCAACTACCGTTAAAAATGACCACAAAATATTTAGAAGTGAGTAGTTTTTCAAGATTTATGATTATATTGTAAATTTCCTTCACAAAGCAGTCCAGAATCCTGGTGGAAGCACGTACCTCGCTCCTTTTGGTAAATTTCCATGTTCCCCTTGAATTTATCAAGATCAGCAATAAGGATATGGAGTTTGGGGGACATCCTGCAAACAATGGTGCTGTAGTTCTTCACCAGAGCCTCAGTGAGCTCCAAATAGTTTTTGGCTATGTGATTGCCCAGGAAGCCCTAAATCACTGTGACAAAGCAGTTCCAAGCCACTTTCTTCATCTTGGTTAGCTTTTTGGGTAATTTTCTTTTCTGTTGCGTTTCCTTTTTTAGAGCTGGACAGAGCTCCGGCATTAGAGCGCTCACAGTGGGGTGAAAGGGTAACGATTTGGCGGCATAATCGCAGAGCCAAAGCTAACGCTAAGGCTAGCCCACGGGAGCACCACTCCTCTAAGCTCCACGTGTCTAACGGGTACTGAGGAGAGTGAACAGCACCTGCTGAGAAACCTGAAAGAGCTCTGGTTATAGGAGACTGTCTTAAGGCACGTGAAATTAGCTAGGCCTTTAGGGGCACCAGCAGCTATAGGTAGGTGTATACCAGGAGCCAGGGATTAGAGTCCTAGTCAAGCACAGGTTTTCTAAGAAAGTTATTCATGTAGTACTTAACGATATATGTCTTTGTCAGTCAGAGGTTACGAAGTGTAACTTTGTAGGGGTGTTGAAATTAGCGAAGGCGATGTCCGATGCAGTAGTATGATATATCCTCATCCCAACGGAGCTTGTAGCAGGTTATGGTCACTGAATTATTGGTTGTCCAAGTGGTTCTCTGAAAATCCATCCCACTCGGGAAGGTGCAGCTCTCATTTCTTCCATCATAGCTCATAGTCTCAGGCCTAGTTAATCTGTGACAATCCAGAGCCAAGGCCAGGGAGCAGACAAGCAGGCTAAACTGACTGTCACTCATAGCGTGATACTCATGTTCCACCATATTGAGATTATGTCTCTTCCCCGAGTTTAACAAACGTGTAGAAATACGAAAAATTGTATCATACTGAATGTACAGCCAGCACCTTTGATCTAAAGCTAGGACTGTTAAATATTAGATCTCTTACATCTAAATGTAACCGGTGGGGTAGTTATCCCTCCAAAATCCCCATGGCCAACCCCAAGTTCTAAGTCACTCTGCGTTGTGTTTTTAATTGTTTATACCAATTTGTGTGTGAATGCGCTAAAGGAGGAAAAGAGGAGCCCAGCCTTTGGATTTCACCATGCGACGCAGTCCTCTTTATTGCCGCGCTCTGCTCTGCTCTGCTCTGCTCTCATCAGGTAACCAGCCGAGAGAGAGCGCGAGAGTAAAAGAGAACATACAAAACAAAACAATAACTAGAACATTAAAAACAAAATACAACAGTGTAAAATAAAATAATTTAAAAGTAATTAAAAATAAAATACAAAAGTCTTAGCATCCATCAACTCTCACCTGCTCTGAGAGTGGGAGAGAGGCGGGGCTTACAGGCTTTTGTATGGGGCCAGGGGGATTATGGGTAGACAAAACAAAATAAAAGACTATATAATCAAATAAAAGTAACCACAAACATTTAACTGAAACAAAAACAGAATTTGTGTAATTATATACATTTACCCTGTTACACTGGCAAACAGACTAAAAAGTGCGAAAGCACCCTTTGGTTTTCTGGGCAACCAAAACTGGAACTTCCACTAGCTAATAAACTGATTTGTACACCTTTGTACACCCATGTGTCCTGCTTTAGAAAAACACAAATACATACTAAAGTGTCATGTTCATGAGTTTATTAAAAGGTCATTTCTTGCTTTTTTGCCTAGCTTAAGCCCCTGGTGGATCTTGTACGTGGCATTCCCTGTGCTGTGACTAAGAGACGACACATGCATAAGGCTCTGGATGAGTATTTGTCATCCTTTGACTCGTGTAAATGTGCCCCATGTCCCAACAATGGCCGTCCCGCCTTGTCAGGGACAGAGTGTGTGTGTATCTGCCAGACTGGAACCTATGGGACCAACTGTGAGAAACGAGCCAAGGACTACACTTCAGGTTTCTTTATTTAATTAGGCAATGTAAATGACTGACTCAGATATGCATTGTAAGGGTGTAAGTAAAGTGCTTCTGGTGTACACTACACTGTAAAATAATTGACTGTAAATTTTATTGACTGTGAACTATATTGGTACTGGATTTGTGTTTATTGACACTATATACTATGTATGGTATTACAATTCTTTACTGTAAATATGGTTAACAATTGTTTATAGTATATTTTACAGTACTTTACTGGAAACCCTGATGCTAGTAAAATACTTCAAATTTCTTTTTACAGTGTACATACATAAGATTATTCAAGGTTCTTAATAATTTAATGGTTATAGTTAGAAAGCCTCTGTTATAGGGTTCTACATAAAACCTCCCCCTAGAGGACCAAACTGAAGAATGCTTTACGTTACCAGATTTTATTACAGTGTAAATAAGTCAAGAGCCTATGAAGGCATTTGTGCTTCTCCATTTTCAGAGGCAGTTGATGGCCGCTGGAGCTGCTGGAGCTCATGGAGTGTCTGTGACTCAAACTTAAGGAAGCACCGCACTCGCTCCTGTAATAACCCTGCTCCTCAGAATGGAGGGAAACCCTGCCAGGGCCCTGAGCACCAGGAGGAGGAGTGTACCATCTCTATCTTCCAACAGTAAGTGTGCACTCACTGTACATCAAAATGAAGAAAGACATAGCTGTGATTTTCTAAAGCCCTTCTACGTTCTCACCTTGATTGATGCTTTTTCCACAGGAAGGATGTGTGCATCAATGATGATGACTTTGAATCTGAGGGAGACAGTGAGAGCGTTCTTCCTCCAGGAGTTTCTGGCTGTGCTAAGCCTAAACCTCCTGCCAACAGCTACCTGAGGGTTAGTACTCTCTCTCTCTCTCTCTCTCTCTCTCTTTCTCTCTCTCTCACACACACACACACACACACTATTTCAGTGTACTTATTCGAAATACTTAAATACTATTTATTAATTATTTAAATAAACATTAAATAAACACAATTAATAAATATTAATTATTTAAATACTTACTGTTCACAATTATTATATTTTCAGACAAAAGGCTTCCTTAAGGGTTCTTTGCTTTCTGAAGGGATTCTACTTGAAACATTTTATGAAAAGGAACCCCTCTGTTCCATGGTTCTACACCGAACCTTTAAATAACATAAACATTTTAGGTTCCCACAGATTAACAAAAAACTAATAAAAATTGTTCCTCAAGGGTTCTTTGAAGGGTTATGTGTTGTAGCTTTCTAAATCTCTACTTGAAAGTCAATTGTTGTGTATGTAAATAGGCAAGGTTAAGTTGCTAGCTATTTAATGAGCTTCACAAAAGAATCACAGCACAAGAATTATCATTTAAATGATAGAGCAAGCATCAGATAGAAAAAGAGACTCTACCACCTATTATTAGATATTTTTATGCAAACAGTAACAGGCATTTTTTTCAATAGTGAGTTCACTGTTTCAAAACTCTTCACAGTTTCAAGAGTAGCCTATGGTTTACCAAATATTCCAATATTCCAATATACCAAAGCCATTCACCAAACTTAATCTTCATAAACAAAATTTGATCTTAATAAAATCCATCCATAAATCCATCCATCCATCCATGATCTATACCACTTATCAATTAAGGATCACAGGTAAGCTGGAGCCAATCCCAACTGACTTCAGGCAAGACATGGGGAACACCCTGGGCCACCAGTCTATTGCAAAACTATTCACAATTCCATACAATTTTAAATTTTGTTGAAATACTAAATACCACTTTTGAGTGACCAGCTATTTAAAAATGTTGCTATTTAATTGATATATGCCAATGTTCTATTGATTTGCTCACCCTTCTAGATGAGAAAAGTTGTAGGGCACAGTTGTGGGGCAGTATGCTCCCTTCCCCATTTAGCTCCATGAGTTGAACCTAGTGGTCTGTAGAGTTGTAGGAAAAAGCCTTTAGCAATGTATGCATTATTAGCTACAATTCAATGACATATATGGTCACGTGTAACAACTGCGTGTAGGCCTTAAAGATAGCTCTAATACTTCGAATAGTTATCCCCATACATGTATCATAACATATTTAGACACACTTAAACTTTGGGCTTAGGTATGGTACCACAATTAGCCGTTGAGAAGCATCACCATATAGGAGCACATGTATGTAACATGACCTTGGTTTGCTAAAATGGGACGCAAATGCAGACACTAGGCTTCAACACTAACAGGTGGTGAACACACACACACACACACACACACACACACACACACACACACACACATGACACAGAAGACATACTTAGGGACGTCACAAACACTTAGGAATGGGAAAATGGACTGGGAATCCGACAGACGCGAGGTCAAGGAATGCGCACATGTCATCAATTTGTCAACTTGTTGCCCTATATAATAGTAGCTCAGTGGAGCAGTTTTTCAGAATGCTCTGCAGACCTTCTTGGCTTTTGTTGTTTAAATAAAGGCCTACTTTTTCTGCACTCCTTGGGTACGTAAGCTGTTTATTTAAGAGTTTCCACGACAGGTCAAAAATAGGAATTGCAATAAGCTCAAATAGAGGCACACTAGGGAAGCAATCACGCTACCCCATGATCACTCTGTAAATATTTTTGGTGGAGGAGCAGTGGGCAGGACAGTTAATGATATGGTTGACAAGGTTGTGATGTCTATGCCAAATTGGAGTAGTTTAAAAATGTAGCATATCATAGCATCTTATTTTATGGCAAATAATCAGAATTAAATCTAACGAATTTTCACAAACAAAGGTGCAAGTGCAGACAATGCATCTATGATGAACTATGAGAAACTATGTTGTTGACTTAACTCACAATTATGGAGTTACTCTAAAAATTCAGTAAGTAGAAGCTTCTTGACATAATTTAGTATGAAGCTATGTCATTAATGACTAATGTCATCCTGCCCCACCAAAATCTATGGTCATGAGCTGTGGATCAGTTTTGATTGCTTTGCCACAAAGGGTACTGAATAAACTCATCATTCAAAATTCATGAATACTTTTCTCACTCAAACTAAACCTCCAGCAAAAAGCAGTGTATCTACAGCACGTTTAACATGTTTACATACTCTTTTCACAACTATTTAATATAAGTCCAACCAAACACAATTACATTTGTTTGCACATATTCTTATGTCTAATGTGCTACACTTATCAGTGCAAGGATTGCTGTATGCTTAGATATATCTTTAGAAGATGCCATGGATGAATCAGTCATGACAAGAGATTCTTTCCCAGGTGTATCACTTTAGGGGACATAAAGTGTGATGTGGCCGAAAACTCATGGCCAAATGTAGAAATAAGGATTCACTAGCACAGCAGTGAATAGTGATGAATATCTAAAATATATATTTTATTGCTTGGGAGATATCTTGCATGTTATTTGTGTGTCTATTCATGTATAGCAAATAGACATATTTTTAAGTCCTTGGAATTACCATGGTTTCAATTTGTATTTTGGATTCATTCCCTGGAAATATGGCAGAAAATAAAGCAAAGTGTACCGCATAATTTCTGATTCATTCCTTTAAATTATGCTGTAGCTTATTCTATACAAGTATAGCTGTAGTTTATAGTTTAGTTGTATAGTCGCATATAGTTCTTGATTTGTAATGGAATTCTGATTTATATAAAATATCAATAACAAAATTATTGTGTTATGTCAGTGTTTTTCAGGTCAAAGTGTTCTTGTAGAGACAGGACCTTTATGAGTTTTATACAATGAGTTGATTTGAGGTGTGTATGAGATGTGTTGTTAACTTTAGTGCATTTTGAATGTTAGGTTAACTGCTGTGCTTAGACGTTGGTAAATAGAATGGTCCGAAGAGTTTCATAAAAGTGAACTTAGTATTGAAAGAACACGTGCAATGTTTCCTTCTTAGAGGCACAAATGTGTTTCATGATTGAGCCCTCTAACAGATCATCTATACCTATGTCTCTAATGTTCTAATACTTTTATTTACTTAGTGTATCTTAGGCCCTGTTTACACTTGGTTTTAAAATGTATCTTGGGCAATCGGATTACAAGTGGACAGCCGATCGCCCTTTACAAATGTGTCTATCATGCATCTCCAACATGTCCAGCTGAAAACTTGTCTTCAGATTTCATTACTGCCTAAGTCATTTTTCCTGTTACGTCCTTGTTGGGGATGCTTCAGGACGTAATAGTGTTTACACTACAAAATGTTTTATGTGATCACATGTGTCCCACACCACCTCAGAGAGTGGTTTGGGTGAATGTGTCTTGAATATGTCTTTGTTGTCATTTACACTTGTATTTATTGCTGTCCTCTTGTGACCCAACTGCCCAAGAGACATTTTGAAACCATGTGTAAACCAAATCCCTTTTCCATCACTGTTTTTTTCTTTACCTGCTTAGATCAATAAGCGAGTATATGATCATGGTGATCATGAAGAGTTTGTGTGCTTCTCTGGTTTCGAGCTGGATGGTTACCAACTCATTCACTGTCTGCGTGATGGAACATGGGAAGACGCAAAGGGCAGCTGCATCAGTACGTCCATGAAAATCAGCTAATCGTCATATATAATAATCAGCCATGTCATGTTTGATAACCAAAGCTTGCTGCTTTTGTTTTGCACTAATGCTATGAGGCCAATGTAACAAATTATGTAAGGAAATAAAACATATAACAGTATAACAGCATGTTCTTAAATGTTTTATTCCTTACATAATTTGCTAGCTACATCAGTGCAAATACAAAAATTTCATTTTTTAATGAAGATTGTTGTTGTTTTGTATTTCTATTTCTATTTAATGTTGTGGCATGTCAGTGAAATAAGCAAATGCATCACTTATGTTATTGCTGGCATTATAGCAGGTATAAACAGTTTTTCCTTCAACAGTCTTGCTGTTATTTGGAGCATCCACAGTGTTAATGTAACAAATGATAATGTGTTAATTTCTGGATTCTGATTGGTCAGAAGGTGTTGATTAATTTTCTATAACATCAGTAGTTCAGTTCAGCTACATCCCAGGCTTATATCATTGTGCTCATTCTACTTTGCCATTCTCTCATTCATATGGGAACTTGTTTTGAAGGTGTTCCACAGCATTAACTGTAGCTGTAAGGGGATAAAAAAACATGTTGTAACCTTTAATAAATAAAAAAATTTAATAGTTAGTAAATTGCTCTGGTATAAGGGGAATAAAACACATGGCAATATGTTGTTATAGGAAAATTGTACCCAAACCATTAAAATCTCTAGTCATGTTTTTATATTGCATATTATCATACATAGAGGTCATTAAATGTGCTTTACAGAAATAGAATAAGAAATAGAATAAGCATAAAAGCATGAAGTTTAATGGTAATAAAAAATCATTAAAAACATTACTGTCTTGTGCAATGACTTCTGTGTTCTGCATTCACTTCTATCCAGAGAGGACATGTTCTAGACCCAAAGTGCCAAATGACATGAACATAAGCCCAAGCAAAGATGACTACATCATTGGCTCCATTTTCTCCCTGAGCTGTTCGGTGAGTGCTATGAGCCCATCAGGACCACGTTACTACACCTGCACTAACACACTCGCCTGGGACCCGTCCATCCCTGAGGACATACACTGCAAAACAGGTACTATTAATGTCCACATCCTGGACTTCTGATAGACTGTTTGTTTAATCAGTGTTTTTTCATTTCTGTTCAGTACTTGTTTATCTGAGGGCATGTCCACTGAGGTTCACTAACCTTTCCAGGAAGCTTTTGCATTCCATTGCTGCATACTATATCCACACAAGACAAGAGAACATTAACATTGCAAGAATGGAAAACACTGTGCTTGAAGTTTTGTTGTAAGAATATGATGTTAAACCAAACATAGCTTTTCAAGCAATTCACTATGTATTTTTTATCATCATATCACCACACAACACCACAGAGTTCTTTAGGAATTTCTGGATGGTTAACAGTTTTAGCTTTCTACCATTAATTATAGCATAAGCTCTTAACCGTGCCTGAAAAAGAAATCTCCTATCACCAGCTTCTGGGTTTCTCCCAGAAGAGCAAAGTAAAAATGACTCAGGGTGGAACATTTATTTTACTTTGTAAAATAATTTGCAAAATCAATGACAATAAGTTGCTTTGCTGGTTGTGTCTTGCTTATTGTATCTTAGCTAAAAGCAGGTCTTTAAAGGTCCACAATGTAGGATTCATTTGATTGCAACCATCAGAATGCCCCTCCCTTACCCCTCCCTTTCCAAGCATATTAGAACACACGGTGGCCATCAGGAGCCTGTAGCATGTGTCCAAGAACTTACATTCATTACATTCTCAAACATGTTAGGCAGCACCAGTAAACACTGATTCCTCTTCTTTCTTCTTCATTGTCTCCTTTCCGGTGCTTCCTTTTGTATTCTTGCTGCCGCTTGTAAAAAAAAACCCAAAAAAAAAACGCATAATATGGAAGGCCTCTCTATATATATGCATAATATAATATAATATAATATAAAAGCATATTATGGAAACCTCTCTAGAGGTTTGTCCATTCTGGGCTAAGGTAGTATGGCAACATTGAAGCTCTGCGGAAGAGGACTTGTCACCCATGTAGATGTAAAGGGTTGATTCCAAACTTGTAACTTCATAGCTACAGGAAATCACACACTATTAAATAAACAAATAAGTCATACACTTGATTTTCACCAATCAGTGATGTTCAGTACAGCAGACTCTGGGGCAATTGTTTTAATGCCTCCGAAACATTTCCTGTTTTCTGTCCACCTGTCCTGAAACATATAGCGTGATATCAAGAATGAGTGATTGAATATTTGTAGACTTTAGATGGAACTATCATTGTACCCAGCAAATCAACTGATTCGATTTTGGAATTGATCCAAACAGGGTCAAAGTCACAGCAAGGTCAAATATCTGAAAAAGTTTTCTTCAATAACTTTCTACCTGTTGTTATGTTATATTTACATGTTCAGAAACTCAAAGCCCATCTGTCTATCTCCATACCTTCCATCCTTTCGTACCTCCACGTCTGTCCATCTGAGATTCTTTTAATCATAATATCTCAAGAAGGAGTAGATGAATATTGGTAGGATTGATATTATATTATCATTTTACCCTACAGATGAACTTATTAGATTAGGGAATTGATCCAAACAGGGTCAAGGTCACAACAAGGTGAAATGTCTGAAATATTTTTTCTTAAACAGGAATTGTTGTTAAAAAGGAGCCTGTGGTAGAAACCTGTGTTGTTATTACATTTGAGAAAAAATATAATGGAGGTTATTATTATTCGTCCACAGACGAGCTCTTTATACCAGACAGCCACTGTGGGTTGGGACAGCAGCGTGTGGGTTCCACGTGTGTCTGCATTCCCCGAGAAGACTGCAAGTGAGTGCTTATTAGTAACCCACATACAGAGACAGTTTTTTGCTTTCAGATTTTAAAGGACATCTTCATCCTGAAATATGTTAAATATATTTATATTGAAATATTTGTGACTGTGGTGCTAATTTGTTGGTAGGTGCTGTATTTCCATTATTCATGTGACGTTACCAGTTGACATCACAGCAGGACAAAATTATTGCTAGTGAATTATAATAATGTTTAATAGGAGAAAGCATACAGCGATCTCAAACATAAGTGATAACAATAAGGTTTTGCTGTTAGCAGCTAAAAAGGAGCAAGTGTTTCTTTTCTCACCAACCAAAACGATAGTGTTTAATCAGAGAAATTATGTTTAAAAGGAAAAGAAAAGTCCAGTTTCATATGCTGCAAATGCTGGATTCAAATTTCCAGAATGCAATACAGCTACAAGATGCAGTGCTTTGAGTTACAGCAGAGACTTGGCTTGGCTAGATTGCAGTTGAATAACAAGTGTGATGGCAATGATGGCAGTATTACCATGAAAGTTGAAGGTTTGGATCTGTTTGAGCAGAGTGTACAGATGAGGAGGTTTGAGAGCTGGACAGACAAAATTACTAAAGCACTGCTGCATCATGCCTTTTAAATAGAGATGAAGTGAGGGACACACTAAAGGTTTATATTAATGCGCTAGATCTAATATGTTATTATTTCTTTAGTAACAGCTCATTCACAGGGACTGTAAAATTTACTCAAGAAAACACAATCTTAGTAAATGTAACTATTTATAAATTCATATTATATATATATATATATAATATTTATATTCTATTTATAAATTTAAATAGAAGCACTTTGTAACAGTCAGAGGTACAGAGGAGTTTGCACTTCCTGGTTTCTTAGTCACATGACAAGCTGCATATTTTATGCTAACTTCAAGAGAAAGAGAAAAAAAAACGAGGCTGGTGAGGGAATGACAGTATATAGCTGTTATTATGAAGCAATAAGTAAAATCTCATGGACTTTCCATAACATTAAATATAACTAGTAACAGTTAAATAGTACAATGTGTCGATCATTAATAAATTAAAAAATCATAATTGTTGGCAAATCACTGTTTTCTGTTTCATGTTAGGCCGTATCAAGTCACCCTGGTGTGTTAAGCTCAATCATGTGTTATATTAGCAGTTATTTTCATTCCATTATGTGGAGGAGCTGAACATTATCTATGTGTTTTGTAAAATCCATTAATCTCTTGTAGGAAGTATAAGAATGACATTTGTGCTTTGGACGTGACAAAAGGTAGCACCATGATGATGTCCTTATGCTCCTTTCACGCTGATCGTTGCCATGGAGACAAGCTGCACTTCATTAACGATGGTCCATGTAAAGGTGATGTGAACTGGGCCAAATTCAGGGCCAAATTTTCTGAGAAGAGCTCAGTGCAGGAGTCGTGTGGATCAGACACCTGTTACGAGTGGGAGACCTGTTCAGGTACTTATGCTGTCATCATGCAGCAACATGCACAGTACCAGCTGTAAGTGTTAATTCACTGCCGAAGATTTTTCTGTGCAGTAGATCATCTGAACATGCATTTCATTCACAATCAATTCCACTGCGCAACAATTTTTTTGAAAAGTTTTGCTTCCTGAAAAGTTTTTGCTGATTGTGACAGGTACCTACTGGGTATGCACAAA
>JAQMYM010000011.1:12142681-12158857 GCA_030014255.1 Parauchenoglanis ngamensis | reverse complement strand
TCCGTTATACGGCCAGAAAATATCTACTAGGAAAATAATATGCTTAACAACTATGCAAAAATAACCATATATTTTTTTTATTGGTCCTGAATATAATAAGTCGGTTACTTTTTAAAATGGAAGACTTTTTTCTATTAATTACGTCTGGTGATAGGGAAAACTATTTAGCAAATCTATTCAATGGCATAAAGGCCTTTGTGATTTTTCAGAGCGAGCAGAGCGAGCTATAATTGTATGGTGCTTTGAGAAATTAGAGAAATTAAATAATCGTCTTCTTTGCATTACTTACTGCAATATACTGGAAATGTAAGGTTATGTACTGTGTTTTTACAACTGTGTGCATGACTGCCAGGCCAGATTCCTTCAGAACTACTCAAGATTCCTGGGTGCTCATTTCCTTTCCAATGCAAAATTCTCACCTCATGATCATGAACCTGTGCTAAGGATCCTGCTACGGTAACGTAACGTAAACTGAAGGCTGAAGAGGATCCTGCTACGGAAACGTAACGTAATTCTCCACTTGGTTAACGGAACCATTTTTACACTGACAAGATATAAACTGATGAAATGACCAATTCCTTTCCCTTACATCGGAAGTAATGGAGACTGTAAAGGAGACTGTGCTGGACCACATAACGTTTTAAGAACCTGGGTACCCCATCCTCATCTGAAAGAGCATATACAGACAGATGGCAAGTCTGGTGGCTATGTTAAACTGGTATGATCTGTCCCATGACAGGGCTGGATCTCAATGTAATTACCTTGCACCTTTTACAATCATGATCAAAACTATGGTGGATCTCTTGCCATTGATAGCACATCAAGGTCCATGTCTGTCAGAGAGGTAGCTATACCAAGTTCTGCACTTCGTTATACTCTCATCTTGGTAAAAGAGCTTGCATTTGGCTCCTGTAAACTGCCAAATGCGTTCCAACATAGCAAAACCAATCACTCTTCCCATTCCAGGAGGCTGAACAGCTGAACCTTTTTTAGTTTCTGCTTCAAACATGCAGCAAAGAAGCTTACCTTTATTCTCCTAGATGGCTCAGAAGCAGCGTTTGCTGTTTGCTTCACTCTTTGCTGTGAACATACAGCTTCCGAGGAATGATAATGAACAGGCAGAAGTATTCACAAAGCCTGGAAGCACAATGCATTAAAATTGCCATTGCAGAATGCATTTGTTCCAGTAAGGATCTTTAAGTATCTATCAAAGATGATCTAATTTGGACATTGATCCATTTGGTTCACCATCAGGTCTGGCAAAACAAGGAGTTTGCATTAATAGTATGAAGTTAGGAGAGTTCAACATTTCAGAAGTTATGACTTCATGAACAGGCTGCATGTCTGTTCTAACAGTAAGAAATTAAACACTGGAATGATCCAAGATATGTTTCAATGCACTTTCTTTTAATAGTGCAGATTTACCAATAAGAAAATTAGCAAGAAACCAAAGGCTCAAAGCATCCACTACAAACTGAGGACAGAAAAGTCAAGAGGTGACTTTGTTATTTGTACTTAAAAAGGGAAACAAGCACGGGAATATCCACAACTTCCCTGGCAGTCTGGAATGTATGCAAGTAGAACCATGAGACTGGATGATATGTACTCCATCATACAGCGAATTGATTATATAAAAATATTCTATCAGTTCTAATCTGTGTAATCGTCGCATGTTTGTTAGTGATGTACTGAAAACAGTGATATTGGTTTGTCATGCCCTGAAACTGCACTCTTTATGTCACGCTATTTCCATTTGTTTCAATCTTGCCTTAAAGCACAATATTGAGATGTAAAACATAATTCTCAGCTATGTCGCGTTCTCATTTTGCTATTTTCCCAACCCCTGGTAGTCTTGGCACAAAAAAATGGTCAGTTCCTGCATTCCACCACTGACCATTTAACAGAAATCATAAGAATGCATAAACACACAGTGTGATACTCCTCAGCCGGAACATGGCTTTGAGACAAACATGCAGATGAATAAGTCCATCATGGACTTAAAGATTCCCAAGCCAGAAATTAGTGGCTATGTTAAATGTCAGTTAAGGCACACAACTTCAGAGGCCGCCCATTCCTGGAGGCATTTAATCAAGTAAATGTTCCTAAATCCCTTTGACATATCTCGGCTTGATGCGTCGTTAGCACCAATACCAGTACCTAGACAATTCCAGGATGTTCATATCCAGTCTGACTCAGCTCTCAAAATGCCGTTTTTGACTTCACTCAGGACTTGGAAATGTCCCGCAAGTGACCACAGGAAGCCCAGAGAGAGGAGTGTTCGATATGAACTCAACTAATTTTGGCAGCAAAAATGCACTCGAAGTGACTTTGTTGTCGTCGACATGTATTTCCTTTAAACTATGTACACATTTGCTTTGTAGCTAGCTAGCTATTGAACTAGCTGGCATTCTCACTAGCCGGAATGCCCAATGAACTAGCTTGCTAACTGGTTTGTTAATTGGGCATAATTAAACCAAGTTTATATAAACCCGAAGAGCAGATGTTCAAAGTTTTGAAGTATAAAATATTTTGTGCTCATGTTTAAAGTTTAAAATCACCTTCATTTGCCGCGTTTGAAACGGAAATCGCATCGGCTAACAAATCTACGACGATGTTGACACCTTCTCCCCAAGGGGTCATCTAACAAACATCACTACTAAAGTAATGTAATGGCACTTAAGATGCTGTTTCACAAGAGAACCAGTCAATGGAGAGTTCAGAAGGGCGTATTGAATGTTCTGGAGAACAGCTCAGGTTTTATGGGGCTGTAACCTGTGTCAAGCTGAATCATCATCACTTAGCCTTTCAGAGGTATCCGTCTGTGAATAAACTTGCATATTAATTTAGAGAATTTTGAGGGTTTGGCCCACTTTTCCTGCAGCAACAAACATTGTGGGTTCAAGGTGAGTAGTAAATTCCTTTGGTCCAGCAAAGCTTTATGTTTCCCAGTATAGGTCTTTACCAAGAAACCGTGCACCTGCTTTCCTTAATGCTCTGCAGATGATTTCATTCTCAATTCACTTCTCTAGGAACTGTTGCTGAGTCGGCGACGCAAAAGAGAGGTGGTTTTCGTCTCAGTGTCTTCCTGGTCGCTCTCACAATCTCTCTAAACAAGAAGAAAAAAGACAGTAGACGTAATGAGACTGTGAAGAAACTGAGAGTTACTTCTGATGTGATAAATCAGTAATTACTACTATTTTGTAGAGGTGGAAGCAGTACAAAGATTCCTTACTCAAAAACTCTGCAACGTTACTATTAAGTAAAATTACACAACTGTAGAAGAAGAATCACAAATAAGAATGACATCTGTGCTTCAAATCGCACATTCATTTTGTTTACTTGTAAATTAAAGGCTCGGCCTTCCCAGCATCCTCTAGGCCAAGTAGCGAGTCGCAATTTTTGAATGCAACAATATTCCAAAAACAACCCACAACTCTGGTTAAGATCTGGGCCGTAGATCTTAAATTTTAAAGTGAAATTGATGATATGATGTCAAAATATCTATATTTGAAATTCTCTTTGTTTTCATATGGTTATTCCGTATATAATGGACCAGAACCAGCCTCGGCCTTTTCACAGGAAAGAAAAGATAAGGAATATTTTGTTCAAATCTTCCACATTTGACATGTGAATGAAGAAGCAGTTTGAGATGGGTTTCAAAGCGATGATTAACAGTGAATTTGCCGAGGATTTGCTGCACGGAGAGCTAGCAGGTAGCAGTCATGTTCTTTGAAAACCAAAGCACTGGATTCTGGGAAGGATGCTCCGCCCCCTTTAATGCCTCTTCACAAATGACAAAAAAGTTTGGAAAACATCAACCAAATAAAGCTAAGAGCTCTGCTGGCATAAACTAGCTAGCATAATGAAAAGCTAGCTGGTGAGATTTTTGTGTTTATATAAGGCATAAATCTATGTCTTATTTTTATATTTAATGTTTACTACAAACACAAACAGCTGAAAAGTAAATTTCATTATTATACGACTTCTGGTTATTATAGCTTCGTCACTTGTGTTCTCATCTTACCAGATCTTGTTTTTCCAAGGCACTAGTCTTACACACCAGCTTGAGCTTGCACAGGCGATTGCAGGCTGACACCATGTTATAGGACATCTACAAATAAAATGCAATACTCGTAAACAAACAGGAGTGTCAATGTCATTTCAGGAAATACAGCAGAAAAAGAAATAAACCACATTTCAGTAGTCTTATACATCCACACATCACTTTTTTTTTTAGAATTCTGAGCAAAATCACACCTTTATATAACTGCATCCTCATCCCAACATACACTTCAGCGATCTGACAAATCAGCTCCAGTGCCTTGATTTTCCCTTAGACATTTTATCTAGCACATTCATGAGCCATCAAGTGTCAAAGATAGAGTAATGACGGCGTTAGTCAATGAAGCAACCAAGAGGCCAAGGGGAAAGGGAAGGTATTCATGAGACTACCATGGAGGACACGCCACAAAGCTGGCTTTAAGGAAGACTGGCTAGAATAAGCCACTGTTGAGCAATAACATATGAAATCCTGTTTGGAGATTGAGCAAACCATAATTAACTACAACTCAATTCCAGATGCTCCAAAATATGGGCAAGTTCAAGAGGGGTGAATACTTATGCAAGATACTGTACATAACACAGAAGTCCATTATCTTTATTGAGCAAACTGAATGGTTTTTATTGTTTTTTTATTCAGGGCACATTTAGCAAAGTGAGCGAACAGCTAATTGTCATGCTCAGAAAAAAAGTCCACTTAACCATGAATCTATACTTTTTGCACCCTTTAGCTGCAAAATCAATTCCACTGATTCTCTCAGTACAGATTATTTACATTTCTTAAATAATAGTTTTTGAAGCCAGAGAACCTTCCATAGATAGAACACATTAAACCTGAGTTAACTTTGGTGCTTGGACCCCTAAATATAATAACTTCAAAAATCACAGACTATGCCTCACAGACCTGCCATAAATCATCTATGTTGAACTAACTCCTTCACTGTTCCTAGCTCTTATTGCGCAATGTTAACATCTGGACTGATGTTGCACTCCTACAAAAAAAGCAGTAGATGTCTCTGTTGGCCACACACGTGCTGAAACAACATGTGCGTCATCACTCACTAAAAAGCCCAGGGAAAGTAGAATCGGACTGGAAAGTTTGGTGTATATACTAGAAGTATGATGGCATATCAATATGATTGAGTATAAATATATGAACATGTCAACTGGGTATAAATCTGAAATTGTGGGGGCACTAATTTTATGCTGTTTAGATAATAACATCATGATTAGGAAATTTTAAAGTTATTTAACCCTAACTGATGCAGTGTGTAGCTTCTCATTTCTTAAACAACCATGTTGGAAGACATCCTGTGATTGTGGAAAAGATGTTAATCTGTTTCAGAAGGGTCAAATTCTTGGCAAGTATCAATCAAAGAAAACATCTAAGGAGATTGCTGAGACTACTAAAATTGGGTTAAGAACTGTCCAACGCATTATTAACAACTGGAAGGATAGCGAGGAACCATCATCTTCGAGGAAGAAATGCAGTCGGAAAAAATTCTTGAATGATCGTGATGGGCGATCACTGAAATGTTTGGTGAAATCAAATCTTAAAAAATCAGCAGCTGAACTCACGGCTATGTTCAGCAGTGACGGTAAGAGCATTTCCACACGCAAAATGAGAAGGGAACTCAAGGGATTGGGACTAAACAGCTGTGTAGCCTTAAGAAAACCACTGATTAGTGAGGATTAGTGAGGAAAAAAAGGCTTCAGTTTGCTAGGGAGTATAAAGACTGGACTCTGGAGCAATGGAAGAAGGTCATGTGGTCTGATTTCCCCTGTTCCAGAGTGATGGGGCATCAGGGTAAGAAGAGACGTGCATGAAGTGATGCAGCCATCATGCCTAGTGCCTACCGTACAAGCCTGTGGGGGCAGCGCTGTGATCTGGGGTTGCTGCCGTTGGTCAGGTCGAGGTTCAGCAACGTTATGTTCCCAAAGAATGAGGTCAGCTGACTACCTGAATATACTGAATGACCAGTTATTCCATCAGTGAATTACTTCTTCCCTGATGGCACGGCCATATTCCAAGATGACAATGCCAGGATTCATCGTACTCAAATTGTGAAAGAGTGGTTCAAGGAGCATGAGACATTGAATTGGTGCAGCGGACCACAGAATTGGTGCAGCGGTCTGACTGTCCCATCATCTCTACAAGATCTTGGCAAAAAATTAATGCAACTCTGGACCGAAATAAATGTTGTGACATTGCAGAAGCTCATCGAAATGATGCCACAGTGAATGCGTGCCGTAATCAAAGCTAAATGTGGTCCAACAAAATATGTGAGACTTTTTTTTGGACAGGCAGTATATATACCAAGTATATATACACATATCTTGCAGATGATGTAAGGCAAGAAACTGGACTTATAATTTTGTCATTTTGAAGATGTTTTACACTTGTTAAAGTGATTTAGTTAATTAGTTTAACACCTGTTTTAACATTAATACAGAAGACAAATGTGAGCATAATGTCAATCATAGCTGTCTTATAGATAACAGATGTGTGTGCTACGTAAATAATAAAAACATGTAGGAAAATCGTAAATGATGTGGTAGTGTGATGAGTTATTGTTACCACCCTAACGTTAATTATTTTCCTAGAACAGTATGTCCTTAAGTGTTTTATTCCTCTTACACCACATCAATTCATCAACCGTTACAAATTATTTATTTATTTTAAAAACTTCATTCTTTTGTATAGTTAGTTTCTTGTATAGTTAGTTCCCCTCCCTGTGTCTCTTCTTTTTCTTTGTTTTTAAATTGATAAGACCATGGATGCACAAATGTGTCACATTACCTAGAAATCCTGAAGACTTTCCCATGTCGGGAAGGTTAAAGTTATATTTCTGATTGTTACACTGATACTGGAGATTCCTTCCATAAATGTAAATTTATGTCTCATTACAGAAAACTTCACCATATCAAAGATTACCTTTTTGTATCTATTTATGTGGAGTATTTGCCATACAAATCCCTATGAATGACTTGATAATATAAAAATGATATCACCAGTGATATTGTCAGAGCTGCTGTTACAGAAAATTAATCAACATATGACCAATCAGATTCCAGAATTCAAAGGTGCTCTGGTATAAATTCATATATAGGAACATATGACATTATGCAAAAATCTTTGTAGTGTAAAATCTTTGAAGTTTGTTTATAGACTTTCAAATGATCTGCAATACTGAAAACCTTCTGAAAATGTACTGCTCTTTATCTGACTTACTCTTGCACTCTGTTTGTCCTCTCCTCCAGTTCAGGCTCTCTGTACATTCAGCAACAGGATCCCCAAAATGATAATATCCTTCAATGCAGGTGTATTCAATCTTACTGCCAACTGCATAAACATCTTTAGGGTTCTAAACAAATAGTAAGGGAGAAGATGAGTAAGAGGTGAGCCAACCTGCCAGTTTGTTTATAGAAATGTTGTGTTGCGTAATGACAGTGAGAGGACCTCACCAAAACAAATCCATTTTGCAGAGGAGGTGGAACCTTACAGGACTTCACTGGGGTCAGGGATGGATCAAAGCAATGTGGCTCCATAAATCTAAAATATCAATCACGGTAATTAGGCAAAAGATGGTGTAATATAATAGTACACAATAGTGCATAATATAATGTTTTTCAGTATCACACCTTAAGTGTTCAAGATCAGGATCTTCACAGGCTTTGTGCTCAATGGAAAGGCCTACACAATGCTTGCCTCCATTTTTCGGTACAGGATTATTACATGTGCGAGTCCTTGATTTCTGACCTCGAGAACAAGCTCCCCAGCTCGACCAGCAATTCCATCCACCATGAACCACTCCTGTAAAATAACAGTGATGTTAAAGGAAAATAATGAATGATGATATGGTGTGATGAAACAGAGTTACTGTTACAACCCCAACTATGATTATTTTCCATAACAGCACATCCCCAATTGTTTTACTCCTCTTATACCATAACAATTTTGCACCATTTACATTTTTTTAATTTATTAAATAACAACTCATTTAAGTCCTCGTGAATGAGCTGCATTACTGTCTTAGCTGCAGCTATAGAAAATTAATCACCACATCCTGACCAATCACAATCAAGACTTCAGCAGTGCTGTGGTATAAATCAAAAGATCTGATTATGTGTAATACACTCAGCTGTACCTGGCTGTTCTCCAAGGACGTGACCGTTCTGGCAGGCTGGGCCACTGGTGTCGGGTTTGCATGCACAGGTACACACTCCGTCACTCAGCACAGGCCTCCCGTTGTTGTGGCATGGCCTGCAGTGGCATGGGCTCTGCTCTTCTAGGTAGGCCTCCAGCGCCCTCTTCAGGTGCAGCTTCTTCAGCTGTGTACATGGTACCTCCTTCACCAGCTCATAGATTGGCCTCAGCTGAAAATATTATGATATGAAACTATAAATGGATTCTGTTGGTTTGGCTTTCCAAACAAAATAATGACAAGACAATTGATCTGATACTATTCATAGATATTATTAGTAAAAAACAAAACAAAACATGAATTTCCTTCACTATGCGTTTATGACTGCCTACACCCTCTTTATCCTCTGACCAGCTTTTGCATTTTCTCAGTTGTAATTTTTGCCACCTTGTAGCCAACTTCACGTTCTTCATAACATTTGTAATTGTGCCAAATGTCAAACTGCATTCCTTAAATAGTATCTGGAAACTGAGTGGTTCATAGCATTTCATTATATTTCTCTGTTAATTTTGAATTTAAATCATCTGTAGAGAAAGTGCAACTAGGCAAACATTTTCCTTTCTCATTCCTACTCATTCACTCTTGCTTAGTTCCTGGATAGTTTCTATAGTATGATGAACAGTATTATAAAGTGTTAAATAAATAAGGACTTTATCCTTTAATATTATGTTAGGAAAACTAATTTGCAGTTTTTTATTAACTTTACTTACAGACATACCTTCTGTTTGATCACCTGAGGAAAGTCCTTGACTGAGCCGGCCCATTTGGCATACATAGCCTGGTTTTGCTCAGGGTTCTCCAGGTCCAGAAGACTTAAACCAGCCACGTAAGCACCATGCCCTCCAATTATGTTGGTCTTCACTGGCAACTTCTGGCTTCTTTGTTCTGTGAAACAACATATGTAGATTAAAAAAAGCAGCAATTCCTTTAGAACTTCTGAAATGTAGTGTATGAAAAGAAATAAATTAACCTTTGTAGTTCCTAATTGACTGGACCAATTTCTCACACTTGGTCGTTCTCTTCTTCCGGAACAGACGTCTCTTGACACGTGTGACACACTTGTGAAAATCAATATCTGTTTGACCTGCATTTTAAAACAGGAATAATATTAACTTTATTGGAACCATATAGGCCACATAATGAATAAAACACTTTGCTGTTATTGGAATGGTGTGATGAAGCAGAGTTACTGTTTCCACCGTAAAGTTGATTATTTCCTATAACAGCTGGTCCTGAAGTATTTTATTCCTCTTCTACCACAGTAAGTTTCAAATGGCTACAATGTTTATTAAAGAGCTTCTGTTGTTAAAAATTAGACCAATCAGATTTGAGAATTAAAAAGTATTATGGTATATATTCCTATGCTGATAACTTCAAAGAAGCATGTCCAAGAAGATTATACCTCCTTAAATTTCCAGCTTACAGTCTTAGAAGAACTTTAAGCTTTTCTTGGACAGGGACCCTAAAAAGCTAGACACTTGGAAACCTTTCTAATAAGTAAACCCTCTCTTATAGGCTTCTACATATAACTTTTAAAGGTTTACCCACAGTGACCCAAAAAGGGTTTACAGTTTGTTAATCAAATATCATTATATCAGTTTAATAACAGTTTGTAATCAGATAGCTTAAAGCTCCTGAGTCAGCAACTACAGTGAAGCTAATAGGAAAAGTACTAATAAACTAAGGTGATCTTAGCCTTCCAAAGGTTTTCTACAGGGAACCTTCTCAGATAGGAAAGGGAACTGGAGGTCCCTGTGTTGTAAAGTTCTATGGTTTCATACAAAACCTTTGAGTGTTGATGTTTTGGATAACTTTTGTATTACATGTGTCTTATGAGAGTCTGAATACCAGTTCCTGGAAGTTTAAGGGGTTTATTTTTAGCTGGATACATGTCATCCCCCTCCCCTTGAATCCAGAACAGCAGAGTGTGGTCAAATAACAGCAGATTTTGGTCGAATAACACGTACTCATCTCACTCATAAACTGGGAGTCAAACTCCAGCAGAACCTGGTACTCTCCACCCAAGGAGCCCTCTGCCATGTAGTGTGTGCCGTAGAGTTGCAGGAGTGAGCGATAGGCTGCTGGATCGTACGTGCTGGGCAGAGCAGATAGAGCTCTCCAAAACTCCTCAGAGAGTGGGAGGTACTCTGGGATGTTGTTCTGGAACTGAGCTACTTCCACCTCATTCTTAATAATCAAGAGCTGGTAGGCCTTTGGGAAGAAAAGCAGATTTATGTCCCTTTTCATCATTGGTATTTAGTGTTGTGTTTTTGCAGATCAGGACTTTACATAATATCTGTTATGTAACCAAAGTGAGACCAGCTGAGCAATTTCAAAGCTGCCTAAAGTGAAAACATTTGAATTGCATAATAAGATCATGTTCACAAGAACTTTTCAGTACAGTATATAGGCTCTGAATATGAACTGACAACTGTGATTTGTTTCTTAAAGGGCAGGCCTGAGAAGCTGTGTCTCAACTGCAGAGCTAATAAGAGGCCCAAATAGAAATATTACAAATAGAAGCCTGAATTTCACAGGTGAATTGAAGTCATTATCATAGGTTTAGACATTTTTTTTTTAATTAAAAACTGTGTCTGAAGATGAAATATTTCTTATGTAACGTTGTATTGCAGCCCATAGCAACAGGGCTTCCACTGGAATGACACCAAAAACGCTTTAAGGTGCTAGCTGGATGGAGAAAGTGAGCTGTAAACCATGAGGGTTTTTTTTCTTCAGCATAAATGACCGAAGGTCAGGCCTTTTTCCAATTGCCTAACACATGGATAAATCAAAGTATGAGCCTTCAAAACTTCACTGTTTGACCTTGCAGTGACCTTGTTGAACAGACAATGGAGCATTTGCAAGTGCTGGTGATTGCTGTCCATAAACATGTTCACACTGAAATCAATTGTAAAGTGTGTGTTTATGACGGATAGTAAAAAGTCCTGAATGACCCAGCGTAATAGATGTTATCACTAAATAATTAAGAACTAAACAATCAATAGAATAATTAACGGTACACAGGCCTTAGCATTAACTGTTCATTTCTGCAGTCAGGCATGGTGAAACAAATAAGGCTGTTCACAATCACTGAATGAATTAATAAAATAAATCATTTTATTATCATTTTGCAAAGTGACCCAGGTAATAATGATAAAGTTGAACCTCAGCATAAGAAAGGCAGAAATTATTGCCACTGCATGAGAGTTATAATTAAATATTCTTAAATAATCTTAAATATTATAAATACCAACATCTTCCAAAGTCCTGGTACATTACTTTACCTTGTCCCTCTTCAGCTCATTGTGGAAGGTTTTGTGATCATGGCCTCCTTGGATTTCATATCGCTGCTCTACATGGTCTATGTAGGACCAAGAACTGTTGTAGAACTCGTCACTAAAGTCGTTGTCAACAGCTACCTGAAAAAAAATGTGAAGAAATGAGAGTTGAAGGAATAAAACCTATTGTGAACTACTTATACTGTTAACATTACTCATACTGATATAATTAATCTCAAAGTAGTTAGTACCACAAACAAGTGAGGTAGGCTCTATGTACACTTATGAACACTCAACTAAAGTTTTTAAAATTGCTACAGGTAGCATAGCCTTGTAAGGACAAAAAGTATACCTGACATAGTTACCCTGTTATTCTAAGATTATGTCAGCCCACAATATGTCATGACAAACTTATGTCAACAAAAATCTGTCAGGTTAAACTTGAAATCAAAATGGACAAAAGTGAAAGGTTATACCTGCTGGATGAAGCATTTAAAAAATTTATGTATGTCAGTTGTCACAAAGGCTTAAGGAAGGTTAAAGGGATCCCAATTTTATAACATGAAAATAATTTTTTCTGATAAACTACTGAAGACTCTCTTTTCTTTATATCTGCTATAAAAAATGATCTAGCAATTTTCAACTGAATAACAAAACCCTTCTGCTTAAAATTATGTTACCTTTAAAAAAATAAATTATGAGAAGCAGGTGTGGCACACTGCACAGTGATACTGGGTTGGATGGTTAATATAATGTGTTGTTTTTATACCTTTCCAAACCTACATAGATATTTGGGGTATAATGTAGGAGGTATAACATTATCTGTTTCTATTTATTCCTTCAAATTGATATCTGTATTTGGATTTAAATCCAGAGTGGGCATGGTCTAAACCAGAGGGCTTTTGTTTGTTATTATTAAATATAAACACTACCACTATACCCCTGGAAACACTGGAAAAATGTCAGCACTGTCAACATGATAAGTGAAATTTGACTCTGAAAGTTTCTCAGCCTCAGCTACATCATTTGAGAAATATGTGCAGGATTGCTCTTTTAATCCTGCTCACACAGTTTTTATTTGATATTCTCAAATAAATTTAGTGGGTTTAATTTCCCAAAATACCCTGACGAGGCATTTACTAATGATGATGAAATGAATGCCACATGCTATAGTGAGAGTGCCACATATATCAGACATAGAATAGTGTGTTTTCTGTTCTTGTTTGCATTTGTATATGTTTAGACCTCATTATCTGTTCATTCCACATAGTTCATTTATATTCAGATTCTTTATTTAAAAAAAAAAGCACTTTCTTGCTCACCTGAAAGCTGTATCTGAGGATACTTTGTGGGAGTCTATAAAAGTCTCTGTGGTCCCCACTAAACATTTTCCTGCACTGGCCACCAAAACTGAGAGTGTTAATAATGCCAGCCTTCAGCTTGCCTGTCAGCATGTCAAACCTGTCAAATACAGCAGCAAATAAACACTATAATTATACATTTTTCTTGTAAGCTAGCAAACGCAAACCTTAGGCTTTAAAGGAATACTTCAGCATTTTCCAAATAATCCCTCATTCAGTCATATGTGATTAGCATGGACAAGAATTTTAAACATTCCCCTGCTCTGAGAAAAGAACAGAAATCATGTGTAGTCCAAATTTACACAGTGACGTCTAAGGGCATGTGTTTGGAGTTTCTGTTCATTTCTCAGTACAGGAAAAGGGACTGAATTCTGACCCATCATAGTTGTAAGCTATAGACAGAGAGCTGGTTACAAATCAGGTTGAAAAAAACTGGAGTTTTCCTGTAATAAGCAGAATTTCTTACCCTTTTCCAGTGAGATCAGAATTGGGTGGAGTCTTATGCAAGTTACACATGTTAGTGCTGGATTGAGCACAGCGCTGCTCATCTAAACCATCCTCCTGGCAGTCATGATCACCGTTACACACCAGAGTGGGGCTGATACACTGACCTACACTCACACACACACACACACACACACACACACACACACAGTTCTAATGAGAGCTTATGATGTTTTAAAGAATGTCCTATTATACATACAGTGCTAAATGTAATCAATCATCTTCAAAATGAGTCTGATTCTTGCTTTGGTAGTTTTATGTTGGATCTCTGAGTTATGGTAGCCAACATGTGAAGGAAGTATGAGTCACATAATAAATATCAGCCTTAAATATAAACTAAAGTACTTCTCTATTGAACAGAATGGTGCAACATTATGAAGACCATCTTCTACAAACATATTCATGTTTTTTGTAGTTGTTTAGCATAGTTTGGTATGATTCCACCCCTTAGGTTCTGGCTTGCAAAGTTTAAAGTAGGAATTAGACCAGAAAGTGATGCAAATAATAATTTCACTTTCAACTTAAATTGTAAACAGAGACTTAACAAACAGAGAAACAATTAGCTTATTGTTTATAAAAATGAGATTACATAAAATGTTGTTTGAAGCAAGTATATTAAAAACTTCTAAATAACTGCTTATTATTTGGTTTGTAGTTTGCTTTTTTAATCCAGACGTTTTGCTAATTTTGCAGTGCTAAATACCAGATGTGCAGCGGAACCGAGCTCCACATCCTTCTTCCAGGGGACAGCTTTTAGTAGGCACGCATGCTTGTCTTTGAACAGCCTCCCCTGTACAAATGCTCCCACCAAACTGAGGGAAAACTTGTATCGGGCGATTTCTAACCTAAGAGATGCCAAACAAAAAGGAGTTAAAAGCTTTCATAGGTTTGTAGCTTTATTTTAGTCATTTCAGCCTCCACTTGTTTCTGTCTACCTGTGTTTTGGTGCAGCCGTCACACTCCGACCAACTTCCATAAGCACCCCATACGCAGTTTACTGGCTGCTCACATCTGTCAAAGCAAACACAAAAAATGATTCAGCCATCATTTTTTACTCACAGAGTCGTAATCAGTCATGAATGTGAATGAATTCAAAACATATCATTTACAAGAATAATCGATGTTTGGACAATCAATTGTATCTTGCACCAAAATCTTGGTCAAGACATTTTTGCTTTCTAAAATTAGCTCCTTTAGTTTTGCACTCATACTCTCAGGATAATATTGAGCACAAAAGTGCCTCAAATGGCAAATGGCCCTAGCAGATCTGACTCATTTGCCTATAGGAGCCGACTCATTCACCTAGAAAAGCCACCTACAACAGTCAGCTCGTTCATCAAAAAGAGCTGATTCATTCACCTTAAAGAGCTGAACTGTTCACCTAAAAGAATTGACTCATTTGCCAATGACACATAAATAGAGCAATAAAAAGTGAGCTATTTGAAGCACAGTCCTAAACTGGTGCATAATATCAGTCTGATAGCACTGGTGCAAAACTAAAGAAACAGCATTTTAAACACATTTTAAACAGCAAAAATGTAGCTGACTGATCAACTACATTTTTTAACCTACCTAATATGAGACAAAGATGTGAGCAGGATTAACAGGCAGGATGAGGTGACAGTTAACAGAGGTTTCTGGAAACACATATCAAACATCAGTCATGTAGCACATAAAGACTCTACAACCATGTGTAAATAAAAAATATATGATGCTTATCAAGAAAGTGTTACAGTTAACCAAAGGTGGAAAAAGGACAGACAAAACACACCTGAATGAATAAATGAATATGGGTGATTTTTTAAAGGCAGTGAGTCAAAAATTATACCTCAGTGAAAGTTAGTGAAAGGGCTCCAGAACTAAACATACTCAGGTATTGACAAGTAAAATGCAAATATATATATATATATATTTTTTTTTACATAAAATTAGAAATCATGACGTTTCATTTTTCCATCATCTCAAAATTTCAAATCCAATTTACACAACTTGATTTGCATAAAAATGTTATGATGATATAAATATATCTTTCTAAAAACTTAATTTTGCATGAAATAGAAAGAAATACAAACACCTGTGACTGGTTGAATGAGATTTTTTATGAGATCAGTTTTTGTCATTAAAGTAACTTTTAACAGAAGAACAACACAAAGTTGACAGGTTGTGGAATCCATGCACACTGGAATGAAGTTTTTTGGTTTTAAATCATGAATAAATAGGATTAAAAAAGAAATGTGATTTAATAGAAATTGAATAAATTTAGGGAGGATAAGTTTTTTTTTAATGAAAATGTAATTGCATAAGACCTTGATTTACTAAAGGTGTGCGTTTATAAAAACATACAAACTTGATAACACCTGCAAAAAAAAAGAACAATAATATGAGTAAAATGAAACATTGCCTGGTTTTGCATCTTTGCTTTAATGAGTATGCAGTTTGGGGTGTTTATTCTATCCAGGACCACCTGGTATAAATGTGACAGCAGAGCTAAGAATCCTGTCTTTCAAAGGTAAACAGACATCAACGTAAGGTTTCATATTTATCATTAACGTCAGATTATTTGCTAAAAATTGTCTTAAAGGGGATTATTTTGGATTTTTCTGGAACCTGGAATAAGGTTGAGACTGGGCTGACTTCTGTAGACTGCAGCTAGTGAGTGACAGTCATGTCAGGTCATTACACAGAATGAAATAACCTTGTGTGTGTGTGTGTGTGTGTGTGTGTGTGTGTGTGTGTGTGTGTGTGTGTGTGTGTGTGTGTGTGTGTGTG
>JAQMYM010000011.1:12128877-12142581 GCA_030014255.1 Parauchenoglanis ngamensis | reverse complement strand
AGTTGTGTGTAATGAATCTAAAATATATGAAAGTCTAATGTTTATCAGTACATTACAGAAAATAATGAACTTTATCATAATATGCTAATTTATTGAGAAGGACCTGTACATGTAATACAGTGTACAGTGAAACGAGACAGCGTTTCTCCAGGACCAAGTGCTACATAAAAGACAGCTTTTTAGCGAACTCACGCTGGCTAGTCCGCTGGAGTCGGACATGGTCCAGTCCATTTTCCAGAGAACAGACGTCGGAAAATATTTTGGTTGTTAGGGGCCGGCTCGCCGCACTTCTGCTTCCCCGCACACCGCTCTCGGCACACCGCTCTTCGGCACAAAGCTCCCGGCACACCGCCCTCGGCATACCACTCTCGGTGTGTTTAATTAATTTAATTCTCGGCACACCGCTCTCGGTACACCGCTCTTCGGCACAGGCGACACCAAAAAACTGGAGGCCTGGTCTCCGTGGCAACCCGAGGTCGCAAAGCGTTTCCAAGAGGTCCGTATCAGGATTGATACAGGAAGCTGTGAGGTGGCAGTGCTACCGTAGCAGCAGACAGTTAATGTTTACTTGTATAAAGAAGCCAAAAATTGTGATTTACCATTAATAACTTTTTTGGGTTTGTAGTATTTCCAGACCCACCAGAAGTGCTAAACTGGACTTTGTTGAGTTTGGGCCCAACTGGATTGTTCTGTGATGTGATGGTGAGCTGGAACATGCCCCCCTCAGCGGCAGACAGTGTAAAGACAGGATGGCTGACGCTTTGGTATGAGACCCAGTACAGAGAGTTGGGCTCAGAGCAGTGGAAATCTGTGAGTTTGAATATAGTATTAAAATAAATCTGTGTGACAATTTTAATAATTCTTTTAAAATGGGTAGTAGTAGAGCAGATATTAAGGTTCTGAGCTAGTGAGTACTGAATCTTTAAAGTTAATTTTTACATATTTTTTTTTTCCATCCTTAAACCTAAATATCTTACACATATCCTGTAACATAGAAATACCTTTAGTTGTGATATGGTATTTTATCAGATCACCCTCCCGTAATCACCCCCTAAACATAGCTACAGTTAACCCCTTACCCAAAATCGGCCAAGACATTGCTGTCCATCGATGGGTACCTCTTGAGTTTTGCAATAGAGTGATGAGCCTAATGTTCCTAAAAAAAAATGGAAGCTATTAGTCTTAATTGTGTAAACTGTGCATCTAAACCATATCATACTCGTATCACTTCAGTTGGTATTGTGAAGGTGTTGTCGTTAAATATAAGAGCCAGTCGAGTTCCTATTAACAGCACTGTTTTCCATGAGAAGGCAGATTGGTGCAATATGTAAAGGATATGGAATTCTTGTTGAGAATACAAACATGTAATCATGGTTAGGTGTGATTCCCTATGATGAATATTATCATCTCATTATGTCTGTGCATTTTAATACAAAACAAACTTGTTGTTTACTTATGTTTGGCTTTATTTGTCACTTTCCAGCTGGACAGTGGCAAGGACACCCAAGTCTACATCTATGGCCTTCGCACCAACACAGAATATGAAGTCAGGATGAGGTCCAAAATGAGGGGCTACAACTTTGGGGATTTTGGTGACTCCATCGTCATACTTGTTTCCAGCAAAGGTGCAAATTGAGGCTAAATTTATTGCCAAGAATATAACCACCTAATGTTCAGTTCATTTGGTATTTGAACAAGCAAAATCTCTGATTTTGTTTTTTAGGCTCAAGAATCCCCTTAACCGCAGTATTTATCCTCATGGCTACTGCTATTGGAATCATGTTGATCCTGATTGTGGTGTCACGTAAACAGAAGTAAGACACTACTTTGACATTGTCAACCACAGAATGATTGTTTAGGTAAAAAGCGACAGTCTGGTTCATTAAAAATGCAGAAATGTGAAATATGTACTGAGAAAAAGGACCCTAAACTCACAGCTGATTTAATGCTAGGTTTTACTGCATTATGTGTAATCAACAATTGATGGAATAAGAATCGACATTTTCAATGAAATCCTGTGTTTTTAAAGATTAAAACTATTGTTTCAGGCTTATGGTGGTTCTTCTGCCACCTGTTCCTGGACCGAAAATCAAAGGAATTGATCCAGTCCTCATACAGGTATGAAGTCTGTAATGTCTATTTAATGGTGTACAAACTAAGGGTAGAAATGTATGAAAAATTCTTCATTATTACAACTGTAAAAATGTACTATCATAATTTTAAATGGATTGACATGGCAGGATAGAGGGCCTGCTTAAAATAATGATATAATAATGATGTATAAAACACAACAATTCAGATTTCAAATTCAGATTTTCAAATTCAAATTTCTATTCAAACAGGGAATAGAATAGAATTCCTTTCTTGAAAAAACAATACTGTTTTCACTTGTGCAAAAAAATTACTGATACCCCTAAAAATATTTTAAATAAATCCAAACAAATAGTCATTCTTGTCATTTTTATTTGCTTTCAATCCCCAGAATCTCTGGAATTGCCTTTAATCATGTCCTGTTTCCCTGAGATATAAATATGAATTTGCACAAATAGAAATCCCTTTGTCAACCATTACTATAGGTAAAGCCAAAGAACATCAACACAAAAGAGACATATGATTGTTGCTGACCTGCACAAATCCGGTAATAGTAAAAAAAATACATAAGAGGTTAATTGGGACCATAACAAAAAGTTTCACATGTCTAAAATAGTTGCACATTGCCATAACAATTCTGGAGGGTGCTATAACTTTTTCAAATTGCTTTATCATACCAGTATACCATTACACATTGGCTTCACACTAAAGGGATTTATCTTTTAAGGTTCATATTTCCTGATATATTGTGCACTTTTTTTGTATTTATAGAAGGGTCAGCTAACTGAATTCACTTCAGTCCTGGGTGCTCACCCAGATCTGCGTCCAGAGTTCTACAGTAATGACCCATGGGTGGAATTCATACAGGTGGACATCGATGAACCAATTGAGATGATTGAAGGCTTGGACACACCACTCCTCTTCAGCGAATCTCGTGTCTCTGACTCCCCTCCTACATCCAGCGGGTTCCAGGATGACGACTCTGGTCGGGCCAGCTGCTGTGACCCTGATCTCTCTGATCATGATCACCAAGATGCTCATCACCCTTCACCCAGTGCCCAAGATGGCTTTCACACTTTGATACGTTCTGCTAATTTGGGAGCTCTGCAGTCTGTTGCTCCTCCCGCTCAAGAACCTGCATGGCAAAATTCCATTTACTCTCAAGTGGCTGAAGTCATGTCGTGTGGTGAGACACTGCTGTGCCCAGAGCAGAATGTGATTGATGACTGTAGTATGCAAGATAAAGCTGCTGAGTATAAAGAGAAAAAGCCCTGGTTGATGATGACCCTCAACGAAAGAGGTTACAGTGCTAACGAGCCAAGCTCATCCACAGCAAACCCTTGGTCAGAAAGCAACAGTACACCACAACAATGTCAGAACCCCACTGCAAAACCAGAGACGACACCCATCGTCTCAGCCTTTCCTATCCTCAAGATGCCGACTCCTCCAGAATACACTATGGTGGATGGAGTGGGCTGGAAAGATAGCCTTCTTTTGAAGACAAGCAGCACAGCATCTTCTACTCTTCCTGCACCAAAATCTGGACCCACTCCTGATGGATATTTGACTCCTGACCTTATATACAGCATTACTCCAAATAAGTAGTGCCAGAACTGTACTGAGGTGGGATTTGGGGAAAGAATGCATTAGCTGTAAAGCACATTGGACACGGTTACCCAACACCAAACAAGATGGGCTGGAAATTTGGTAGCCAATCAGATTTCTCATTGTCTGGTCCTTATTATGTTAGTGAAACATTTGAGAAAGATTGACTTGGACTGGATAAAACTTTCCACAGTTTTTATGCCAGATGCCCTTCCTGACGCAACCCTCCCATTTATCCGGGCTTGGGACCGGCACTCAGGAAAACACTAGACTCCCATGTGGCTGGGTTGGCTTCCCCGCCTGGGAATCGAACCCAGGCCGCAGCAGCGGGAGCCCCAAAGCCTAGCCACTAGACCACCAGGGACTCAGTCTCTGTTTACCACTTTAAGGACTGATGCCTTAATCTAATGGAGTTCTACAGCTGGGTGGATTTGTATATCTTTTGTATACAAACTTGTCAGTGAATTAATTAACTTTTATGTGGATGAGAAACCTGTTAATTTGTTTACAGTAATTCTGCTATCAGTTTTAAATAGCAAGCATAAGCTAATTTCTGCTGAAGTGCACTTGTATGTGCAGAGCTTTGCCTCTACTCCCCAGTGCACCATGTATCTGGGTTACAACCTAAATGTCTTGTCTTGTTTGTTATTCTACTTTTTTGTGTCTGTTTTGTTATGCTGTGTCCAGCCAAACTCTAGCTAAGCAAGTTTATAAAAGCGAAGTGTCGATAGATATGACCCTCTGCAAGGTTTGTTAAAATGTACATAATAAATGTATATATTTTAAATAAACTGTGCAAGTAATTAAAGTAACGTTTACATATTTGTATTGTAATTGGCTACCTGGGGTAAGCTGCGTAGTCGATTCGAAAATTTGGGAATTGATTCAAAGAGTCAAAACTTTGGATTCGACTCTCAATTCCTAACGCATGGGAATCGAAGAACCGGCTCTTCTTTTGATTCATCTGCCAGCTGCAATTCAACCTTGAATTTACAAGTTAAAATGAAGAAAACGGCTGTCAACCTCGATAAACTAATTCAAGATTTCAGTCTGCTGGCGCAAGTATATCACTGACAACACAATACAACCTTGTATTTTTTTCCTGAAAGAGATAAACAACTAGTAACAACGAGTAACTTTGAAGGTTTGTGGTTAGCGAGCTAGCTAGCTGAGTAAGCCATGTTTGATTGATTTGCCTGAGGCATCCCTTCTATTTGTGTTCATAAGAAAATAACAGAGCTAAGAGGACAGAACAATATCCTTGAAATAAAACTGGATGAGGCCAATAGACTTTTAAAGTTGTCCCAGAGCAAGGAAAAACAATTAACGGAAGGTAAGTACAGGTTTAGCATGTAATTAAGATGATGTTTACCTGTACGTAAATTGTTTATAATTTTGCTACTCTTAGTTGTAACAAAATGAATAAAAAATTAATAAAAACATATAGAAAACTTATAGATGTGAATGCTAAAAAGATCTATCGACAAGACAGAGCTGCTGTTATATAAACAGCTTTGTGACTTGTCTGTACAGTCGAGTGCAAATGTTACTTAAATATTCTCTCATCATTTTATGCCAATCCTTTTTCTTTATAACTGTCTCCAACTTTTTCATCTCTTGCAAATTGCTTTTGGATCCTCTGTGATGTGATTGTTTACATTTCCTTTGCCTTTTAATCCACTCTTCATGGGAAACAAACTTTGCGCACTCGGCTATAGGAATTAACAGAGTAATTGTCGCCTATCTCCTATCGATAGAATTTGTTTCCCTCTAGTGGCAGATAATGTAACAACCATTAGTGCATATCCTGCTCATGTAATTAAACCTGTGTGTGTAGAGAAAGATGGATTGTTGGGAAGCATTAAATGTCTTCAGCACAACTTAGAACAACAATGTAACCTTCGAGGTAGGAGATCTGCTAGCCATAATTACATATTTTTGTGATTAAATAATGAATGGTAGAAAATATGAGTGACTTCTAGATGAGGTCTTTTTTCTCTTAATCTAGGTGAAAATGAGAAGCTGAAAAATGTCATCCTTCAGTTGAAGAAGCAAAATGAAGAACAAATCATGGTAATGCACTTAATCTTTAAAGATCCCTAGTTAGAGGAACAGGTGGGAAAATATTTTTTCACAGTGCTTCATTATAATGTAATAAATAAAAATGCTTCACCATACACGGTATGCACAGTTGTGGTCAGAAGTTTAGATACATGGACATGAATGTTATCATGGAAATGAATGTCATGACAATATTAGGCTTTCATTGATTTCTTTTAACAGTTCTGTTTCTGTGGTGGTGTTGTACAACATACATCTTTAATAGAACAGAAACAGGAATTTGGTCCACAAGATTTCATTTATTTTGGGTTTTCGTAAATCCACACAGGGACAAAAATGTACGTACATAGACTTATCTTATTGGTTCCGTGGTGCTGAAAGTTCCGAAATATCTTTTAACTTCCTGATCATGCTTAATTGGAGCTAGTAGCTTCTCTGTGCCAACATAAAAAGGATTTGTTTAACAGCACTCATTGGATTGACAAAAACCAAGTACAATTAGAAAGTCCAAGGAGCTCAGTGCAGATCTGAGAAAGAGGATTATAGATTTATACAACTCAGAAATGTCTCTTTGGGACACTCATAAACAACTGCAGATTCCAAGATCATCAACAATTGTATATAAGTACAACTTGATGGGAGATGTAGTCACTTTGCCAAACCACCTTGTTGGGAGAAGAGCCAAACTCTCAAACTGATCTGGGGCAGTTTTCTGCCAGTGGAACTGGTGCATTGTACAAAGTGGATGGAATAATGAAGACCATCAGAATTCTTCAGCATAACCTCAACCCATCAGCTAGATGGTTGAAACTTGGATACAGTTGGTTGTTCCAACAGGACGGTGACCCTGAACATACATCAGAGCTGGCTGTAGACTGGATAAAGCAGGCTACAATTAAACTTAAAACAAGTCCTGGCCTCAACCCTGTTGAAAATGTGTGGACAGTGCTTAAAAGTCAGGTCTGAGCCAGGAAACACACAAAATTAATTGAACTTGAGTGGTCCAACCAGAATTTTGCCACAAGCTTTTTAATGGTTACCAAAAGCATCTGGTCAAGGTGAAAGGGACATTTAACCAATTAATAGGTGTGCTGTGTGTATAATTTAGACCCTGATTTGATTTCAGAAAATTTAAAATACATTAAAACTTGTGCACCAAATTCTTGTTTTTTTTACTATTAAAAATGTATGTTGCTGTATAATCATAATAAGATGTATTCTTCCACAGAAAAAAAAACAGTTCAAAGAAGTTATTGAAAGCCCAATATTGTCATGACATTCATGCCCATGATGGCATTCACGTTCATGTATGTAAATTTTTCACCACAACTTCATTTACACAACAGCAAACCAATTGTGACATATTGCGGTGTAAAGTGGTATAAATAATAATTCTGAAGCAATTCAATAATAAAAAAAATTCTAGTATTTATTTGTTTATAGTTATTCATATATGTTTGTTTTAATTGAGTTGTTAGTTTGTTTTCATTTAATTTTGAATTTGTTTATATTTTATTTTAATTTCATTTAGATTTTTATTCTTCATTTAAAAACTTTGTTAAACTTAAGGTTGCCTTACAGGAGGAAAACACAATCAGGTGGAACCAAAAAGTAACAAACATTAGGTACAACAGCAAACTCTCTCAAGAGAAAAAAGGATGGTAAATTGTTGAGAGACAAAAAGAATGCTTTAAAAAAGGAAATGGAAGAACAGGACGAGCAGTCCAGTTGTAATAAAAGTATTCATGATCACTACAGGAACAAATTTGTCTCAATATAAATATTATAGATATTGTCATATGGTTAGTGCCTATTTGTAGGGTCACGTTTTTTCCATAATGATTGATTACAGTGAAATCTGAAAACCTGCACGATTGTACATACAGGAGCGCAACGCTTGTGTTCAGAGGCTGCATGGTGAGATGAAAGCTTTGCAAGCGCAACACCAGAGGGAGATGGAGGACTGTGCTGCAGATACAAAGAGGAAACGTAAGAGCAATCACACACTGACTATATCACCCTCAGCTCAGTAAAATTACACACATATTTATTACAAAATGTAGAGCAGCACAATTAAACATGTCAGCTGTTATACTTGCATACAAAGAGGAGTAGACTGAGAAACTCCACCATTTTATGTAGCATTAGGCATTTTAACATTTTAAAACCAGTTGTTACACTGCAAAAAATTGAAAAATTAATTTATCAAGAAAATAGTTAATACTAGTGAAATTATTTTGCAGCATGGGCAGATACTTTTACTTGACAAGACATTTTCCAGGCTTTGGTTCCAATTGGTTCCAGTCTAGAATTGGTGTCTTGTTTTCTTCCAATAGGAAGTTCAAGATCATTTCAACTATATTTATTTGCAGTGCATTTGCAGTACATGTTTTGCAGTGTATTCACTTATTCCGCTTAAGTGAAGAATAAACCACTTGGAGACCTGAAGAAAATCACAGCTGGTGTAATATGGCTTGACTTGAAGTAAAGTTACTGTTCCCACCCCCCGGGGTTGATTATTTTTGTTTATACTATAGTTATAAGTAATACTTTTGACTTAAAATATGAAATCTCATTAGATGAAGATGAAAAGGAAAGGGAGATGCCAATTTTTTCTTACTCTTACTCAATGTTAATTTCTTGTTTGTGGAACTTTTGTATAAAGGCAATATCACACTCACAATTGTGTGGGTATATTAAGCCCTGTGGGCTCATGCCTGCGGCAAGTCGCAGCCGTGGCAATATGCAGTGTAACTGCACTTTTTCTTGAGCAGCATTGCTTAAATTACAGCACATTCGAAGTGGTTCAAATTTGCAATTTTTTATATTAAAGAATGAAATGTCATACTTTTATACGCTTATGTAATATGGAATGTCTGCAAACCAAGTTAGTTTTTGTTATTATTTATGTTAAAGCAGCTATACACAGTTGTTCTGTGACCAACTACTGAAGGTAATAAGACAAAAAATGCAACTTGTCATGTTACTGAGGAACCACAACAAAAATACATTCACAAAACATAAAGTTACAACTTTACCTCAGACATTTACAAACTGCTGACACTGGAGACTCCTTCCAAAAATGTGAAATTAATGTCTCTGTGCAGAACATCTCACCATATCAATGATTACACATTTTTAATCTGTTTATGTGGTGCGTCCCCTATGCAGTAGTTTCTATAGAAATGATAACATTAGAAAGAGGGCATTAATATAAACCTGTAAATTGCTGTTATAGAAAACTAATTAAAAATGTAAAAGCCCTGTTGTATAAAACATGTTTTAAATAACTGTACTTATTTATTCTCTAACAATAGTAAAATAATAACACTATAAGGTTACAAAAGTAAAGAACACATGTCTGGACCCCCACAGATTCTGGACATTAAAGGCTTTAATATAATTAATTAAAATTAAACTTTCAGTCTTTGGAACTAGTATGCACAATATATCCTGCCAGGTAAATATTTTTCAACCATGCTGTATTAACAATTTTCTTGGTTACCCTTCAAGAATTGTGTTGAAGCTAAATCCTTTAAATCTTCTAGAACATGCAAGTAAAAATAGGTTTAAGTGAATTAAGTGTGTGACTTTTTACTTGATTGAAACAAACAAACAAAAAAATAATAGAAAAAATAAACTAGAAAGTGCCGGATCACTCTATAGATTATCTCTAAGATTACACTCTCTACTTATGTGAAACATAAACGTGAGTAAATACGTTATTGTCAGTAAACATATAAATGTCTATTTCTCAGAGTTCCTACGTGATGCAGTAAAACCAAAACTATATTTGTGCATACCCAGTAGATACCTGTCTGAATCAGCAAAACCTTTCAGGAAGCAAGACTTCTCAAAAAAATTGTTGTGCAGTGTAATTTGTGTCCTGGGCTCCCAAACAATTACTGAGAGTTGTTGAAAGAATAGGTCATGTAACACAGTGATAAACATGTCTCTGTTCCATTTTTTTGGAACGTGTTGGAGACATCAAATTCAGAATTAATTTGTATATTTACAAAAAAACAATGAAATTTATCATCTTGGAAATTAAATATCTTGTCTTTGTATTGTGTATTGAATATAGGTCAAAAACTGTCTATATAATTGTTTGATATTATTGTTTTATTTTTGCCAGTATTGTGCAGCCTTAGTATGTTGGGATGACAGGTTGATAATTGATGTTGCATTACTGTGCTTAATTTAAAAGTGGATTCTAAAGATGTTGAAATGAAAGAGGCTCTGGACAGAAAGGAGCATGCAATAGAAGCAATGAAATGGAAGATGAAGGACCAGGAGAAAGAAAACCAAAGTGAAGTTATAAAGCTGCAAATGGAGGTATATTCATCTGACTTTTTTTTTCTTTACAAGTGCCATGGTGTTGCGTTACATGTCCATGCCTGACCCCCTTTTAATTGCACAGTTTAGCGTTATTCCTGCATGAATAAATTTCTCTGCTAATTGCACAGCTCTATGCTATCTGTAACATTTAGGCTTATTTGATTTAGCCAACCATGCATCCCAAGTGAAGCTTAATTTCTATCTGGAGAAGTGAATATAACTCTGATACCATTTCCCTAAATCAGTTTAGGGCTTAACCATTGCACGTTCACGTTTCAGTAGGAAAGGAAATGGACACATTACGTTCAAACTTAATGTAACTTAATAACCCATGGATCCAGCTTTATTCCTTAGAGGTTTAAAAGTAGGGGAAATGGAGCCGAGTAACTGAATAAGTTTTCTGTTATAAATTTGTTTAGTATGGATTTGTGTAAGAATTCAATAGCTGAGGTATGTGCCCACTTGCAAATTCACCACACCATATCTTATTAAGTTCAACACAGAGCGAAATGACAGTTGCAGTGTGGTAAAATCTGGTTCAGCACAAGAAAAAAACACTGAAACTGAACTTACTGCAGATTAACTGTGATTTAGTTATATGTTTATTAGTGTTGAAGAGTTCAATTGCCCAAATGAAAAAAGTTGCAATGTCCTACTGTTTTATACGAGGTTAAATGAGTAGATTAAATGAAACATTTAACATTAACGTCAGTTACAACATTCCTGTCTTTGAAGTTAAATCTGTTCATATGATTTGTTGTCTTGTAAACTAAGACTAATAATAAAGGGCTATTTTAAAGTGATTACCAATAAAAAATATATACAAATTTTGCTTTGGCAGAGCTTTCTATAAGGAAACATTTATTCTATGATAATTATATCTATGAAAGAAGACTTCAGTCAGTGTCAGTGCTTTGATGTAAAGCTGTAACTTAGTATTCCGCTAAAAGGGAAGGCTTCAGGACAGAGGAATTTGTATTTTTTGGGTTTATCATGACAAAATGCTTTATTCATTCTTATTAATTTGAAGAGAGAAAAATAAGAGATGCTGAGGAGGAAACTCCAGTGCTAACAATAAACATAACTATAAATAGGTTAAAACGTATGGCTTGCTGTTTTAAAATAAAAAAGATCTAATTATTGGCAAAGTGCTGTGGTATAACTGGAAAAAAGCTTTGGAGTTGAATGCTGTAAATGCAAGCTGACTTTACATTCTCTATCAAAACATATCACAGCCTAGAGTTGATAATAAAATAAACAAATAAATTAATATTCAAGACAGTAAAATCATAACTAAACTAACTGAAAGGAGGGTGCAGCAAGCTTTGGTGATTTGACAAATTAAAATGAGCTCTGACTGTAAATAATACTGATTTTATTTTTTTCCTGTAGTTCAGCGCTAAGCTTGCGAAGATTCAGAGTATGTCGGTGAAGAGCCAGCTGCAGCCACAAGCATCTGGGATCATTCCTCAACATGTCTTTAAAAGAGTAATTTGCCATTTCTGTGATTAGACATTTGTAGCACCATTATTGGACGATAGGCAAGCAATGTATGTAGAAGTACCTTTGATGCTTAAGTAGATACTGTATATACTTTGGTGTACACGACTTAATTACTTAAGTAAGTACATAGTATATGGTTTAAGAATATAATGCACTATGACCCTGTTTACACTTGGTTTTAAAATGTGTCTTGGGCAATTGGATTACAAGTGGACACCAATACATACAAGTGTAAACGACCACCAAGACGCGTTCACTCAAACCACTTGTCGAGGTGATCTGGGATGCATTTGGCTACATACCTTTTGTAGTGTAAACAATGCATCCTTGATAAGAATGTAACAGGGAAATATGTCATTAATGCAGGACATGGTGGTTGTTTTGGTGACGGCAGGTTTAATTCTTTTAACATAACTACGTGGGGCCCTTTGACTTTCTAGCTGAAGTGACAAAGACAGTAATGAAATCTGAACACAAGTGGTCACCTTGGAGACACGATAGACAAAGGTGCAAACGATAATGTGTCTCGGCTGTCCACTTGTGAGCCCAAAAAGCATTTTAAAACCAAGTGTAAACAGGGCCTGAGACCTATCCAACAACTGCAGCAAATACTAAATTGGCCATAGCCTGTAGGGGATGCTGCAGTGACATTTTAGTGGTATTGGCATGTATACAAAAAATGTACACAAGAAAACTATTTAGACACTAGTGTATTGTATACATAAACAGTGTCAAACTCATTTTAGATAAAAAGCCAGATTACACTCAGTCCAAAGTCAGGTGGGCTGAACCAAAAAAATCAGTAGCACAGTAATGAACAACTAATCTTAAATGTGTTCATTTATCTTCATTTATCTAAAAGGTACGTTCTCAATGCACAATGCAATGAACTTATATCACATACAAAACAGATTTCTGATTCACAAAGTAGCTCATTGGCCAAAAGGGCCAGTGGCCACTTGCACCAGTAGAGAATAAGTTTGAGCTTAAGTTTGGGTGTAAAGGCTGTCTTAACCATTCGTTCGGAGTAGCTAGTTTCAAACTAGCTCTGCCCTGGATTTTGGTTGCACCACGATCACTTAAGATTCAAGTTGACTAGCAGTGAGTAAAGCAATCTGTAATCAAAACATTGTCACATTTAATGACGTTTCTATCATTTCAGGCCGATCACTTGGACCATACAATGTAAACAGGAAATACGGCGTTTTTAACAAACAAAAGAGCCAAATGGAGTTGCAAACCGTCACATAAAAACTACATGATAACAAACACACACACATATGCACACACACATCAGTTTCACACATCTCATTTGTGCTTTATTCAGTCTGATGTGTGTGTTTGCAGAATCACTCACAGACATCATTTATCATACCATGAAGATGACTCAACCTACACAGCTCTCTGTAGTAAATAACAGTCACAACATCTCACATCTCACACTCTCTCTCTCTCAGAGATTTGTTCCTAAACACCTTATACATGTTAGTTATAAATAAATAGTTTCTGATAACATGTGAAAAGACTGTAAACTATATATTACCGAATTGTGGAGTCAGAGTGTTTTTAATCATTTTCATTATTTTTGTGTTCCAGATTTTTTGGGTCAGAAATGGTGGCTCGATGACAAATTGAAGCCACCTAATTAGCATGTCCCCCTCCCCAACACTACAACATTAGTGTGCATTAGTGTCAGTGGTTCTCCCGCTGGTATACGTACATCAATACAGTTTGCTACAGTTTCCTCTGGCTCTGAATTGAATTCGGGTTTTGATGACTCAAACATATACAGCTGTGCAACTCCAATGAACCTGTTAGCATGCATTTTGAGGCGATATCCCACGATTGGGCATGGTTTTGGTGCTTTCAGTGGACACGCCCCCAGGATCTTGGAGAAGAGAATACTGCATATTTTTTTGAGATTGTGAAACCTAATTTTATATATATATATATATATATACACACACACAAATTATGGTAGAAAATAAGTATTTGGTCACCTACAAACAAGCAAGATTTCTGGCTCTCCCAGACCTGTAACTTCTTCTGTAAGAGGCTCCTCTGTCCTCCACTCGTTACCTGTATTAATGGCACCTGTTTGAACTC
>JAQMYM010000011.1:12116532-12128777 GCA_030014255.1 Parauchenoglanis ngamensis | reverse complement strand
ACACACGCACACACATACGTACATATATATATATATATATATATAAAATATTATGCTAATATCTTATAGCATATAAAAAAGCATATATTTACTGCTTTACACGGTCTTTTTTTTTAAGATGGATGTTGCACCTACTTAATGTTAGGTGTAAGTTTTAAGGTATAACTTAAGTCTATGTTGAATGTGTGTGATTTGGTGCAACAGTAAATCTTTTAGTTATTTGTAAACTCAAATATAGTCGCAATATATGTTCAAATTATGTAAAGATCAAACTTGAACTTTGCTGGTGCAAATGGCTGCAGGGTTTTCTGTCATGAATCTACACAAAATAGCCCGTAATATTGAAGTGGCAGAAAATCAATATAGTTTGCTAAATTGTTTACAAATAATTTTTTTAATGATGTAATGATTATTATTCTGTTATTATACTGTTCTATTACCCTCTTATTATTATAAATTAATTTGGTTTTACTGGGCCAGTTCCAGGCCACAGGCTGTATGTTTTGACACCCCTGTTCTATATGGCCTTTTATCTAAGCAAGCAGAATTGGATCTTGTACAAGATTCATAGTCCAGAATATTGGGTATGTGTCATGGTAAATGTTATTTTTAGCCATTTTAGAGTCATTGATTGCATGCAATTCTGTTGGTCTTCAGAAGCTGCAGTTCCTGCAGGAGGAGAAGAACAAAGAGATTGAAGCTCTGCGTGAGAGAGTTAAAGAGCTGGAGACGCAGAGCCTGCGCACCTTTTCCGAGCCCCATCTGCAGAGGAGGAAGACCTGAACGGCTGTTTCACATACCGTAATGTAGCCAGTGTGGCTACAACACGATGTGCATTAATGCAACACTGCATGATGTATTTTGTGACAGTGGGAAATTGTGCCTGGTTTTGCATTCAAAATAATATCTTTGTAGTTGCAATGCTCTTTTTAAAATTAATGGTAGTATATGAGAGGTGCTATTTCAGAGGCAGTTAATCACTGAAGGATATGTGAGTTCAAATAAACACATGCTCAGTGCAGGTCAAAGCCTATAATCTCTTCATTATAAATGACTCACTGCTTTACACACTTCCTAGAAATATGGATGTACACAGTATTAGGTACTTGGAATGTGTGGCCTCATTTACATCATCAAACAACCTCAGTCATTTATTTTTTATTCCTGTTTGTACCCAGTTTCAGTATACATCTACTTGCACTATATACAGATCAGGATTCCTGAACTGTATAGGGAAAAATAACACTCCAGACGGTATAGGAAAATATTTGTTTCCAAGCTTCTATCAATTTACAAAGTCTAAACTCAAGAAAAGTATTATTATGATTATGTTTATTATACCTGAGTTGATACATTTCCTCTTGGCCAAAAAAAAAAAACATGGCAAAATTGTGAGTGAATCCTCACCACATGCAGATTAATTCATATTTTACATTACTCATATCACGAGTCAAGATGTTTAGTTAACATAATAAAGGATGCTTATAGCTACCAGTTGACTATCCACACAGACAAGCCATTAGAAAATAGTAAATTTATTTATAAAAGAGTAGAATTGTTTTACAATAAATAAATATGGTACAACACGTGGGGGTTCGGTGGTGCAGTGGGTAGCACTGTCACCTCACCGGAAGAGGCTGTGAGGAGTTTGCATGTTCTGGGTGAGTTTCTTCCGGGTACTCAAGTTTTTTCCCAATAGTTCAAAGACATGCAGGTTAGGTCAGCTGGCTAATATATTTAATATAATATATAATATAATATATGGCTAAAATATTTGGTGCATTCTTTAAAAGAAGGAACTCACTGGTGAGCTCTGGAACACCAAAGGCCCAGAAGATCACTGAAAACAACCATGTTGTATCACAGAAGAATTCTTTCACTGGTGAAGAAAAACCCCTTCACAACAGTTGGTCAGATCAAGAACACGCTCCAGGAGGTAGGTCTATCTGTGTCAACAATCAAGAATAAACTTCACCATAGTTAATACAGAGGGTTTACCACAAGATTTATACCACTGGTAAGCCTCAAAAACAGAAAGACCAGACTAGAGTTTGGCAAAAAGAATAAAACATAAAAAAAAGCTTGTCCAGTTTTGGAACAGCATCCTATGGACAGATGAGACAAAGAACAACCTGTACCAGAATGATGGAAAGAGAAAGAGTCTGGAGAAGGGAAGAAGCTGCTTTTGCACATTCGATTTGGTTTAGCATTGCACTGTCTTATCTTATGATGTTGGTACTGTCTGCAATGTTTGCACGTTTGCACACTTGCACTTTGTCATCTTTGCTATGTTTGCACACATGCACTTTATGTTGTTTTATGTTGTCTTCTGTTGCACACATGCACTTTTTATACTTCTGTGCTGTCTTATATGTAGCACCTTGGTCCTGGAGGAATGTTGTCTCATTTCACTATGTACTGTATCATCTGTATATGGCTGAAATGACAATAAAAGCCACTTGGCTTGACTTGACTTGCTCGTGATAAGAGTGTTAAGGGCCTTACTCAAGGGCCTGGTAAGCTGCCACTGTTGGGCTCCCTTAACTGTAGTTCCTGTGCTCTGAGGGCACTGTATCACTGTATCGACTGACCCTGAACTCTAACCCCAGCTTCACAACAAGATGGAATATGCAAAGAAAGAATTACACTATATGGCCAAAAGTATGTAGACATCTTATCATCACATGTGTCTCTTCCCTGAACTGTTGCCACAAAGATGAAAACACAAAATTGTATAAAATGTCTTCATATGCTGTAGCAATACAATTTCCCTTAACTGGTACTAAGATGCCCAGACCTGTTCCTGCAAGACAGTGTCCATGTGCACAAAGTGTGGTCCATAAAGCGTGGTTGGCTGATGATCGTTGTCAGATATGATGAACCATTTTAATCATCCTCCTTGTGCCTAATAAGCCAATTAGCAGTGATTAATGCACAATAACCTTATAAAGCCCAGTAACACTTACAGGAACCTTTATGACATGCCATTTTAAATCTATAGGATTAATATGGAGTTGGTCTCCCCTTTGCAGCTATAACAGCTTGCACTCTTCTGGGAAGGCTTTGCACAAGATTTTGGAGTGTGTCTTTGGGAATTTTTGCCCATACATCCAAAACAGCATTTGTGAGGTCAAACATTCTTCTGGCATTCTCCAAACCCAGACCCGTCCATCAAACTGCCAGCACAGAGAAGCATGATTTGTCACCCCACAGAATGTTTCCACTGCTCCAGAGTCCAGTGTTCTGCTTTACATCACTCCATCCGAAGCTTGGCATTGCGCTTGGTGATATAAGGTTGCATGCAGCTGCTTGGCCATGGAAACCAACTCCAAGGTGCACAGTTTTTGTGCCGAGGTTAATGCCAGAGGAAATTTGTAACTCTGCAGTTATTGAGTCAACAGGGCATTGGCGATATATACACACTATGTGCCTCAGTACTTGGAGACCCCATTCTGTTACTTTACGTGGTCTGCCACTTTGTTGCTGAGTTTCTGTTGTTACTAAACATTTTCACTTTTAATAATATCACTTACAGTTGACTGTGGAATATCTAGCAGTAAAGAAATGTAACTAATTGACTTATTGCAAAGGTGACATCCTATGACCGTACCATGGTTGAATTCTCTGAGCTTTGCAGATCGACCCAGTCTCACAAATGTTTGTAAATACAGACTGCGTGTCTAGGTGCTTGATTTTATACACTTATATACTGTATTTAATCATGAACATTCCTGATACAATTTTGTGATGTGTGTGTATGATTTAACTATTCAGTTTGATTTTGTTATATTCATGTTAATAAAATGTGTAGATTTATGTTAACGAAATAGTTACAAGTAGTGACTCTATTTATTGCATGAGTTTTACCATGAAACCACTATGCTTATATATGCAATGATATGCATTTCTGTAGCTTGCACCTAAGCCAGGTTTTCAGACTCTCACACATTTTCAAAAAGCTGAGCTCTGCATCTGGGTAAATATTGTTGAATATAAAATATAATATGAAATCATAGCAATCCATTCCTCGAATTACTCTTACTTGTACCTTATTCATGTTAAAAGGGTGACACTGACTAGAAAGATTATAAAACTAAGGATAATCACATTGTGTCAAAGAGGGACAGCCCTAATCTTATTAACAGTTACATAACATCAGATCTTTACACTGAACACAAAGAGGAGATCAACCCCAATACAACTTTTAAACTGATTTAAAAGTTTCAGTCTGATTTTATTAAATTGTTAAAATGTCCTTTTCTCTGTATGCCAAATGCAACATATATCTGATATATAAAAAGCTCCCAGTGTTACTTGAGTTTGTGTCTGTCAATTTGTCAGTCCGTCACCTCACTCATTCTAAAAATTGGGGGATTAAAGAAGACCTAAATAAAGCCTAAAGGTTAAGGTGCTTGTCAGGAGTGTAATCCCTCCTTCATTGTGAACCAGACAGGTGAGGTGGGAGAGAATAAATTTGCACTATTGAAGGTCTAGAATCTCCCCAAGAGAGCTGACATTATTGATCTGAATGAGTAACATGTTAACCTGGAGAATAGCTGAGCACCCACTGGATCAAAATACCTGTTTAAAAGACTGTAAAGTTAAGACTGCTAGTGGAGCTCGCCATCATCAGAAACTCTTGATTCTACCATAACATCTCACATCCCAGAAAGTTCATACGAGTATGTCAAAGTCCATGCTGGAAACTGGTGCCTTCATCTCATTTGAGAAGCAGAATGCAAGGGTAAGACCTGAATTACACTTTTAATTTATAATTAATAATGTAAATTCAGTAAAAAAAAAAAAAGTACATTCTTAGTTAATTTAACTGTTTATTGCTGCTGTGATCTAAAGTATTAGCGCTGTTATAATGATGAAAATGTCAGTAGATAATAACCTGTATCACATATTTAGTTCATTCAGATTTAGTATATATTTAGATGAAATGTATACTAAGACTTTGATGATTATTATTTCTAAATACACTGAAATAATTGCATCTTCAGAAGTGGAAATATTTTGAATGTAGTTAATATGTATACAGTCCTTTAAGATAAAGAAAATACCAAGTAAGCAATTTTAAGACAATAAACCACATATATATATATATATATATATGACATATATATATATATATATATCTGTGTATATATACATAGACCTGTGATCATATAGTTTCAAATATATTTTGATTGTAAATACACACTATTGCCATGCAATGCATTTCATATGTCATATTCTTCATCTGACGCTTTTCATTTTCACAGCCTAGAAATAGACCTTGCCCCGTCCATTCTGATAAATTTGTCAGTGTAAAAAATAATTAAGATACCAGTAGTCCTCAGAACAGCACCAAGTTACGATAGGCTTGGTACAATACACCCGTACAACAAAGTTTTGTCTTAAAATAATATGCTTATTTTGTCATTTTAGCCTTAAAGTGGAAATTACAATGCTTGGGAGCAGGACTCTGTCTGCACATATGCCATGGCACAGCCTAACAGACAGCTTGGACTGTGATCCAGATGACGAGGAAGAAGAGGATTCATCCAGGCAGCTCACACCTCTGCAAAAGCTAACGTTGGATATGTGTCATAATGAAAAAACCATCAAAGAGCTGAATGTGGGACGAAGGGTGGGATTTTATAAAGTCTATAGTGAGATTGGGTGTGGAAACTTCTCCAAAGTCAAACTGGCCTTCCACGCCCTTACCAAGGGTAGGTCAGATACAAGCAGAAACAGTGCTGTCAACATCTCTTGTTTAGCTGCAGCATTTTGGATTAGGACCAGTCTTTCTGCTGTTTGGCACACATCTGATAAAAAAAAACTCTCATCCACATATATTAGGGTTTTTGTGGTATAATTCTATAATAAAAATGTGTAGTTTTTTTCTGTCTTTTTCTGTTAATATTTTTTGGTTTTCCAATGTTGGCACCTCTGGGAACTATGTTTGTTTAAAGATCAGAAATCTGATGCTAAATGGGTTACTTAATAACAACCATATCATTGTTTTTTCCTTGCAGACAAAGTGGCTATTAAAGTACTGGATAAGATGCGACTGGACCTTCAGGCCCAGAGGATGCTATCCAGAGAGATCTCCATAATGGAAAGCTTGTATCATCCAAACATGCTTCAGCTGTACGAGGTGTTGGAGGCACAAAGTCGACTATACCTGGTGCTGGAGTATGCCGCAGGAGGAGACCTGCATGCCAGGATCAGCTCTCATGGAAAACTCTCCGACCTAGAAAGCAAACTTGTGTTTGCCCAGATCCTCTCTGCAGTAAAGCACATGGTCAGTTTAGTAGCACTTAGAAGATTTATGCAGATGCATTTGTATTTAGTGACCACTGACTAGAAAGCATGACCAACCTTACAATCAATTAGTACAGACTTGTTTAGAGTATTAGCTTTGTTTCTTTAGTTTGGCTTTGAAGTATTGTAGCTAACAAGTAAGGAAATTTAGCATTATGAAAAGTGCATGACAGAATAATTACACACTTTCCTCACAAGACATTGTTTATCTCAGTAACAAAATTTGTACATGAACAGCTTCATAAATTATAATGGGTTTAAAAAGAATGTGTTAAATTAAATTGGAAATTGAATATCATCCAAATTACTTTTGCCATACAATTGGTAATTGGCCACACCTACTACAGTGCCCCAAATCACATGAACAAGCAATACTAAACACTTGTGATGTGATGACATCTAGTTTACACCATCATGTCTTACCTTATGTTCACGCTATCAAGTGATAAAGCGACCATTCATGTTTGTAAGTGATAGAACTGACAAGTGACATTCGAATTGAGATTATTCCAATTTTGTGCAAATTCAAAAAATGGCTCATATATTTCCTCAAACCAGTCCTATGACATGTGGTCCTACACCCTCAGAGCACTTTATTAGAAACTCTATACTAATACTGAGTACGCCCCCCCTTTTCTTCACATTTTTTTGTGGCATGCCTCAATTCTTTGTGGCATAGTTTCCACAAGATGTTGGAAACATTCCATTGAGATTCAGGTCTACATGGACATGATTGCATCAGGCAATTCCTGCAGATTTTTCAGGTACACTTTCATCCTGTGCATCCCCTATTCTACCATATCTCAAAGGTATTCTTTTGGATTCAGATCTGGTGACTGAGAAGGCCACTGAAAAACCCTGAAATCGTTGTCATGTTCATGAAACCAGTTTGAGACTTTTTCACTTTGTGACATGGTGCATTATCATGATAGAAGTAGCCATTAGAAGATGGGTATATTGTAGCCATGAAGGAATGCGCAGGGTCAGCAACAGTACATAAACAGACTGTAGCATTCAAGAATGGACCCAAAGTGTGCAAGGAAAACATTCCCCATATCTTTACACCACCTCCACCAAGTTGACACAAGGCAGATTGGACTTCAGCTTTCTGTTCTTGGCTGACAGGAGTGGAACCTAATGTGGTCTCCTGCTGTTGTAGCCTTTCTGCCAGAAGGTTTGATGTGTTGTGCATTCTGTGATGCTTTTCTGTCCATTACAATTTTACAGACTGGTTATCTGAGTTACTGTAGCCTTTCTGTTATTTTCCTTTGACCTCTCTCATCAACATGGCATTTCCATTTACAGAATTTCCCCTCACTGCAATTTTTTTTCTTTATTGCACCATTCTGTGTAAATTTCATGAGACTGTTGTGCATGAAAATCCCTGGAGATCAACAGTTATAGAAATACTCAAACCAGCCCATCTGGCACCAACAATCATGCCACGGTCAGAATCACGAAGATCACATTTTTACTTCATTCTGTTGGTTGATGTGAATATTACTCGACGTTCCTGGCCCATATCTGCATGGTTTTATGCATTGCACCACAATTGGCTGCAAAACTACCACATGATTGGCTGTTTAGATAATTATATGCATGAGTAGGTGCAGAGTTGTTCTTAGTAAAGTGCTCAGTAAGTGTACATTTCTGTCATTCCCCACTTACAACTTTAGGTCTGACCTGCAGTTAATTCCCTTTTAACATCTTATGGTATCTTATCCTGTCATATACAGCCTCTCATTAAATCTGAATTGAGATGTCATGAAGAAACATAAAGCTTGGAAGGAAGTAGCATAAGAAGAGATCATATGCCAGTAAAGCAAGTATAGAGCCAAGCACGTAACATAAGTCAAAAACAAGTGATATGTATACATCTTAGTGGACTGTAGGGTAATAACAACACTAAAAAAGACAATGCACAGTGCACTCCCAAAAGTGACAGCAGCAGAGGTTGCTATACACAACCGCAACAGACAAACTACAAGCAACATGAGCAGCTTGTTGCTAGCTAGTGTGAACCACATTTGAGGAAAGTGGCAAATTTTACATTTTGGCAATATATTTATATATCATACATCATATATTTCATGTGTTTCATACATTTCTCAGCATGACAACAACATCATCCATCGAGATCTAAAGGCTGAAAACATCCTCTTCATCAGCAGCTCCTGCGTAAAGGTAGCTGACTTTGGCTTCAGCACAAAGATAAGCAACCGCAGCCAGATGCTGGACACCTTCTGTGGCTCCCCTCCATATGCAGCACCAGAGCTCTTCAAAGATGAGGCCTACTTGGGGGCACCTATAGACGTGTGGGCTATGGGGGTCCTTCTTTTCTTCATGGTGACTGGCACCATGCCTTTCCGTGCTGACACTGTTCCTAAGCTGCGCCACTGTATTCTACAGGGAGTTTATGTAATTCCCACATGGGTGTCTGCCCCATGTCAGAGGCTGATCCGAGTGATCCTCAAACCAGAGCCTACAGAGCGCTGTGCACTGGATCAGATGCTAGGCTGTGAGTGGCTACTCCCAGTGGAGATTCTGCGTCCTATTCCTCGCTTGTACCAGCTTAGCCCTGTCCATTTGCTGAAGGTGGGCCCAGGATGGGCAGAACAAGAAGAGGTGCATGCTGCCCTACAGAAACTTGGAGTCACAGAGGAACACATTCTCAACAACCAGAGCAAGAACAGTCGAAGCCCAATAATGGGTATCTATCGCATTGTACTCCACCGGATCCAAAAGAACAGGGGAGCTGAGTGTTTCCCTTTAATCACAGGTGTAGTCAGAGACCCAAAGCGAGACAGTCTTCGTGCTTACAGAAATTTACGGCACACCTCGAAACTGTGTGTCCTCTCTTAATGACCCTAACTCTGAAGTAAATGTGTTTTACTCGTTCTAGTCACAAGGTTCTTTGTCTTGAATGGGGAGCTCTACTGTCAATAGGTTATGTGAAACCTGAACTGCGCCTTACTGCAATTACATTAGCCTTTAAAATCCTAAATGTATTTTAAAGTGTGGGTGACATGATTTTAAAAGTTTAAGCAATTTGAAATTGGATGGATTATTATGAGGTCTGAGCATTACAATAGGGAATTCTGTGCAGACATTGTAACCTGTGACATCATCACTGTAAGCCTAGTTGTATATCTGAAAGTGTCTAAAGAAAGCGATCGGAAGCAAGAATTAAAGCTTGCAGAAAAAGTTAATTTCTCTAATTTAATCCAATATGCCTTTTGATGCGTTACCTCTGGATGCTCACAGTATCCTAGTGATACCATGACTGTTTAATAAAATAAAGTATGATAAAAGAAATCAAATTAGAATCTTTCATGAATAAATGTGTTATATTTTCCCTGTGAACAAACAAAAGTATGATGTACAGAACCAGTAAAAAGTTTGGACATACCTAGCCATTCATAAAGGTTATTCTTTATTTTGGCTATTTTCTACATTGTATAACAATACTGGAGACAACAAAAGTATGAAATAACACATATGACACATATGGAATTATGTGGCAAACTATAATGTGTTTAAAAAAATACAAAATATGTTTAATATTATATATTCTTCAAAGTAGCCACCATTTACCCTAATGACAGCTTTGTACACTATTGTCATTATCTTAACCAGCTTCATGAGGTAGTCAGCTGGAATGCTTTTCATTTAACAGGTGTGCGTCATCAAAAGTCCATTAGTACTGTATAATTTCTTGCTTTCTTAATGAGTTTGAGACCATCAAACGGTTAATAGTATATAATAAAAATACAAAAAATAGCCCTATTCGCAAATGTAATGACAAATGTAGTAATCCATATTATGTCAAGAAATGCTCAACTAAGAAAAGCAACAGTTCATCATTATTTTAACATGTAGTGTTTTTTAATACAAACAAACATTGAATTAGAAGGTGTGTCCAAACATTTGACTGGTACTGTACAAATGTGGAATTTTGTCCAAACTTTACTCTTCCTCCACAATGCCTGCACAGAATAAAAATCCATCCTATAATGAATTAATGTATGCAAACTCATGTCACCCTCACTTTAAGAAATCAGGTGAAATTCTTAATATATGCTTTAGGAATATAAATTTATAATCATCATTGATCTAAGACACCAAAAATCATAGACCCAAACCTGAGATCTGTAGCCCAATCAAGTCATCTCAATGTTATCTGCTTTTTTTTTTATCAAAAGACATTGCAGTATTTGCTTTATGCACCATTTCTGGATAGAACACAATGCAAGATTTAAGCACACACAGGATATATAAATACACTCTGACCAGTTTATCATGCCCTTCTACAATATAGATCTCTTAGTAGGTGTAACATTACTGGCAGCATATCTTTTACTATGCACATCTATTGGCCCCCACTTCACCTCAAAAACTGTCACTAATACAGTACAGAACAATTAATTTATTAAATACATTTAATTCTTTTAAAGCTGGTTTTAGACTGTGAGAAACTGATTTTAGTAGTCCTTTAAGATTATTACTTGTCAGACTGTATGAGAGCCCAATAAAATTGTGGTTGAATTCTATATCAGACTATGCAATCATGTGCTCTCCATGTCACTTTATAAAGTGGATGTCCTTTTAACTACAGACCTGCAATTAAAGAAAATATGTTCTTTTTCTATTTTCTGTCGATTAGCATGTTTTTTGTACATTTTGCCATCACCACTACTGTTTGTAGCTTTACTTTCAGGTTGGTGTCATCCTATGCTATCCTGATTTGTGGCTTTTAGCTGAGAGTCATAGCACCATTCACACTCTGAGATTTAAAAAAAAAAATCACACTGCCAGAATTTCATTATTTGTTATGAGACTGCCAATCTCAACTCATGACCAAAGAATTATTTTATGGTTGGGGATTTATTTTTCCCCCGTGTCTGCTAAATTGGGCCGAATATTTAATTTCTCACTCTCATAACTTTATTGCTTTACTATTTAAGGAATAATATACAGTACATGCCTTATAGGAACAATAACTGAATAATAACCTGAGAGTTCAGCATGTTAATACTCAGATAATAAAACGTAGTGTGTTTACACAGTTTTAAATCCCAAACAACCAAGTGGCTTTATTGTCATTTCAACCATATAGAGTGCATAATGAAATGAGACAACGTTTCTCCAGGACCAAGGTGCTTCTTCCTTGTGTTTAACTCTAGCTATTTATATGTGAATGATCATGCTACCTTTTCAATATGACTTTCATTTGAAAAGAGGGTGCAGTCGCCCTTGCACATGCTACAGGCAGATGCAGATTGTACACAATGCAGCAGCAAACCCTGAGCCAATGTAAAAGCGAGCTCAGAATTCAGCCACACATCCTCCCCCTTTTTATTCCCACACAACGCCCCCTCCCTAACGCCTGCTCTTCACCTCCCATCTGCTCGCTGTGGCAGATGGAGTTTGCGTGGCATCTCGGACATCTGCCGCCCCAAACAATGGCTCCCTTGTGCAGGCCCCCAGTCTGAGCCAGAGGCGGGTTGCTATTGTATTTGAGTCATACACATGCAGATCAGCGGCCACGAGGCCAGGATGGGGCCAGGCAGCTGACAGTACACACACCACCCCAACATGCAAGCGTGTGCAAGTACCAAAACTAATCATAGTACATAAGTTTTGGCAAAACCTAACTCTAGTGCAGAAAAAAGAATAACACATTAGGCAGTTTTTATTTCACCAGTTTATTCATTTTGTTCAAATCATTAACATTACAATTACATTAGTTAGAATTAAAATGAAGTAGAATTTTTTTTTTATGATGACATTTCTAAAGTGAAACCTTTAGACTTCATTTCTTGTCATAAATATTTCTAAAGTTAAACCTTTAGAGAATAAGACAATTCTGGAAAGTGGAAAGAAGCACATTGCTGACAGTAAGGTACGTTATACTGTGCGGCAATTACGTTTTT
>JAQMYM010000011.1:12079753-12109121 GCA_030014255.1 Parauchenoglanis ngamensis | reverse complement strand
AAAAACGTAATTGCCGCACAGTATAACGTACCTTACTGTCAGCAATGTGCTTCTTTCCACTTTCCAGAATTGTCTTAATCTCTAAAGGTTTAACTTTAGAAATATTTATGACAAGAAATGAAGTCTAAAGGTTTCACTTTAGAAAAAAATAAACAAAAAATAATAGCAAATTGAATTTGAGAAAATGACCTTTCTGTAAACCTTTTTTAAAATTGTGATAAAAAAAAGAAAGAAATAAAAAATAAAATCTTAATTGGTATACCCCTTGGTTTCATTTGTACATATTCTGCTCATATTCATTCTGCGACTTCTTTTCTGTTCAGATAAGTGCAGTATAAAGACAAGTCTAACTCTCTTGTGATTGTGTCAAGTGACCTTACATGTTAAACATATGAGATGTGATTAGCATGGTACTATCAGCATACCTTAGCCAACTGATACCGTCTTTACATTAATAATCTGGAGACCATTACATTTCCATCTGATCATTGGAAATATGATTTTTCCAAAGTAAAATGAAGGCAGAATTTTTCAAAAGTGCTTAAAGAAGAGACTGAGTTTTTCACAATTGACCAAAAGCAAGTGCACTATAGATGACGGAAGAACAGAGAACAGAACAACTGGACATGGTTCAATTAATTGGTAGTACACAGTAGTGTTGCAAAGTTATAAAGCTCATTCACCAAACCCATAGTGTTATAGCAGTAGTAGAGTGGTATAATTAAAACAATATACACTGTTTTGCATTCAAGAGAAAAGAAGGTATAAAGGTATAAAGAGAACATGATCTAAGCATCCACAAATACATTCAAGTAGATAGAGCAGTGTTCAAGTCTTTTCTGAAAATCTGTCTTTAGGAGGTCTTAAACATTATGAGAGAAAATGTCCAGAACTGTTAAGACCACTTACTATTAATAGTCCCAGTCTATAAGTATGGGTGGTATGGTGCAGTGCAATGGTTAGCACGGTTGTCTCCCAGCTAAGGTTCTGGGTTCAAACCTACTAGCCATGTGGGGCCTTTCTCTGTGGAGTTTGCATGTTCTCCTCATGCCTGTGTGGGTTTGCTCTGATTTCCTTCCAAAGTCATGTAGATTAGTTTAACTGGCTACTCTAAATTGCCGTAAGTATGAATGGTTGTTCATATCTTTTTGATTGGTGACCTGCCCGGAGTGTATCCTGCTTCTTGCCCAAATTCAGCTGGGATTGGATCCAGCTTCCCTGCAAACCTTAACAGATAAGTGTTATAGATAATGAATGAATGGAAAATCCATATCTGGAAAATGCAGAACCTAGTTTGGTTAGTTGGTTTAAGTGGTAAAAGAATAAGAAAGACCTATAAAAGCAGTTATTTTGACTGGTTCTGTTTCAGCTCTTATGCAGTAGCCCTCTTAAAAGCATTTTACTGGCACAAAAGTATTTGTTTTCAGTCATTCAAAACCTTTATATGTTTTTTAATTAAGAAAGTGTTTAATCAAGATGGTGGCATCTAGCTGCTGCCTTGTGCTGGACAAAACCAAGTCTTTAGCCTGGACCTGAAGTTAGGACCTGGGGTGAACCCTGTTTACCATGATGTTACAGGATGAGACAAAATGAAAAATAGCATAAACAAAAAAAGACTTCCACAAAATTACAGTGGTAAATGCTTAGCCTTTCATTAATCTCTCTCTCTCTCTCTCTCTCTCTCTCTCTCTCTCTCTTTATAAACTAGTGGTGTAATGTAATGCCATTCTCTATATCAGTATATATCAGAATCAGTTTTTGTTGTTATATGTTTGTTTGTTTTTAATGTTAACCCTACCACTCTGGCCAAGAAACACTGAAACAACAGGACTGTTGGAAATGGAAGTAATTTTTCATTCATAAATGATAACAAAAAAATGCAATTTGCAGACTATAACAATTTGCAGACTATACACATCATAATGTGTATGAAATATCACTTACTTGATATTAAATTCTTGTTCTATAAAAGCATTATCACACTCATAATCTTGTGGTTATACTGAATATCGGCAAAGGATGTAATTACTTACGATGGGCTCGTGCCTACAGCCAAATCATAGCTGTGCCAAAATTCACAAGAATGGTACTCTTGCTTGTGCAAAATTATTTATGAACATACACTGCAAATCAGAAATGTTCACCACTGTTAACTTGTTTCACCAGTAAATAATGAGAAAAAGAATCTTGTTCTATGCCTAAACATTTTGGGCTATTAGTCTTCTTGTACAGTTTTTGCATTGTAGATGAAACCAGGTAACCCACCTCACAAGCTTCTGCAAGCTAACCTTTAAAGCTCAATGTTAAAGTAAAAAACCTTGCCCATCATTTTTTTTGTTTGTTTGTTTTTGCTTCATCCACTGGAATCCCGATGCACACATCTAATCTGAATATTTCTGGCAAGCTTTCTTAAAAAAAATTTGAATAGTCCACCTATTTTTTGTATCTGTATTTGTATTAGTTTAGGATGCATTATCTATACAAAGAAATTTCACTTTATATTGGAATAAGGAAACAATTACATATTACTAATAAGAAAGCAGAACAGTGGTGCAGCAGATAGTATTAACACATCACAGTTCCAGTTCAATATTGAGCTGACTGTGTGGAGGTCTGCATGTTTTGCTTATATACATGTGGGTTTCTCTCAGGGTTCCCTGGTTTTCCAACCTCCCAAAATCATGTCAGTATGAAGTAGGTCTATGCTAGATTGCCCCTAGGTGTGAACGACTGTGTAAATGTGTGCGTGCATGGTGGTCTGCAAAGGACTGACATCCCACCCTACTCCCAGTGTTCCAGATCCACTGTGACCCTGACTAGGATAAACTGCTTAATGAAGATGAATAAATAAACTTCTGAATAAACAGATTTTGTGAGCATCTTACAGAATTTTATTATAATTAAAGTACTTACAAAACATTTGCACATTGGATCTTTTGTAGGCAGGTGTAGGTAAAACAGTTTATGGTAAATGACATTACAGTAATTAGCAATAACATGTGAATGGCTCTCTATCAGGGATTTAAATCGGGTGTGTATTAAAAAAAGATTGAGGCACACAGACCAAAAGGGCAAATGAGTACTCAAAAGATGTAGTGCAAGCAAAAGGTCAAGCAATCAGCAGACTGGAGGAGGCAAAGAACATAAGACAAGACAAGAGACATTTGACAAGAGTCAAAATCAGATAAACATGGTTCAGTCTCATCACTGTGTAAACATTAATTGAGACTTTGCCAAGAACTGAATTAAGTCAAGACTATCTAACTGGTCCAGATGATTGCATACTAAATGAGTTAGTTTTTTCAGTTCCATTAACTGAATGTTGAAAGCTGATTTACATATATGCTTCAAGTTGTTTTTCTTTCATTCCTTCATTCATGAAGTTTTTTTCAACATCTGAGCTGTTTGTTTGCATGAATAATGTTGTGTTTAAGTCTTAACTGTATATGAGGTATGTGTATTAGTGAAGGTGATTGTTTTTTAGAATAAATCTTTTTAAAAAAGCACAGACACAATAGACATATTGCCATTATTGCAGGGATTCAATGTATTTTCTTACTGTTAATATACATGTGTAATGCTTTGCTTTGTTAGACTAACAATTATTAAAATACATTTTATAAAAGACAATGCAATGCAGTGTCAATATATTAATGATACTGTAGAGTATGATTTGATTAAACAATCAGACATAGGAAAAAAGAGCAATCACTGGTCATAATATTGCAACGTTTGTCTGCTTTAAAAATGAACCATTTGGAAGGTGAATGAGCTGTCTCATATTGGTGAGCTGAACCTAAAAAAATGATTCACTGAAAGAAATGATTAACTGAAAACTTCTACTGTGAACAGGTGTGAGTAACTAGAAGTCTGACAAGTCTTGTGAGTGTGCATATGGATTATATGTCAGGTCATGTGACAAGGCTTGAGTTGGGAATCATGGGAAGGGTAGTTTGTGGTTTTCAACAGGAAGAGAAAAAGATGTTGCAGTCTCATGATATTTCTGCTTAATACCTTAATTAATGGTCTAGATTCTCAGCTCCAGGTCTGGAAGCCAACTGTTCTGCAAAATTTTTGATTTTTCCTGGTCAAAATGCAGAAAGCAGATACTTTAGCTGAATTTAGGATAATTGAGTGTATTGTGGGCCAAAAGTGCGCTAAATGTAAGCAGCCAAAATGACCCAGTGAGCTCTGCCAGACCAAAGATGTCCATCATTGACCCATGATCACTGACCCATAATGACCACCATTGATGTCCATTAAATTGACCCATGAAAAGATGTTACTGGTCCACATTTTGACTGGATTGTTAAATATATGCCCTTTTTCAAATGATAAGAATTTGGATATCTTTTGTTTGTCATCTTTTCTATGAACCTTAAAAGATTTAAAGATTCACTCTGGCCAAAATGTAAACCTTAATGTGAGACACATTTTTTTTAAAGATGGAGTACTCATTGGGTGATGTTTGTATAGCTTTCAATTTTAGCCAAAAGTGACCTAACTGTTGTAAGTTCTGTAACATATCAGACCTGAGTTGCAATCACATACAGGGACCAGCATTGAACCCATATATTGATTCAAATGCTGGAACAACTAGTATACTATATAAAAATGGTCAGATGCAGGTAAAATCTTGAAACTAATGTTAGTGAGTGTTCAGGAATGGATCCAGAAATAATCCCATATTATCCAGCCCACCGCTATAAATACAGTGTACACAAATTTCCCCTTTACCTCAAATGTTGTTTATTGGCCAGGGCATGTTTGATGTCTGAAGTTTGCTTCATTAGTTTTGCATTGGATCTAATGAAATGTAGATATTACATCTAAAAAATCTAAAAACATTCAATTAAGGTTGCAAATTATAAATAAAATAATTAAAACCCCAAATTTCCATTATTATGTACAGTAATGGATATTCATAAGGAAATGTCGAATTATGTGAAAGAACAGGGCAAAAAGGATCTTCCTTTTGTATTAATGCTTGAAATGATATAGAAAGCAATATGAGTCAATGAAATAAGCCACATTATCACTAATGTAGATTTCACTTTTGCAAAATAAAAACCCTGTATCTGATTTGCCTTTTACAACTGAAGGCCTTTTTACTAATACTCAGATGGAAACAGCTTGTGATTGGCTGAGAAAGTGCCATCTGGCTGATGAACAGCGAATCCCCCATGGTCTCAAATGTCTAATCCTACAGTAGGATGAGCAAACACAAGAAAAAAGAACTACATACATGCAACATAAGAAAAAAAAGGGGGCAGCACTCCTAGATCAACTTAGTGTTTGGTAGTTAGTAGAGATTAACATTGTTAATGAGATGAATATTCCTGAAATATTCTGCTTTGGTGTCCTTTAAAAGTAGAAAGTCCTATATCTTTTGAGCACTTTAGTGTTTAAGTGTTTTTTATTATAAAAAAGAGACACCATTTACATTTGCTACTCAGTGAAAACATTGGTTAATGAAGACAATATGTTGAACCAAGCCCATAATCGGCACAATGATATGACATCAATTTCCTAACACTATGACCTGTATGTCAAGTATATTTCAATAATTTCAAATCCATAAAAATTTGATAAGGGATACCTGCAAGTAACATCAACAAATATCTATAAGTAAAAGTAAGTTGCTGACAAAAGCTTTTGACAAAAGCTAGCATTTAGCACTCATGCTAACAGTGCTGTTGACCAATGAGTTGGCTAACTAGAGTATGGTTATTAAATATTATATTTATTTATCAAGTTTGAGACTTTATACCATCTTATAAAAAAAGATGCCAAAAAGTCTTCGGAATGGCAATGCAGAAAAAAACTTTTTTTTCTGAATATTATATTATATAAAAGCATATTTTGATTAATTGATCTTCAACTATTGTTTTGGTTCCACAGAAAACTAAAACAATGAACAGCACAAATACTGATGAATTTTTGCTGTGGAAAAATGTTTATTAATTTTAATGTGGTAACAAGAATATTACCAAAATGTGTACCAGAAATTAAAACCAAAATGGTTTCAGAATCAGAATCAGAATCAGAATAAAAAAACTTTATTGATCCCACAGGAAATTGCTATATATTTGTGATATTACGTTGTAATTTTTTTTTTTTAAGTATAATTTTTGCACCAGCACGACACCTTCCATATTGGTTGTTTTCACTGATCAGTTAGATGGCAAAAATTAATGAGCAGGATTCTTGTATGCTGCACTCTTAGAAAAAAAGGTTTCCACCAGGAATTTATAGATTTTTGACACTAAATAGATTCTACTGGGAACCCTATGACAGAGGTGACATTGTGTTCTAGGTTTTATATAGAGGGTTTCTTTAGAAGCTACATAAACATATTGGAAAATCTTTCTCTTTCTGTAAACTCTTGGCAGCTCTTTCTGATGCTTCTTTTATGATTAAAATACAGTGCAAAATGTAAAATATAATGCTTGACAAAACACTGGCATTTACAATCACAGATTTTCAGTGATGTCTCTGCTTGAGTCATATTTGTAGGTTTTTTTTTCAAGTCTTAGCATGAGTCATATTTGTGATTTCAATCATACAAGTATTATTTGACTCCTTGTAAGCCATACTTAAAAACCTGTGCACCATGTTGTGGGAGTGAACAGCTGAACACTGGCTGCATCTGAATAACCTCTGACTTTCTCCAAACATCCAAAGGGGTTAAAAAACACTAGAAGTATTCAAATGAGCCAGTGCAGAACAAAGCGGCAGTATGCAGGCGGACCTTATTGTCAGCAAGTGCCTGCTGACCACAAATACACAGCCAGGCCCCCAAACCTTGCACTCCTCAGTCAACCCAGCAACTAGGCCACAAAACCTGCTCCATCTGCTGCTGTGCATAATGAGCTGGAGCTTTAGGTGCAAGCAAGCATTGGGGGTTGGAGGAGAGGAAGAGGAAAAGGACGACCCTGTGCTTGGCACAAGCCTTCTCCTTTTAAGTTACATTCCCTCGGGGGACGTGCTGCTGCTTCCCCAGTCATCATGGAGCAGTCTCTAAAAAGACCTCCCGTTGGGCAGACTGGGTGTTCTTCTACTGGTTTAGGGAGCAAGGGAAGGAGGGTGCACACATGCTGCTGAGATGAGGCCTGCTGTCACATAAGCACTGATTGATATAAGCCTTGGGGAGGGACCTTGACTAGGACGGGGGTCTCCTTTCACCAGTGCTTTCAGCTGTCCTGGAGCTTTAAAGAGGGCTTTAAATGCAATGTCACAATATTTCATTCCATATATACCTTACCCGCCCTCTTTTGGTCTCCTGTTTACAAGGGTCCTTGCCACCACATGACTCTCTCTTGAGTGCCTTCTCCAGGTCCCTGTTGACCCAACCAGAGTAAAACCACTAGTGAACTGGCATGGGGATGTCCCTAGAGCCAGAGCAGATGGTGCTGAAGGGTGAAGGGTGATGGAGGGGACAGGGATACAGGTCACCAGGGACACGGACATCGGCATTCCATGTTTTCTCAATAGATACCTTATCAGAAACAAGCTCTGACGTGTTTTGGGGGGAAAGTGAAGAAATCAGTTGCTTTGCTTTAATTGTGATGCAAACAAAACAAATTATAACACTAGGAATCCAAATAGTTTTTGATGTGTATGTAAACATGCAGGGAGAAAGCGTGCTGGAAGGGAACCAACTTATCAGTTTAAATGGAATGCAGCATATTTCTGGCAAAACAACAGCAGCAATTCATTCCCAAAAGCCAGCCCCTTCTCTTGTCAACTTTTATCGATGGCGCCTGCCACCATCACTCCATGCTAATATGTAGAACTTTCTTAATTGGCCAGTTGCTGTCCCCCGTCCTGCCATGGCAGCCTGGCAGATTACGGTCTGTAGAGTGAGGGGCTCCAGTCTGCACGCTATGGTAATCACTCATTATGTGGGCCAGCTGTCTCATTGTGTGTAGTCAGAGGGTCAGGCCTCCTGCCTAATGCTGGCCTGCTCGTCCGTGCTCCAGTGTGGGCCTCTCCTCCTCCACATCACCTGCTCAAATATCCATCTGCGAGTGGAGATCAGCCTGATAGAGCTAGGCCATAGCTGATTAAACTGCTCACAAGTACTTATTCATTGAAGGGTTCAAACTGTGGTAGAAAATTATTATTCAGTTTATTGTGGCAACCACAAAAATGGTTATATTTACCAAAATTTCATGGACCAAAAATTTGGTTTTATATGGAAAGAAAATGGCATCTCTCTAAGGCACTGCTTCAAACAGTTTACTTTGAAAAGTATATGGCTAGGAGAAGGTAGCTTTCCTTAGCTTTAGAAAAAAAAGCTGTATTAAGAACAGTGGTAGCTCAGTGGTTAAGATTTTGGACTACTGATCGGCAGGTTGTAAGTTCAATTCCTAGCACTGCCAAGCTGCTACTGCTGTGCCCTTGAGCAAGGCCCTAAACCTACTCAGTTGAATAAATGAGATAAATGTCTTTGCGTTGGATAAAGGTGTCTGCCAAAAAGTGATAAATGTAAATGTAAAAAAAAAAAAAGTCTTGAGGAAAAGGTTCTTCAAGGTTTTTTTTATAGTTAGGCATTCTTAGCTTTCTAAATGCTTAATGGATTCTACTGGGAACTGTCTCTGATAGACGTAACATTCTGTTGTACACTGATCATTTATGGGTTCCACCAGAAGCTAAGAATGATTTTTTTTCTTGTAAAACACATTTTAGGGGATTTCCAGAAACATGCTATCTTAGCAGCTAACTAGGCTATATTCCTATTTTCCGTAAACTAACGATGTAAATAAAGTAGCTATGTTTTATTTGTACTTACCCTGATATTTCACACATGATTTTATTTACATATTAGGTGTAGTGCATAATAGAGTTATGCATTCCAAGCAATGTTGTAGAAACAGCTTACAAATATCCTATAAACATTTCTAGAAATTTCTAAATTTGTTAGCTAGAATGAAACAAAAGGATTCAAATGCAGCATCTAGGAGTAGTGAAGTTCTGCTCACTACTTTCATCAGTCCTAATCACCTGATATTTATGACATCTCTGCTGTGTAAACACCACTAAACTCTGAATGGGCCAGGTAGCAGGTGTGAAGCATTCCGGTGTTTACTGTGAGCGTTTTGGGTGAGATTGCTTGCACATGCAGGTGGAGGAGAAGATAGGATTTCTGACTGAACTGTCATGCTGAACGCAAAGATCAAAGGTGTGTAGTGCTGACACATGCTGCCAACTGTTGCCAAAATACAGATAGATATTGCTATGACTCTGGGGATCAGCTGTCCATCTGAGAGGCCTGGAGTGGATGTGGTGGTGGTGGTTTGAGGCTGTGTTTGTAGAGGGGTGGGGTATGAGGAGACAGTCTGTAGTGGCCAGCTGTGCTGTGGCTGGCCCTCAGGCTTGCACAGGAGCCATATCAGATGCCCCCCTTCTTCTCTCCACTCCTGTTTCTAGTAAGCACACAAAGGCTATAGCTGCTTCAAAAAAGGGCTGGGGTAAGAGGGAGGAGGCACTTGCACACAAAAGTGCACTGAGCCCCCTCGTCAAAAGGAAAAAAGAAAGGAAAAAAAACAGCCCTCTTTTGTCGGAAGCCTGAAAGGACGGCGTGGCACAGTGGCAGCTGTTGCGCCTGCACAGGACATTTGAGACGCTCCCTTTCACAAATACAAAGTCTGGAGTGTGGAGGGAGGGGATGGTGCACTGGGGATTTATGTACAAAGAGAAAGGCACACTTTGCAGATACAAGCACTTCGTAGTAGTAGAGGCAAATCTCGTTGGATGGTGGGGGTGGCTAAGACTGCAATGGAGGTGGGGGGTGGGGGTTAGAAAGAAAGAAAAAAATTTCAACGATGACAGCCATTAATGTGAGTATATCCATCACCTTTCAAAAGAGTCCTACAGGGCAGCCATATGGAGGGAGACACTTTGCCTATTGTCTAGAGATCACTGGCACCTTTCACTCTGACTTAACCAAGCATCAGGAATTCAGGAGCACATTCAGCACTGAGATATTTATGGGTTTATGTTTCTCAAATGAAGGCAATAAAGGAACTCTGCAACACAACAGCAGCTGTAGCGCTTAGAATTTAAGTTTTGAAAGCAGAGCAGTAGGGCATTATGGAGCAGGCCAGTTGGGCTGAATGCAATAGAACTGACTTTTTAGTCAAGGATAATGCATGATTTTTTTTTCAGACGTTCTTCCAACAGTAGTTTGAGTCCTTTTTTCAGTGTGCAGCACGCATCAGATTAAAGAGAGCTCTGGAAAAATCATTTAATTCAACAGATCATTGTCACAAACCAATGTGCAAGCCAAAGGAAAAAACTCCCTGAGATAGTATAAAGAAAGATAGATAACATTAACAAGTACAAAGTTAAGTATTCATAGGTGTATTCGCAGGTATATTCGCAGGTGTACATCTTGTGTGTCTTGATATGAGCCTAGTGTGAAACTGGATAGAAGTCTAAAGAGGAGGATGATCAGTGAAGGATTATGCACCAGAATATATCTGTATTTCTAGCAGGTGCATTAGAGAACACAAAAAGGCACTACTACTGCTTGGGCCTACGGGTTTAATCAGTTTCTAATAGTAAACACAGCATCACTCTTGAGCATGCTGCTCATTCAGGGACCTCTAGTGGAGTGTCTGTAACATGACAAGAAAAAAATAGTTATAATTTTTCTTCCTCATGCACAGCACACCTTATTTATGAGTTTTTTATGAGTCACAAGTTAAAGTGGGTGTGTTAAAGCAGGAAAAACACAAACATGTACAGGACAGGAGATTCTCCAAGGTTAGGAACCTGTGCCTTAGCTAAATTATTTGATTTAAACATATAGCAACAAATAGTGTCACCTCATTTAATTTGACATAAGGAAACTGCTAGGCTGTATTACACATATTCATGACTGACTTCTGAATTATATTGGCAATTTTTTTCAAACAGAGGGTATGATAAGTAGTCTTTTATTTTCATAGTACTTGTTTGTTTGTGTGTTTGTTTGTTTATTTATTTTTAAAACATTTTATAATGAAGACAGCAAACTTCCCACTCTCTCTTACCTCAGAAGAATTAGCAAACAGTGCAAGCTAGTTGGTTAAGTCTAAATGCTAATGCAAAATGTTGGCATTGTTATGTGGTTAGAGGTGGTGCTAACAGGCTAATAACAAACTAAGTATAAATATTCAGGGTGATTACAAATATTTGGACAGTTTTTGAGCATTCTCTCCATTATAATATAAATACCCAGGGATACTTACTGAAATCCATACTGAAAGAGCTTTCACTATATATGTGTGAAGGAAAAATGTTTATATTATATTTTGAAGAAGCTTACCAACTGAAAAACATTTTTAATCACACAGCAATTTGTGATACATTTTCAATAGTTTAGTTTTTCCCTTTACATCCTCAATAATGTTTAAAACATTACTTATTTGTGGCATCAATATATCAGATTTCAGTTTTCTCTAACCTTCTCCAAATTAATCATCAACATGTTCAAATATATGACGAGAGTAAACTAAGTAAAATTGACTTAATTAATTAAGACTAAGATGCTAGCCTTAGTAACATTTTATAAATCATTTCTTACAGCAGTACCAATATAGTTAAGAAAATCTTGAATATTTTCCTAAATTCATGCACAATCTTTTTTAAAATTCACTGTGTAGAGATTACAATAGAAGACCATCACTAAAAGGTAAGTAGCATTTTATAAATTATTTATTGCAGCAGCAACATAACACAGGATTTAAAAAATAAAAAGTGTACTTGAGTAAAAAAATTCTGCATACCATGTAATAGGCCTAAGTAATATTCTGTATTTCCTAGTTTAACATATGAACATAAAATCAGTCAACGCATCATTCAAAACACAGTTATGGGGTGTTTTCTTCATCCATTCTTGTATTCCTTTTATCTGTTCCCTTTTCCGCTCTCCACTTATTGCATGTTAAGACATGTACTGTATAAATATGTGAAATAAATGATTTGTTACCATTATATAACCTTGTGACAAAAAAGCCAAAGCACATCTCTTGTTGATGCTTCAAATGTTATCAGATGAATTAAATTATGTTACTTATATCAATTATGTTACTTTTATCAAGCAGTTCCACTTATCAGTCCAGAAAATAAATGCTGTCCCAATTTGCCTGATGTCCCAGAATACCTGAATTCACCCTATTGATTTAAATAGGCATCAAGACTCATAATTTAACATCTCAAAATTAACACTTTTTAGCCCTTTAAAAAAGTGTAAAAGAAGTCATTAAGCTAAAATAGAATCCATTCAGTGAAAATGAAATTATATTTAGTTAGCGGATGGTGGCATGGTGGTGATTAGAATTGTCACCTCACAGCAAGAAGGTTCTGGGTTCAAACCTGCTGGCTGACTGAGGCCTTACTGTGTGGAGTTTGCTTGTTCTTTCTGGCCTGCGTGGGTTTCCTCCAGGTGCACTGGTTTCCTCCCACAGACCAAAGACATGCAGATTAGGTCAACTGGCTACTCTAGGTTGTCCATAGGTGTGAATGGTTGTGTGTCTTTGTGTTAGCCCTGCAATAGTTTGGTGACCTGTCCAGGGTGTACCCCACCCTAAAGTCTGCTGGGATTGGCTCCAGCTTCATCATGACCCTTAACTGATAAATGGTGGGTGGGTGGACACACATCTTTGTGTGACCTTTTTGACATACTATCTGCTTTATCTGCTTTAACAAAATCTGCAACAACTGAACAAAATGTTGGAAACTTGAGTTGTGGTGCCATCTAGTGGTTGCAATCTGCATTTAAGTTCTTAGTAGCTGACCTACTATGGGACCTCCAAAAGTTTCTTTCTTCTTTTTCCTTTTTTAAAATGTAGTAACTCTTTTTGTAATGTCACATCCACAGAAATGATTCATTAATATCTCACTGACTTTTTCAATTTATTTGATTTATATGGTTTCTTGAGTGAATAATTTGATAGTTAATGGTTAGTGCTACCTTCTAAAGATGTTTTATGTGGAACTTTCTGGGAAAGTACAATTAATAAATTACTTAGAATAAACTAATGATTTAACTAATTATGGAACTAAGTATCATTATGTAACCATATGAATCACTCATTGTGATATGAAAGAAACAGAGTTTTAGAGCGCTTGCCATGACTGTTGGCTTATTCTAAGAGTTGTTAGTAACAAGTTGTGCCTTGTTAAGCTCCATTTAAGCTGAGCCCAATCCAGTTGAAAGAGATCAAGAACTCTGGGACTAAGTTCAAGCACCAGGATTGGTGCATATTGAGGGGTGATTATTGTTATTAGTAGCATATGTTCAATAGTAAAAAAAACACAATGTTTCATAATCTGGGACTGAACTTAAAGCTACATAATGCCTTTGCTGAGATTTGGATCAAGCCCTGTGACAGATTGACAACTGGCCCAGGGTATACCTTGCATCTCACCCAAAGTCAGATGGGATTGGCTCGCTGTAACACTTAATGTACAAGTGGTATAGATACAGATTTTTGATCAGATGAATGGTTTTTGCACAGCAACTATTTTTCTTTTTTCTATTTTTCTTTTTCCTTTGTGACCCAAATGAGGATGGGATCCCTTTTGAGTCTGGTTCCTCTCAAGGTTTCTTCCTTTTGCTTATCTCAGGGAGTTTTTCCTTGCCGCCGTCACCACAGGCTTGCTCATTAGGGATATATATAGATAAATGTGTAGATTCATAAGTATATATTCAGAATTTATATACTTTTGTGAAGCTGATTTGTGACAATGTCTGTTGTTAAAAGCGCTATACAAATAAAATTGAATTGAATTGAATTCTTCCAAATAGTTTCCCATAGAAATTAATGGCAGAACTTTGTAAAGGTCTATGCTCCACTCATATTATTTGGATACATATACACCATAGCAACCACCTTGGATACCATAGCAATTACTTTGCAACACCATAGTAACCACCTTGGATGCTACAGCAATACCTAGCAACCACCTGGGAGATGCGTAAGCTATGCAAACACTGCATTTTCTTCAGGAAAAGCACTTCTCTAGTATTTTATGTTACTTAAACACTGTATCTTATGTAAACTGTAAGGTATTCATGGCAATATTGAACTAAAAAGTGTAACTACCATGCCAGACTTCGTTTAATATTTACATTTATAATTTTACTATACTCTCAAATGCGATACTGTTACTATATATACACTGCCTGTTCATACAAAAGTAATCTAATATTTCGTTGGACCACCTTTAGCCTTGATTATGGCATGCATTTGCTGTGGCATCAATTCGATGAGCTTCTGCAATGTCACAACATTTATTTCCATCCAGAGTTGCATTAATTTTTCACCTAGATCTTGTAGAGATGATGGGAAAGTCTGGCTGCTGCACAAATTCTTCTCCAGTACATCCCAAAGATTCTCAATGGGGTTAAGGTCTGGACTCTTGGAATATGCCCGTGCCATCAGGGAAGAAGAAATTCACTGATGGAATAACTTGGTCATTCAGTATATTCAGGTAGTCAGCTGATGGCATTCTTTGGGAACATAATGTTGCTGAACTTAGACCTGACCAACTGCAGCAACCAGAAAATAGCACTGCCACCACAATCATGTACGGTAGGCAGCAGGCATGATGGCTGCATCACTTTATGCGCCTCTCTTCTTAGCCTGATGCACCCATCACATCCCCATTATCCTTCCAGTTTTTAATAATGTGTTGGACATTGCCAATAATTTGACCCTTCAGAAATAGATTAACATCTTTTCCACTTTATGACTGTAGGACTTTATGCTAAACTTCTTCTAGGGTGAAGATTTTCAGAAAATCTGTTTTCATTGTTAATATTTAGATAGGGAAAATTGAAATTTTGGCTTGTAATATCAGCATGCGCAATGGTATCTCCTTGGTTTGACGTCGGGGTGTGAACCACTAAGGCCTTTGTCTTCCAGATGCATATTTTTTTTGCTCTGGCTGCTCCCACATCCTCATTTTCAGAGTGCTTCCAGTCCGCATTTCTCAAGTGCTTATTGTTGCTAGGTTACAAAAAACATCTAGCATACACTTATGCATTCCTTCATTGTGAATTTCAAGTCTCTATTGTAGCAGGCTTCCAGACAACCACTTAAAGTTTGCAGTTTGTCCTCATGAAAACCGAACAATTTCCATATAGCAATTTCTATGTGCCTTTATAATGTGCTAAATTAAAATGATTGTCCCATTGAGGGATGTGCCCATAGAGTGTAAAATTCCATGTCCAATTTCCTTCCTCACGTAAAAATATTAACAACTTGTGCAGACAGCCTAAAGAGAGCTAAGAAAACCTAAGCTCAGTTTTGATTAAGATAAACTGCAGGTGTGAATTTCTCGTTTGATTGTTGCATGCTGTCAGTGCTGAACATCATAGGATTTGTATGGAAAATAGGTGCTGCCCAAGGAAAAAACAAACAAACAAACAAACAAACAAACAAAAAAACATTTGGTGAACACAGGCCCTACTCTCTTTATTTACATGAGGCGACTGCATGTTTTTGTGTTTTCATGTGGACAGAGATTTCATTTAAGATGGTTCTTTGGATAGGATTTGTTTTTAAATTGAAGGAGGAAAACCTTTTTAAAAAAACTTTAAAAAACACCCATGTACATGTGGACTAGGCCTTAGAGATGAAATCATGTCTAAACTTAGCAATGCTAAAATTAGAACTTAATTGCTGCTGTATAAAGTACTACCCCTTAAGAAGCTAACATAGTTAAAATTAAATTAGAATTTACTTGTCAAAGTTGACTGGTCTGCAAGGCAAAACCTTTGATTATGATTTTTATTTATTTATTTAAGACTGCAATTTTACAAGGTTTTTCTGTCAAAATCTGGAATGACTGTGGCTTTACACTGTTGTAATGCAGTATTGCCTGCTAACAGGGGCTTTGGAACCTTTTCAATTTTAGGGTGGGAAAAAAAATACATGCACACTACTATAATCCATGATTTCTGTGATCGCTGCCTAAACATATAAATTACAAAATGGAGAATTGTTGTCCTTGTTGTCAAAATGGCTACTCCTTGTGAGTAATGCTTTGTTTGGGTAGTGTTGGAAACTGGGAAATTTTTGGGAACTTGCAAACTGCACTCGAACGACCTACAAAGGGATTCTACATGATCTGTCAATAAACCCATTTCCAACACTTTTCCCTCTGTGGGGTTTCTCCTGCAAATATCAGTCTGCAAATTCCTTGTTCCTTTGAGCCAACAGTTCAAAATGCCTGTGTGCGTTCTTCCACAAAGGCATGTGTTTGTGTTCCATGGAAACAGGGATGGCTGGTACCCAAGTACACACTGGAAGTGGGTCAATTATGTCACTGAGTGGAACGCTGGGCATGTTTGGCCCAAGAAAGGAACTTCCTGGTGCAAAGAGCAAAAGGTTCATAAGAAATGGCCAATTTCCTGGTTTGCCTACTCAACTTGTCCATTAACCTGGGAGAAGTAACAAGATTTACAGAAACCCCCAGTTTTTCCATAAATTTTGCCCAGACCATGGAGGTGAACTGCTTTGATCACTTATAATGTCTTCAGGAAGTCCATAATAGTGGAATGCTTGTGTGATGATTTGTTCTGTGGTTTTGATGGAGGTAGGCAAACCATGTAGTGGGAGAAGATTCAAGGATTTCAATCACTTTTGATCACATTTTGATCACTGATCTATGATACCCCTTATGACTAGATTACCTCAAAACTCTGAGAGGTGTTTGATGAAGTCAATGGTGAGGTAAGACCTGGGTTGTTGGGGTGTGGGTAAGGGGGTAAACTTATCAGCTGGTAGGGTGATGGGTAATTTGGCATGGCAGATGCCATGCATGAACACATGAACCCATGGATGTCAGATAAGATGTTCGGCCACCAATATCTGACCCTACACAACACATGGTAACGCCTGTGTGTGCCTGGAACTCCAAGGCAGCATTTAGCCAACTCGGCTAAATGGGGAAACTGGCTCTCTTTTTTTCCTTCCACCATTTAAGTGGATTTGATTCAACTGGGAGACTCTGCACTGCCTTGTAATGATGCACCATCCCTTCTACCACTTGAGATAAAGGGTTTGGTGGTGGTGTCTGATGTGCTGGAATTAAAAGAGCTTTTATTGTCTGTATAGGATAGTTATAGTTAAATGCTAAAATTCAATTAAAATAAAACTGATTTTTATAGCACTTTCAGTACAGCACTTTAGCATGTTTGTCAATGAGATACTGTACAGGTCTCAGGATCTTGAAACTAAACTGTTTTGATAAAAAATTATATTTTAGATAAAAACTATTTATATTAAAACTATTTGACAAATACCTATTGGGGGTAGAATATTCTGAGTCAGGCTGTTGAAGATCTTGCCATGAGTGGTCTCATCCAGAAAGGGTAGAGATTTGGGGTGGTGCAGATGCCGGGGTGTTAAGGTGGGATGGGACGTGGTAGATCGGAATTCGGTCTTCATGTTAATTGTTAAATGGTGAACTGAATATAGTGAAAGTATAAGAAGCTCTTTCTAATCAGTGAAACCACACTTCTAGAGCAGTTTTGACAGCCTACAACTCTTGATTACCAATATCATAATTGTGTTTTGCAAGGGAGACCTTCTTATTATAGAAAGCCACAGGAACAAGTTTTGTTTTTTGTCAATAATGAATGTCTTTGAGGGGTCAAGATGTTTCAAAATGGGAGCACTGGTGAATGCTGTCTTGAGCCTCTCAAAGTCCTCATCAGTTGTTTTCCATGCTAGATGTTTGGGACCCTTTTTTTTTTAGCAACAACATGAGGGGAGTGGCAATGGAACTAAAGCCTCTGATGAACCTTCATTAGAAATTGACAAAGGCAAGGATGTGGGAGTGGGTAATTCTTTCAGGGCAGAAACTTTTCTTGGTCCATTTCCTTCCTCAGGTACATTATGTGCCCAGAAGGGGTAACCCTTCTGGGCACATAATGTACCTGAGGAAGGCGATGATGGTCACATGAAATTCACATTTCTCTCCTTTTACACAGAGCTGTACCTCAAGTTGTCATACAAGGGCTTACTTAACATTTTCCACTCATCACCCTCCCTGTGGCAAATGGGCTTATAACCACTGTGTAGATCAAGTGTAATGAAAATCTTGGCCGAAAGAAGAGGGTAGCAGAACTTTACTGTGATCTGGTTGAGTCCTCAGCAATCAATACTTGGCTGGAGCCACTTTTCTTTTTTCTTCACTCATTGTGGCAGGGGATTTTAAAAGCTCCAACCTCAAACATGCAGGGCCAAAATTCAAATCAACACATCACCTGCCCCACCAGAAGTGAAAAGGTCCTGGACATTGATGACATCAATGTGTTTTCATAATATGCTGTGGGATTTATTGGGAAGCTGGTGAATGATAGTGAATGAAAGTCCACAAAATCACCCTCAGAATATTTCCCAACCAGAAGCCATAGATGGATAAAACCATCTGTGATGGGAACATGGATGAGTACAAGGATACATCCGACAATGTGCACAGGGCAGTGAAGGAGGGGAAGTGGTGTTATGGGAAGAAACTAGAATCACAGTTCTAACGATGTGGTTCTAGGAGCCTGTGGCAGGGGCCAAAAATGATAAAAAGTCTATAAAACACTATTCTTCAGGATGGTGAATGTGGACACATCCCTCGCAGACAAGCTGAACACTTCAAGGCTTCAAGGCTGCAGCTAACAGAGCTAATAGCTCAAGTGGTGCTAACAGTGCTAGCAGTGCTAATGGCAGCACTATTAGTGCCAATGACAGTATGTATGAGGAGTGTGTCAGAGCAGGAAATACTTCCTTGAATTATGTTGTGAGGAAGGCTATCAGCAGAGTTAACACCAGGAAGGCAGCAAGAGCAGATGGAATCTTAGGTCCGGTCCTTAGATCCTGTGCTGACCAGATAGCACTGGTGTTTACTAACATATTTAACCTCTCCCTGGCACAGTCAGTAATTCCTATGTACTGAGAACAGTCTATTATCATTCCTGTCCTGAAGAATCCCCAGCCAATGTCAATGTCTCAATGTCTATAAACCAATAGCCCTGAGCTCAGTCATGGTGAAGTGTTTTGGAAGGTACTTCATCACCTTTTCATTACCTGACACCATTACAATTTGCATATTGCCCCAATCACTCAACAGACGGTGCCATCACTTACCTACTACACACAGCCCTCACCCTCAGCACTCAAGTACTCCAGGGTTCTGTCCTGAGCCCCTGATATACTCATTGTACACTAATCACTATGTGGCCACTTCCAACTCTACCACCATTATCAAGTTTATCATAACACTGTTGTGATGGGCTAGATTTCTGATAATGATGAGCTGGCCCACCTTGAGGAGATGAAAAAGCCTGAAGATCTAGAGGTGATTAAAAGCCTGAACTAGTGGCAGAAGAAAAACCTCCTTCTGAATGTCAGGTACACAAGGAAGTTGATAGTGGACTTCAGCTCAAAGCAGGAGAAGAGATACCACCCACTTAGGATCAATGGTGCCCCAGTAGATAGAGTGGACACTTTCCAGTACCTTGGTGTCCTCATCACACAGGCCACTACATGATCCTGCCACATTAAGACCCTGGTGAAGTCCTGCTTCTTCCTCCACTTAATTTGGACCCTCAACCAGGACAACACCTAGGACTATTTATACATACACATATAAAATTTACTTGCACAAAAGCAACACATCCTACACCCTGCAATACATATGGCATATCCCATGTTTATAAATATCTATATTATATTATTAACATTTTCACAGCAAACTACCTCAGCTAAATGTTGCACAGCCATCCACCTTTTATATATATATATATTTTTTTGTTTGTTTTTTTTTTTTCCTAAATTCTTAGAGATGATGTAGCTATACACTATATGGACAAAAGTATTGGGACACTTGACCATTACACCAACAGGGACTTTAATGACATTGCATTCAAGCATACAGGCTTTAATATGGAGTTGGTCCCCCCTTTGCAGCTATAACAGCTTCCACTCTTATTGGATGGCTTTCCACAAGATTTTGAAGTGTTTCTGGGGCAATTTGTGTCCATTCATTCTGTAGAGCATTTATGAGGTCAGGCACTGATGTTGAACAAGAAGGTCTGGCTCTCAATCTCCATTCCAGTTCATCCCAAAGGTGGTAGATGGGGTTGATGTCAGGGCTCTGTAAGGGCCAGTCAAGTTCTTTCACACCGAACTCATCCAACCATGTATTTATGGACCTTGCTTTATGCACTGGGGCACAGTCATGCTGGAATAGAAAATGGCCTTCCGCAAACTGTGTCAACATAGTTAAAAGCATAACATTGTCCAAAATGGCTTGACATGCTGAAGCATTAAGATTGCCCTTCACTGGAAGTAAGGGGCCTAGCCCAAACCCTGAAAAACAGCCCCACACCATTATCCCTCCTCTACCAAACTTCACATTTGGCACATTGCAGTCAGGCAGGTAATGTTCTCCCAGCATCTGCCAAACATTGGCTCACCCATCTGACTGCCAAACAGAGAACCGTGATTTATCTCTCCAGAGAACATGTTTCCACTGCTCCACAGTCCAGTGGAAGTGTGCTTAACACCACTCCATTCGACACTTTGGACTTGGTGATGTGAGGCTTGCATGCAGCAGCTTGGCCATGGAAACCCATTCCATGAAGCTCCTGCTGCACAGTTTATGAGCTCATATTAATGCCAGTGGAAGTTTGGAACTCTTCCGCTATGGAATCAGCAAAATTTTGACGACCTTTACACACCATGTACCTTAGTAGTTGTTCACCCTGCTCTGTGACTTTATGTGATCTTCCGCTTCATGGCTGAGTTGCTGTTAACTTCCACTTGCCGATAATACCACTTACAGTTGACCGTGAAATATCCAGCAGAGATGAAATTTCATGAACCGTCTTATTGAAAAGGTGGCATCCTATCACAGTACCACACTTGAAGTCACTGAGTTCTTCAGAATGACCCATTTTGTTTCACAAATGTTGTAAATGGAGACTGCATGGCTAGGTGATTGATTTTATACACCTGTGCCAATGAGTCTGATCGAAACACCTGAATTCAATTAAGAGGTGGGTACCAATAATTTTGTCCATATTGTGTAGGATGTGGGAATAATGTAAAATAATAGAGGATATACTGTAGAAGAATGTGGTCCTGAGTGAAAATGCTGACTTCAGTTCTCAATTTTAATTGTAAGAATGTTTTGCTTTTAATCTTACACTAGGTTTGTTATTGTCACAGCAAATGCAGTATAGCGTTTCACAGGCAAACAAATCCAAAGAAACATGCAGGGTCATAAACAGGGACAGGCAGAAGTCACAAAATGAGCAAACAGCAGTAACAGGGGAATAACCAATACCCAAAATCCAAATAATCAGAGCAGGGTCAAACACACAGAAAACACACGAGACCAGCAAGGCTTGGCAACGTCAGGTAAGAATACCCAGAGCGATACTTCACAGTCAGTGAGTGAGTGACTGATATAAGGTGAAGAGACGAGAAACACCTGTGGCTGATCAGTACTTAGGTGATTGGGAGTGAGCACATTGTTGGGAACTGTAGTTCTTGTTGGCCATGTTTGTATGCTGCAATGGATTGTGGGAAATGGAGTGCAGTGCAGACTCTAGAGCTGATGTGACCAAGCTCCCTCAAGGAGCTCCCTCTGGGAGAGGATTTCTTCCTCAGGTGACCTCTAGGGTGAGGACCTGGCATCTCCAGGTGCTTGGCATGAAATTGTCATGTGAGCTGTGGATCCAGGACATCACATGACGGTACCCAACATCGTTCCTCTGGGCCATATCCCCCCAACCTCCCTAGTATGAGATACTCCAACCTCCCTTCACTTTTATGGGATTTGAGAATGGTTTTGACAATATATGCAGGTTAGCCATCAATGTCTAGTGGTTCAGGAGCTGTGGAAGAGGGGATAATTTCTGCCAGTGGCCCTGAGATGGTTGGTTTTAACTGAGAGACATTAAATGATGGTGCTAGCTGGTTTTGTCAGAGCAGAGTGAGTCTGAAAGTGAATTCATTAATCTGTCATAGGAATTTTTATAGGCCAAAGTACCTGTTATTTAATTCCTGGTGACCCTTGGATGTGTTTAGTAGACAGTCACACATGTTTTACTTCAATGCCTGTCAGCCAGTTTTTTGTTGTGGCTTGTAACTCTGACCAGGCGTTGATGAGCCCACTTGTTCACACTTGTTTGCTTCTGGTGAACCAGTAGTTCACTGCTGGAGAATCTGAAATTCTGGCATTCCATGGAAATAGGAGAGGTTGAAAGCCTAATACACATTGAAAGGGTGTGAGATTTGCAGTTGAGTGACTCATTGAATTTTGGGCATACTCTGCCCAGGGGAGAAAGCAAGCCCAATCATCCTGATTCTACTTTCTCCACTTGCCCATTGTCTTCTGGATGGTACCCAGAATTGAGACTCACATAGGCTCCCATTTTTTCTATAAAGCTTTTCCACACTCTGGAGGTAAACTGTGCTCTCCTATAACTCACAATATCATAATTGAGGCCGAAGTATTGAAAAACGTGATTGAACATGAACTCGGCAGTTTCAAAGGCTCGGTTGGGGAATTAGGTGCAAGAAGTGAGAGAATCTGTCCATTATAAACAGGATTACAGTATTACCCTGTGATTCTGGGAGGTCAGTGAGGAAATCAAGTGATAAGTAGGACCATGGGTGTTGAGGCATGAGTAGAGGCATGAGTTTTCCACTGTGGACAATGTGTGAGACACCTTGGCTTGAGTGCAGGCTATGCAAGAGGTGATGTAACGATGGATGTCAGTGAGCATATTTGGCCACCAGTAGCTGGTGTTGGGCAGCTGATGTGCACTGAATGCCTGGATGACCAGTAGCTGGCATAGTATGTACCCAAGTGATCAGTTTGTCATGCAGACTTACATGATATGGTACAAATGTGAGGTTTCTGGGGCATTTGGCATGGATGACATGTGGTGGACTTGTGCAATTTCTTGATCTATTTCCCAAAGTATGGCATGAACAAAGCATGAAGGAGGAAAAATGGGGTTTGACTGGGTTTTGGTTTTCTGTGTGGTGTGGATTCAAGATAAAGCATCTGCTTTAGTATTTTTGGAGCCTGGGCAATAGGATACTGTGAACTGAAATCTGGTGAAGAATAGTGCCCATCGAGATTGCCTTGGGTCTAGACATTTAGCTGATTGAGAATATCCCAGGATCTTATGATCAGTGAAAACAACAAAGGGCTTGGCTTCCTCTAGCCAGTGCCTCCATTCTTCTAATGACACTTTAACTGCCAAGAGCTCCTGGTTATCCATGTTCTCTTCTGTTCTGCAGGAGCTAATTTCCAGGAGAAGAAGGCCATGGGATACATCTTGGGTCTCTTGCCACTACGTTGTGATAAGATAACTCCGACTCCTGCCTCTGAGCCATTTACTTCTACTACGGATATCCATTTAGGATGGGGTGATGAAGGATGGGAGCTGTAATGCAGGTGGTTTTCAGTTGGATTCAGTTGAATGACCTTTTAGCCATTGGGTGCCATCTCAGTTTCTTGGGAGCCGCTTTTAGGAGAGATGTGAGGGGTGCGGCAATGGCACTAAAACTCCAAATAAAACATAGATAAAAATGAACAAACCCCAAGAATCTCTGAAGCTCTTTAAGAGTACATGGTCTCATTGCAGCACCTTTGGCCAAGTCCATTTTAATCCCCTCTGGGCTGATGATGTAGCCCAAAAATGACACTGTGTTAACATGAATCTCACACTTTTCTCCTTTAATATAGGGTTGATTCTCAGAAAGACAGCGAAGAACTTGCTTGACATGATTCACATGGTTTTCCAGAGATGGAGAATATATTAAGATGTCATTGATGTAATCTATAATGAATTGTCGCAGCTTCTCTCTCAGTATATCATTGATTAAGCACTGGAATACACTGGGCATGAAAGAGAGAGCATATAACATGACGCAGTACTCGTAGTGGCCAGAGGTGGTGCAAAAGGCACTTGTTGATTTCATATATGTGCACCAGATTATATGCTCTGCACAGATCCAGTTTAATGTAAACAGGTAAGAGGTTGATGTCACAGTCGTAGGGGTGGTGTGAAGGTAAGGTGCTGGCTTTGGTTTTGCTGAACACTTCCAAAAATTTGTGGTATATTTCCAGAGATTGGACAGGAGAGTCTGGCTCTGGTTTCTCTACAGAAGTGGAAATGACGAGGATGTAAAGGTAATGCAGATAATGTTGTAAACAGAAGTCAGACCATTTTAATATTTCCTTTTCCTGCCATGAAATCATCAGATTATATTTTTGCATCCAGGGTAATCCTAGGATGAGGGGTGCTTGTGTGTGTCTGTGACCAACAAAGAAATAGTTCTCAGTGAAGTCCATTATCATGGAGTTGGACATTTTCGGTGTAGTAACTGATGGTGCCAGAGCCGATGGGGATGTTGTTGATGGCATGAACATGTATGGATGTATGGTGCAGAGTGGGATATTGAGTTGACTGGTGGTTTCATGATCAGTGAAGTTGTAGCCACCTTCAGACTCATTTAGGGCTGAAAGAAAAATGATTTGACCTCAGTGCGTTATCTGTACAGTTATGGAACAGTCTGTTAACAGTTAACAGTCTGGAACTGCATTGCTTTGCTTGTTGAGGATGGACTGGCACAATGGCACATGGTGCAGTTGGCGATGGTATGCGAGGGGTGCCTCTTCTCCCTTTTGGTGAGGCTTAGCTTGGTTCTTGCAATTTGCATGGGCTCCAGCACGTCATGCATCTAACTCAACTCACTTGGCTTGTTTTGGTTTCGAATTATGTTATCCAGACAAATGGCCAGGTCAGTGAGAGAGTCCAGGGTCGTCTGATCATTTCTGCAGGGGAGCTCTGGGAGCACGTTGGTAATTAAGCATCAGCGAAATGCGACTTTATAAGCTGGATCATTCCACCCACCTGCTGCCAGGGTCTGAAATTCCAAAGCCTATTCTGCAGCTCTGTGGTCTCCCTGCTTGATGTCGAGGTTGAGCTTCTCATCGATCTCTTTGCCCTCCAGAGAATGATTAAACATGCATTTGAACATGCTAATGAATCATTCATAGGAGGAGACGTCTTCTCCTGCCTTGTTCCAGACCATGGTAGCCCAACGAAGGGCCTTGCCGGCGAGCAGGTTACAGGTAATACTGTGATTTTAGAATGATCTGAGAGATTGGTCTGAGCAGTGAAGAAGAGGGAACTGATGTGACAGTTGTTAAGTTTTTGTGTTTGTATGTTTACTAAAAACAAACAAAAAAACATCCGGTCACTATAAACATGGAGTTTAAAAATAAGCTTATAAAGTAACCATACTCATTTTTTATATCAATGTTTATAGTACAGTACAGTACAGAAAAGTTCGATGTATTGTTGAAATGTAAACAGACTGAGATCGCGACGATGGTGGTGAAGTATACCTTTGCCACAGGTACATTGTCTTATCTTCATCCATAATATTATCTTCTTACAAAGTGGAGAATTTTTAATTGTATAACAATTCAATTCAATTTCAATTCAATTCAATGTTATTTGTATAGTGCTTTTAACAATGGACATTGTCACAAAGCAGCTTTACAGAAGTTATACATATAACTCCAACCAGAAGTAGGACATCAGGATAGATCAGGCAGGTCCGGAAAGCAGAGGGAGTTAGGATCATTGGTATCTCAATGACTTAATGGGCTGTAAAATCCATTGCCATGTTTTGCCATGAAGTTTTCCTTACTCTACAGAAAAATACCTGAAAGTGGAATTCATTGTTAGAAGTGCACCAAATATTAGGCTGAAAATTTAAATTCTTTCCCCACTTTTGGTTACAGGATTTTAAATGAATGAATGAATGTATAATTAAATAAATAAATAAAGTATTTTATGCTAATGTAGAATAACATAGTTTTATTTTAACATATTGCAAATAAAATCATTCTGAGAATGAAAGCCATGTTTAAATGTACACTGTAGGTTTATATGAACTACTATTATTAGATTAGCTATTTGTTTGTAGCTATTTATTAATAGAATGATTATTCTATTAGTTAATCTATGAAAATTGTGTGTGTGTGTGTGTGTGTGTGTGTGTGTGTGTGTGTGTGTGTGTGCTTGCGTGCACGCACACTATCTGGGATGTTCATAGACGTGGTCAATGTAATTTACTGAAATATATGAATTGAAAATATAGTAAGGTACAGGCACCAAGAAAATGCCCTATTGATTAATGAGGTCCTGAAAAGAAAAGACAGTTAGGTTGGCATTGCATATTGATGGTTGTTTTGAACTCTTCAGTCTTGGAGTAATTCCAGTCCAGAACCCAGTAGCTCTCAGAGAAGGACTGGCTGATTTGCATCAAACATAGGGCCACAAATGGTGATAAAGAGAATGAAGAATGCCACCGAAAGAACTAATTAAAATTTTCTTTACATGTATACACAAAACTGCTATTTTATTAGTTATACCTATTTGACACCTGACCCATATAGGTCACTTTGTAGGTGTACAATTACCAGCTTTAGCCCACTGATGTGTCAGAGACCACCATAGGACCATCACTCAGATCATTTGGGTGGTGGATTATTTTCAGTATAGCAGTGACCCTGACATGATAATGTGAGTGTGTGGTGCTGGTACAAATGGATCTTTTCCCATACTCAGTGTGCAATAATCATTCAACCCTAATCAAGTGTCCATTTCTGACCACAACTGTTGGAATATTTTAGCTGTTGGAATATTTCTCAACCCAGCAGACAATTTCAGGTGTTTACACACTGATCCATCTGATATCCTCATGACAAACTGTGTCATATCTGCACCTGCTCCTGCACCCTCACCTGCACATGAGAATACACACACACCCATTCTCAACATGGACACAGACATGCCCTCCGATGACGACACTTTATCTGACACAGAAATGGACACTGTTACAAACGAACACTCCGACACAGAAATGGACTACACATCCCATGACACACAGCCTACAGACAATATGGCGGAACGCCTCCCACGCTCAAGGTCACCTGACATCTGATTGGGAGCAGGTGCATCCAATCTCTCATGCTCACACATCTAATAAAAGGACTCTGAATCTCTCACTTCCTTGCAAAGCATTAAGTTTAGCTCCTCCTTGTGTCTACCTTTTGCCAAGCCTTAATGTACTGAGATTCTTTCCGATCCTGACCTTATTCCGTGTTTTTGACTACCTAGTTTTGTCTAGTTTGTACTGTTTGTTGATCAACCGATCTTTTGCACATTTACGACATTGCTTACTGCCTGCCGGTTTTGTACCTCTGCCTACGTTGTTTATTAAAGTGTCTTATTGCATTTGCATCCTGTCTGGTTTGGGCATCATGACAAACTTCATGTCTAAATCAGCACACATTTGTATCACTTCAAACAGATTTGTGGAGATGTTTAGTGTCTCAAACAGACTTCCTGATGTGGTTTCTGACAATGTATGAAAACTACTATTAATAATTATTATTCCACAGCGTTGCTGAAATCTGTGGCTGGTTGCACCAGCAGAGCATAAGTTTGATTGTACGTTTGGAGTAGCTAGTTTCTCACTAGCGCTGCCCTGAATTTCAGATTGCACCATGATCACTTAAGACGCAACTTAACTAGTAGTGTGTAAAGCAATCTTAATCAAAATATTGTCACATTTAATGACATTTCTATTGTTTCAAACCAATAAATGGCACCATACAATGTAAACAGGAAATACTGCTTTTGTCAACAAACAAAAGAGCCAAAGTTATAAACTGGAACATTAAAACTACACAAAAATAAAGAAACACACAAACATACTGTTCAGTTTCACACATTTACACTGTGCTTTATTCAGTATGAGATGTGTATGTTTGCAGAATCACTCATGGATGGCATTTATCATATCACGAAGGTGACTTGCACTCCCCTCTGTACTGAATGACAGTCACGATCTCTCTTTTCTCTCTCTCATTATCTCTCTCGCTGATTTTATTTTATTTTCACTGTACATCTTGTGTGAAATGCTCTGTTTGTTAATTAAGCAATTAATATAATGCATTCCACATAATTCAAGTTTGAGATTAAACGTTTTTATGAAAATGTGTTGTTTAACAAAGTAAAGTGTATGATATGGTAATTTTGTTTAAAAAGGAATTTATAGGAGGAATCTCAGCTGTAAGAGCTTTAGTTAAAATTTCCCAGCTAAGGAAAGTCAGGACAGAGGAGTTTATGCTTTCTGGTTTCTTGCTGTAAGGATGGTGTGCGGTTTTCGGGAGGGTAATGGTAAGAAACAAAAATGAGAACAAGTGTCACTCAGACATACCACCAGAACTCACCAACAACAGTAAATCTAACTATACACTATTAAAATGTGCTAATTTCATTTGTCTTTTTTATGGCGGGCATTTCACCTACTTACAGTTAGGTGTACGTTTTAAGATATAAATTAAGTCTATGTTGAATGTATGTGATTTGATGCAATGGTATAACTTTTAGTCGTTGATACATTTGAACATAGTGATAATTTACATTCAAACTAGGTGAAGACAAACTTACGTACTGCTGGTGCAACTGGCTGCTGGATTCTGATTGGTCAGAAGATGTTTTCTAAAACATAATTTTAGAATTTTCTATAACAGCAGCTCTGATAGTTGTGTGTCTGAAAATCACAGGGTGATATTCATGTTCTTCTTCTAATACATTATCATTTGTAGTGGTGGTGATATCAAGTTGATATCTAGTGGTATCAAGTGGTAGGAAACCTTTTTTTTTTCTAAAAAAAATTATTTATTTTTTGACTCCATTTTCAATTGTTCCATTCAATTGTGCCTACTCAAAGGAAATAATGAAAAATAGCAACTTCAACCCACATTTCTATTTTTTCATTTCCATCTTTAATTAAGTGAAAGGGCTGTACCGCAAGGTGGTCACATACTGCTCACAGCAACATTCCAGCTTGTCAGGAACACTGCAACCAGACCTAATATATTCATCTTGTTTTATGCAGGCATTGTCATATTTATTACAATGATTATTTGTGTTTAATTGCATATAAAATGTAAAATACTGTAGGGATGCCATTTCCTGTCCACATAGTCCTCCTACATGGGTGTGTGACCCATTTCTTTGACTCCAAAGAGGCAGGCACTCTGTGTTTAGCTTAGGCCATTGCAAAGAATGTGGGCCTTTTGGGCCAGAAAGTCCCTTAACGATTACAAGGATCTAATACATCATTTAATTGAAACATAAGGCTATTCTGATCCAAGATGGCGGCGCGGGAGTAGCACGCAGCGGACACTCCGGATCCGAAATGGTGCTTTTTTTGTGCTATTTGTTTCTTTTATTGTTTCTTGGCGCGACTCGGTCGGCACA
>JAQMYM010000011.1:12067596-12079653 GCA_030014255.1 Parauchenoglanis ngamensis | reverse complement strand
ATTCCATATATTCAGAGTTTCATTCCATATATTCAGCTTTCATTCCATATATTCAGAGTTTCATTCCATATATTCAGAGTTTCATTCCATATATTCAGCTTTCATTCCATATATTCAGGTTTCATTCCATATATTCAGAGTTTCATCCATATATTCAGCTTTAATTCCATATATTCAGCTTTCATTCCATATATTCAGAGTTTCATTCCATATATTCGGACTTCATTCCATATATTCAGGTTTCATTCCATATATTCAGAGTTTTCAATCATTATATATATGTATTATTTCCTAAACGGCTTGCCATAAATATATATATATAGTTCTACAACTGCCCACATAGAATAAACATTCTCTTTGGGTTTTTTCTGTTTTTTCTTTTCCGTTTTTTTCACAGCAACCGATCTGTGTACTTAACCTTATGGTGAAAAATGTAATTAATTAAACTGGTCGAGAAATACAATTATTTCATTTGTGCCCTGCTCTAGGTTGGACAGCTTGGTGGACTGACTGGACCGTATCTCAATCTTTACTGTGTCCTCCAAGTTGCCCAGTCTCTCATGCAGTATAGTCTCTGGTATTTCACTTCTGTGGAAAGAAAAGAACACTCCTTCTATTTAAACTAAACTAATAGATCCAATGTAAGGTATAGTCAGTGGTTTTTAAAAATAAAAGCATTGTTAGACCTACAAAAGTGTATTATTTCTTAAGACATTAGAGAAAAAAAACAACCTTTTATCATTTAATACTCGTTACAGTCCCTTAAAAGAGACATGCACAATATATAGTGTTAGGGAATGTTTTTAGTCGTTGACTGTTGCAACTCTTATTACTTGGTGATGCAATTAATGAGGATAACACCCCAACTCTTGACTTAGTGGTGTCTGTCAAAGAACATATTATCAGTCTTAATTATATAGAATATTCCACAACTTTCAAGAAATCATTTGAATATGCAACATATGGTAAGTGTCTATGTATGATTGGTTAGAGTATTGCTTATACTTCTTGTTTGGTATTCTGTAATAAAGTCCACAATCTTTAATATAAAAAAGACCTGCCTCACCATGGCTCTTTGAAAACGTACCCACAATAGATTGTTAGAGAGAAACTCCAAGATACCTTTGTCTCTTATTTGACTCTGGATGCAATTGTCCACCATCTGCTGCTATAATGGCATAAAATTTCCAGAATGCCAGGTTTATACATACCATGCAAAAATAAATATAAATGCACATTTTGACAAAGGAGTTGATTTAGCTGGTGGATAAACAAGGAGATCAGAGGAGCTTGTGTCACATGTATCAGTGTGAGACAATGGTATCTGTGTTCCGACATCACCCAACATTCTCCTAACATTATGATAGTTATTCTTGTAGAACAGCAGTGCAGAATGTTTCTGCAGACCTAAAGAAAGACCTTAAATCCAATCAGAGCAATCAGACTTAAATGAATTTGCAAAAATGCGATTGGAATAGGATTTCAAACCACATACAAACCACATACAAATAACACATAAAACAATTTGGACTGACAGTGTGAATTACATGCTATCAAAACAGTCTATTCCCTGTAGGAACCTTCAACCCAACACACAGACAGACAGACAGACACACACACACACACACACACACACACACACACGCACACACACACACAATAAATCAATTTACGCCCACTACTTTATATACACCTGTGACCGAGTAGCTAAATTTGTGATGAACACCACCCACCTGGCAACCCTGCTATCTGGGTAGACTATCTGCTAGGCTTCCCTCTTTGCCAATCAGTGCCAGATAGTAAGAAATAATGTGTGGTAGTAGGGAAAACAAAGCTGATATGGTTAACTTCCTACATTCCCTACACTTCTAAGCTGCAGAGTTTACTCTTAATTAACATCAGCTGTGTATTTCTAACTATAATGCATTTAAAGTTTCACTATAACCAATGTACATCTAGTTTCTGCTGAATTTCTGATTGGCAATCCTTTGCCGCTGCAAATGGTGTAGTTTTCTGCTGAGTTTAAATACTCCTTCACAGAGGTTGCAACAGTATCTATCCCCATGCCTTCTTAAAAGTTTACATAAATAGCACCATGATAGAAAATATCCAAGCTGAACTGTTATCTTCAACAAAGGACAATGCCTATCATGGCCATTACGTTACGTGTAAGTGGTGCTTAGAAAATATTTCCACAAAGTCTATTAACAGTCACTTCATGACCCTGTACATACCAACATTACCTATACCATGTGATACTCATGTGTACTACACATTTCATTTCTTACATTTCATTTAGTTTTCACCTAATTCATTTGATGAATATTATAATTCATAAACATTCATGAATTTGACTTGCAAATGGACTATAAAATTTCAAAGTTATAGGATTGACACAACATTGCATATGCAAGTGACTAACCGATTACAGCCAACAACAATGGTGTAAACTATCTGAATACGCTAGTCAGTGCCTTACTGTTGGGAGTGATCATTCCATTTTGTTTAATGTCAAACATGCATCCCTACTTTTAAATGTTTTTGATGTTAGTTTTTGGGTTGACAAACTATCAAAAAGTAGTGTTCAAAGTCTGGCTGTTACCTCTGGTTGCCAATTGATAATTAATAAAAGTCAGCATTTGCATAATGGGTGATGTTCTGGAGGTCCTGACAGCAGTGCTGTTCCCACACACAGTGCAGGACTCACAGTTCAACATTTGCATTTTGGAGAACATTACATTTGACAAAGGAAAAAAGTCTTCCTCGAAAAATCATGTTCTAAATTGATGCTATCAGTATCCATCTAGGGTATATTCATTATTCTAAGTGTAAGAGCATAATCTGGCTGTCTTACAGCAATTGTCTCTGAATGTTTGTAATGTTAGCGCACTGCTTACAATGAGTGAATATACAAACACACCCCTTGTTTCTAGCTTAGAAGCTCAAACGTGTTCATATGTAAATATTATTGTTAAAGAATAAGTTTGGTATTGTCATGATCTCTCCCATGATCATGTTCCTGAATGTTCATCTCCGTCATTCACGGTGTGGCAGCACACACTTCCGCATTATGCAGCGAACTGCTACTAAGGACTACAGTTCTCAATATGCTCCCAGCCAAGATGGCTGACACACACCCGGACTCTGTCACGTGACTGTCAATCGGCTGAAGGTGCATCCAATCCATGCACACACTCATGCATTTAATGCGATTAAAATTACCTTTAGTTTCACAGTGACTTGGTGAAGCATTAGTTTTGTCATGCCCTGGTGTTCTTGCTATTCTCATAAATACAGCAATTGTGGAAAAAGTGCTTGTAACGGACAAACTTGTTCTAATTAGTGTGTTAAATAGCTCTGGCTTTTGATTGATTGTCAATCTTTTTATTTTTTATCATTGTGTAGGTGAAATGTGCAATTTGAAGAAAACATAATCTAGTTCATTGTCTTCCAACATACTGGCTATCAAACATGCTCTTCCCTCTCTTTCACTCTGATGCGTGTGTGATGTTATACTTCACCTTAATGGACCTGTGACCGTAGGGAGAACGGGATAGGACAAGGCAGGCTATCACCACTGTATATTATCAGAGAACTGGCTCTGATTTTGCATGACTGAAAAGAAAAATCCTTAGTTATAGACCCCTGAGTGAGACACATCATTTTGATTTCAGCTGTGCCTCTCGGTTGCAAAAACTGGAGTTTATAGTGATATTTAAGAGAATTTGTTTTCTAAAATGTTGCATTGTTCCAGTTGGGTGACAATATCGGAAAAGTATTCATGTACATATTTGTTTTTAACTAGGTACTTTCAAATCGGATACCATTCCAAGGCATCAGAAGATGCCTATATATACAGGCTGTTAGGTGGGATAATTGTCCAAGTAACTCCACCTATGCAGAGCCTCATCACAGCTATCATATCAGTGAAGTTGGCTTACTAACTAAGAATTTAAAATGTTAGCTTGTACTTAGCCCACAATGTGTAATTTATATATTGCTTTAACTTACCTACATCAAGAAACTAGCTAGCTAGCATTACGTAGCTAGGTCAAACAAGCATTGCCATAATGGACATTTAGATAACTAAAATTGTTTGGCATCTTATGGCATCTGACTGGGCAGCATGACAGCTTTCAGAGCCATGACATCCTCCAGTTTGAAATCATAAAACATTATGTCTTGAATGTGATCACAAACAATGTATTTATAAGAATCAAGAGACTCAAGAATCAAAATTTCTCTGCAGTATAATATGATAATATGATAATATGATGTCTGTGCTGTTGCTGTAGCATTTAGCTGCTGACCGAACGCCAAGCCATAATGATCTTCTGGAGTTACATTATGTGAAAGTGAATAGCACTCCCCGTCTTTTAGTCATAGTCCATAATAATAAGTGGATAACATTATAAGATAATGTCAATCTGATTTCAAAATATCATTCTTGGTAGATTCTTCAGTCAGAGTATAGCCAAGTATTTGCAAACAGGTTGTGCATGTAACTTTTTTGTTTACAAACAGAGGCATCCAATTGAATTGCTTCTTTGTATAGCCTTTTCTAATACTTAAGTTAAGCTGATCTGCTTTCTTTCTTCTTCAGCACATAGTTTGGTGTTATGTCACACCAGCACCAGACTCAGGGAGGAGGAATGACCTAAATGTACTTTAATGTTACTGCAGTACATACATAATAAAATTTCGTCTGTAATGTCATGTGTACAATATCTCATACCTGTTAGAGAATGTTAGGCAAATTTCTTTAGTATGTGCGAAGACTGTTGTTATTGGAAGTGTTAAAGTACATGGAGAATTAAAGTACACTGTGTAAATTTGAAGGCAAGATGACTGTGTGTGTGTGTGTGTGTGTGTGTGTGTGTGTGTGTGTGTGTGTGTGTGTGTGTGTAATTAAACTTTGTTATACTCAGTTGATGAGTTTTCCACCAGCACATCTGACATGACAGCGGTTATTTTGACTAACGAGGGAGAGAAATGGCCCACAGTGGCACCAAGCTTCATTAAAGATGTTTAGGACATGATTACTGTGAACTCGCCACAAACGTGTGAAATTGAGCTTTTGAGTGTTAGTCTGACTCACTCAAACATGTTTGAAGTCCAAATAGTCTGACAGCAATGATAAAATTCTTATTAAAAAGGGAGAGTTTTAATAAAGAACTTAAAAAGGAGATTTAACTTAAATATGTTGTATGTTGTGATCAGTCCTTAAATGCACAAATTTTTGCCCTTATACACAAATGCTGTCAATCAGCCAACGTCATGTTAGTTTGCAAGGAAACTACGAGGTTAATGTGTCAAATAAGTAAAGCTTATGACCACCAATTAGGCATTGTGCAAACTGCCTGTCTAAATCATCGATAGTCCCAGTGAAATTTGTGCAAAAACTTATATATAAATGACAGCATAAACTCAAATCACCTGTGACTATCATACAAATGGGTGATGGCTTTCTTTCATTCGATGAGTCCTTGTGAATTGCGCAGGGTCATCCTGGAAGAGACCACGCCCATTAGGATAGATTTGTTTCATCGTAAGATAAAGGAAATCAGCCAAAAGTACTTTGTGTTGATTTTCAGTGACACTTCACTCCAAGGGAGAAGTGAAGATAAATAATGCAACTAAAGTAAATTCTCTCCACAGGAAAGCTGCATGACAGGGCTAATGGTTTTTTACTTTAATTTGTCACCTGTCTGCATTTTAATCATTTTTAATGTTTGATCTCACCTTTACATTTTATGTCACACCCCCTGCCTGAGTCGGATGCTGGTGTATAGACTCTAAATTATGTGTTGAGAGGAAGAAAAAGATGGAGTTATGATTGTTTTTAACTCTGCTTTTCCCCATATTTATACATAATAGTGTCATGTAGTGTTAGAGATATTGCTTGGAAAATTATATCAATTGACACAGCATGTGATGATTTAGACATGTCATTTTCATGGTGGCTGTAATCTTTCTATACTGGCTTGAAAAACTAAACAATCAAATTTCAGACACTAAGGTTTGACTACATTTGATTTGCTCTAATCATTAAAGTGTATTGCCTGTAGATTGCTGGTGTTTTGGATGTTAATGTGTTGCTGCAGGCAGTGAAAATACCACTGCTGATGAATGAATACAAAAACAAATTTGAACATATTTTATCTTCTGATAAATGGTGTGCTGAAGGTTCATCACCACTGCACAGAACCTTCACCCTACACAGGCCTTCATGTGCACATGGTATTTTTACAGCTGCAGTAGGTCCAACATTATGTACCGAAGCAACATCACCCTTATATGCAAACATAAGTGCATACATGCACACACATTGACACGCAACTAGCACTACGAGCTACAGTGACCTTAACCAGGTAAAACATTTGCAGAAGATGAATGAATTACAGAGCTAAATGTGTCGCTTACCACTGCATAAGTGCTGTATATGCTCTCATATTAATGAACATGTTCTTTCTTTGCCCTGAAGGTTTCATATCTGATCACATTATTTGTTATTTTTGTCTTATTAACTGCAAGAAGGAAAAAAGAAAGGTTTTTAAGGCAATGATTGTTCATAGCTGTTCTGTAAGCAATAACAAGAACTAATTTGTTTCATCGATGTTCCATTAAATGTAACTATAAATGGATAAAAAAGTATTTAAACACTACTACATCATTACCTTTTTCTCACACATAAGAAAACCCAGCATTTGATATAAGCATGTAATTTTAATAATAAGAAACAGATATGTTTAAAATATGCCAAAGAAGAGGTTCTTAATTCCAGTCCTTGGGAGTCCCTGCTGCACAGCATGCAGTTTTCCTTACTGCTGACAAACCTGATCTGCTAATTATTAAGCCTGTAATGAGGTGGTCCAAGTATGTTGAGAGTTAAGAGAACTTCAAACTGTGCAGAGCAGTGGAGTTCTGATGGAAACTGGTTGCATCAGAACTAATTTAGAGGTTTCACACCACTTGTGGATACTTATGCATTCACAACTTGTACCATCTTTATTTGTAAATAATTTCACAAACTATAAGGATTTTTTTTCCCTTCCACTTGAATTAGGCAAATTTGTGCAAATATCATCCCAATTAAGTCCATTTCAGTTCTAGCTTGTAACAAAATGTGGAAAAAGGGGATGGGAAAACAGAAATGTGTCAGGGGGAGTGAAATGTAATGCATGCAACAGTAGTTGCATTTTTTCCACTGGTTGTGCTGATGTTCTTTGTTCCACAAAAGTAAAAGTGTCTTATTCTTCTTATATCCCAGGCATTTATTAACAGTTAGTTTATTATTTTCTTAAGAACAACACATTCTTTTTATTCAATTATAGTTACATTTAATGTTGTGGAACATCCATGAAGTAGTTCATATTATCCCTTACATTATAGCAATTATAAATAGTAATTTTCTCACCAGCCTCACTTTTTCTCTCTAAAAACAGATTGTCATGCTCCAGACGGAGAAACCAACTCCAGTTGGAAAGAGGCTCCAGTGTTGCACTGACACTGAAGACTCCCTCCATACATGCTCATAGAACACTTCATATCATATGAAACATTAAATAAAAAATTGCACATGTATTAATTCATGTATGTGGACTGGCAGCTATACAAGTCTTTGTGTAAGTTCTTGCTATATAAATGATTATGTAGTAGAGAATTACCTGTGATTTACAGCTGCATTGTTGTCAGAGCCTCTGTTATAGAAAATTAATCAACACCTTTTGACCAATGAGATTCAGAATTAAATTTTTTTTTGTTGAAAATAAGACAAATAAGACATTGTGGATGGGAAAAAATGTAACCTTCTTATTTATTTATTTGTTTGTTTGCTTGTTTGTTTTTATCTTGAAAGAGCAGGAGGATGTATCAACTCTAGCCCAGTTACGATAAAAATGTAATGTATAACTTTTTCCTTATTCCTTTTGTTTTTAACATCAAAGTTTTTGTAATTAACAGATTACAGTGTTTCAGGCTTCAACCTTACTATTTTGGGCTTTTATATTTGTCTGGGTGCCCATATGTTGCTGTGTAAAATAGTTGAAGCCTGTCTGTGTGGCTTTGGTTATATACATGATAAATAAGTGAGGAAGGAGGGCAGTTGAGTGGGTGGAAAATACGTTAAAATGCTTAAGCCTAACGAGAAATGGGCTGTTGGGTGAGCTGACAGGGTGTTTGGCATGTCCTCAAGCCAGAGAAACCGAAAGCATACATCTCTGCCAAAGCAACAAAAGAAAGAGAGGAGGCAGAAAGCACATTCCACAGGTCAGCACAGACAAGCACATGGTTTTCAATGAGGCCTAAGCTGAGCTTTAAACGGCAGGGCCACATGCTACGAGGCCTGTTCATCACCACTGAAATGTCTCTATATGTTTAGAAAGGTCTGAAGTCTGCTATATGTCAGTCAGTAATGACTGTAACAGTACCTACTGTGGACTTATGGCCTGAAACATACTGCCAGAGCTCACAACGCACCGCTGCACAGGTATGTCCTGAACCCAAGTCATTCTCAACTGAATTAATTAATTTATTTTTTTGTTCACTGACATGATTCTTTTTTCATTCAGCAGTTTTATTGACTGTCCTCACAAATACAAACAGGTATGCTAATTCTACTGCCTTTCATTTTGCTTGTTTTCATAAAATTGAAGAAATTAAGCATCAGATGACATGAAATTACACAAAACTGCTTTTTAATGTGTCGTACCTTCCCATCAAATGTTTAAGACATGTCATTATTTCTTTTACAGCTAAAGAAGATTATCCTCAGTGCTACCGTCCCACTGTCCTCATCCTGCTTTTCTTGCTGTTGTGGGTTTTTTTATTGTAGGCTGGGGAAATTTCATATGAGGAAATTCGTGTAACTGGAAGATTCGTCCTGCTGATATACCCACCAAACCCACTTTAATGCATATACTGTGAAACAGGTAATCTGCACAAGTCAAATAGAAGAGCACCGTAAACTTGCCTTCACATATAAACACAGGACTTTCTCACTGTATTTGGATTTGCAAGAAGAAAAGCATGGGGGGAAAACTGGTGATAAAAATGTATGATAAAAGTCCTATTCAGGCTTGGGGAGTAATGGAGTTACCGATACTTTTAGTAAAAACTGGGATTATTTACAAGATTACAGAATTTAAAATGCATAAGGGCTGCAACATCTAATCAACAAAATCAATAAAAATCAATAATAAAAATAATTGTCAATTATTCATCACGTCATGTCACATCACGTCATAAAAAACATTTGAGTGAAATGGTGGTGCAGAAACATAAGTAGGACTTTCTCTGCAGTATGAAACTCTTTACAGTACACTACCATGCTGGCCTCATGTGTTTTAATGTGAGTATTATCATTCGTTTGTGGGAATGTGAGGAGAAGCATGATGTTCCTGCTTGAATTGTCCAGAACAGCTGTGTTGTTTGTTTCATTTGTTTCCTCCACAGCATTAGGAGGATAGAAAGTATGATGTCATTCTTTAATTAATAGAGAAAAACTGCAAACGGCTGTAGTATCCAAGGAATTATGCACTTTGGGGTGTGTTGTTATAGAAAAATGATGAACTGCTTCTATAAACTGTTGTTGATTATATTCCTATAACACCACAACACCAAATGGTTTATTCTTTAGTTATTAGCCATTATCTTTGCTTATTAACAAATATTAATTGATAGGATGGCCTGTTGTCTTTTAATTCCTTTTCAAATTCAAATCACTATCTGGTGCATCCTAATGGAAGACTCAAGAATATTTCTGGGTATTTTAAACATTCACAGTACTTCACTTCTTCAGTATTGAAGCCAACATCTTGGTGAAAGATGATGTCATGCAAGTGGAGGAGAATAAAAGCACCACAGACTTCTCCTATCTGTCATATTGAGAAACACCTCAGATCTGGCCAGCAGGGTCATGTGCTCACATTAGATGAATATTCCTTCCAGATTTATGAGTTGTGTAAGAATCTGATCAGCATCTTTCCAATTACTGAAATGACTGCCAGTTGAGAATTTGGTTCTGGTTATATGGAACTGTTTGCTGTTTAGAGTTCATGGGAAATCAGATATGTGTCAGGTTTGAGTGCCAGCTCATGCAGAACCTAATGTTAGGGCAATTCAGAGAAAGCGTTGTCTGCTACAGCACTTTAAACTAGTACAGCACCAAATCTGGGCCATAAATACTGGCAAAAAAGAACTTGCTCAAGTATCATGCATGGTCTTACAGATTTTTTTTGCATTTGTGTGGTCTAAACATTTGATGCAGAAAAAATACAAAGAGCCACAGAAATCTACAAATTTGCATCAGAATTGACTTTTGCTAGCCAAGATTCACTTACAAAAAACTGGACTTGGGAAGACATTGCAAGAAGCAAAAATTTTTATTAAAATTAGAAAGTAAACTGAATGGTGCAAGAAATATTTAAGATATATTTGTTGATTGCAGGATCTAAAAAACAGTATGTTTAAATTGGCACTATAAGAAGTATTGTTATTAGCTTAGGAAATATACTTCACAGTAAGAACATGATGATTTGTACACGGTTTCCTTCAGGTTCTCTTTTTTCCCCAAACTTCCAAAATCATGCCAGTAGGTGGACTGGCTAAGATACTGTAAATTGCCCATGAATGTATTGCCCCATGATGCCCTGTGATGGAGTGGAGCCCCATTCATGGTGTACTGTATATTCATCTCATGCCCAGAGTTCCCAGAATAGGCTCCACTACTTTGACCAGCAAAAAGCACTTACTAAAAAGTAAGTTAATGTGGGTTGATGATACAGAATATTGAATGTCTAAGAGTAATTGTACATAATTGTCACCATTAATTATTGTGTCAAGCATGTGCAGTGTATTTGTTACTGGTTCCCGACATTAGACCTGTAAAATAGATAATTTTAACTGTAAAAACTGGATTAAAATTATGAGACAGAAAACGTGACTGATGCTCAGGAATGCCTCCCAGCTCTAAGTTTATTAAACAATTTCCCTCTTACAGAAATCTATCTTTAGCCTTTTTCTCCACATCATCTGTCACCATTCAGTATATGAAATAAACTTATAAAGAAGTATACTTCCAGTTTTTTCATTTTCCAAAAAATATCAATGTATATTTCCATGTGTATGATATTGCACCATGCATTCACATTTTCAGCCTTAAAATAACAGTATTTACTTACAAAATACCTTTTTTTCAAGTAATACAAAAGAATGGAAACATATTTTTAATATACATCTATGCATCTATCACATATAACCATCAGAGATGAACAATGCATGGAAGATAGCTTAACCTGACAACTGGCTCATATAAATAAAAACTATTAACAGTGCCAACCAACCCTATTTACCTTTTTCTACAGCTATTACATGTAAATACCATGGAAATAAAATGCATTTTTTTAACTAAATCAAACTCTCATTAGAAACACCTAGTATGTCTGTCATTTCCTAACATGGTGTCTTGCTCCTCTACAGTTTCATTCAATGACAAATTAAAATTACATGACAAATTCAACCTAAACATGAACATATGTTCTCATGTGCCATCTAAACTAGTTTCACTAAAACAGGATTAAGAGGATAAGACAGAAAACATGGCTAAATTTCATGAGTGCTTGCCACCTCTGTGAGTAGAAATAAGAGAAAGTGGATGCTGCAGGCACAGGCAACTGTGACACTGCCTCCTACTGGCAGAAACAGGCAATGGCAGATATGCTAACATCCTGATGGAAAACTTGACATTATGGTGCAGATGTTTCCAATTGCAGATCCAGATGAAATAGAAATGACTTATTACTACTTTTGTGCAGGAATTGTGCAGTTTGTTCTATAACATGCTTACCAAGAGCATAATGGGCATGTTTATCTAGACTGTCACCAATTTCACTACCATCTCTACATTATACACTCTACAGTTCCATGTAATGTATCAACTATTTTTCTGTACTTAATACTCATAGGCCCTGACATCAAAATACTACATAATGTGTGCAAAAGGGTTAATCAAGCATGTAAAAAGTGGAAGTGTTGAAGCATATATACAAAAATGATATT